>JAECWQ010000089.1:15477500-15942500 GCA_018150835.1 Drosophila repletoides
AGGTTGCTGCTGCTGAGGTACTTGTTGCTGCGTTTGTTGTTGTTGCCCCGACGACATTTGTCCACGCTGCTTCTCACGTATCTTACCTGCTTTTATGACTGCAATATTATTTGGTGACACGGGCTGATCGTAGTTGTTAATACCAAACTCCTGCAACACCTCCATATGCTTGGGATTCATTAAGCTAGGCGCATTAAATTGACGCTTCGGTGGCGGTGCCTTCTTCAAATATGCCGTTTTAAGGGTATCAAAACGCTGACGCATCACCTTATAGAACGAAGCATTATTATCACTGGCATAGAGCTGTGTAGTACGTAAGTAACGCAATGGACTCTTCATGTACTCCGTACGCAATGTGGGCTTCAGTTTCTTTTGCTTCTTAGGACTCTCTACCACTTTACCCTCCTCTCGTGGCTGTATGTGTGTCTCGTAGCGCCAACGGCATTGCCTGGCCGAACGATACGTTTTCGAGCAAAAGTTCACAAGCTCCGAGACCAAATCCCAATTTGGCGTCTGTCCAGGGGAAAGCAGCATTAGGCTGCACGGCAGCCCCTGCAAATTTATTAACACATGCAATATGGCCATGTCTTCAAACACACACCACTCGCTCATTGCCTCTGGCTCAGGCAGCTGCTTTGGCGGCAACTGTGGCTTTAAGCCAGGTATCATGGAATTGGGCTTAAAGCTGCCACGGAAACGTTGATTCTTCAGCTCACGCCGTAGACGCGCCAGCTGAGCCGTAGGCCGATCAAAGAGCGAACGTGGCGGTACATAATTATCCTCGCGTCGCATTTTATTGGGACGGCGACTGCCATCGAAACCTGCATCAGTGCGGGAACGTTTAAGCTCTCGGCGCACATAGACAGGCGGTAGCTCCGTTTCGGGTATCGGTTCTAGATCATACATAAACGACAGCGAATGATCAATGTAGATATCGTTATTATCTTGGGGCGGCGTTGGTGGGCACCACATCTAAAAACAATTAAGAGAAGAACATTGGTTTAGCTTTGAAACTAATTGATCTAATGCTACTGTTACACTTACCGGCATTTCTTCCATGCTATTACGCGATATCCAGACCTGTGCGTTCGCGTTGAGTTGAGCAAAGTTAAAGAAAAGAATAAACGTTCCATTATATTATTTCCGTATCGTATGAAGCAACTCTGTTTTGGTGGTGTTGTTTATATATATATATATATTTTTTTTTTTTGGCTTAGTAACTATCTAGCAATCGATAACTCGAAATCAACCTACATTATGTATGGATTAACGTTGTATCTTTATCTTTTTGCTTTATTCCCGGAAATATTTCGTATTGCGTTGAAGAACAATTGGCAAAGTCTATGGAACTTCTATACACGGAAATCGATTGGGTTTGGAGCTGGGATTGGATTTAAAAATTAGGGTAAAGAACAGGCCAACATATAAACCAACAACGAGCATACAACGAGTTGTATATAAATATATATATAAAACTATATTATCATACAAATTAAATTGTTTAACTTTTTTTTTAGATTTTTTTTTTTAGCGACACCAAAACAGAATTCTACATTCGTTAACACAGAAAATAATATGGTTGAATTTATATTTTGATTTCCGCTTATTCTTTTCCAACTTTGTGCAATTGTCTTCTATAGGAATAATATCTATAATACACACGCACGAAATTTGTCCGCAAAAGAAAAACCACAACGTCTTAAAAGTTTCTTTATCTTTTTTATGAAAGCATATCGGAATCGATTCTTGTGTTTTATTTGTTAGTCAATCTATATGCTTATAGTCTTTAGATTGTTTTTCTTCTTGTTGTTAAAGCTAAACTAGTTTTACTTTTAAGTTTAGAATACAAAATAAATTATCGAATGCAAAAATATTAACATTTACCATAGAGTTATTAGTTACCTAGAGAGAGTCTTACAAGCTAAGGCGCCATTGAGAAATGAGTTTTTGAAGACTTAGATCGCAAACAGAGAATTTTAACAACGAAGATATTAATAATAATACATATGGATTTTTACTTTCTTTTCTTTAAGTGGCCGCACACTGCTTACATAAATAATATAAGGTCTATAACTAAAAACTATATTCTGGTGATATATGTGTGTGTGTGTGTGTGTGAGTGTATGATTTTTTGTGTATATATATATACAATCTGGGTATTCGTGTTCTTAGCTACTACTTAATGCCTTCCTTGGGGACAGCAGCAATCACATATCTCATGCCCCCATATTTTGATCTGCCAACAAGGTAATCAGCTCAAAGCGTCAATTAAATTAAATAATCTTTATTAAATATCAGTACTATATGCCTTAGAGCTTTGCAAGCGTATTAAAGGCTTAGTAGAACTTAATTGCAACACAAGTACAATTAAGCTCGTGTACTACAACTTCAATATGCTCTCTAAGCTCTAAAACAAATAATAATCTAATTGGTTACTTTTCTTCCTACTTCACTAAGTGTCACTTTAAGCGAGCGTCATTGGGTTATACTCTCGTATGCTCACTCTAATTTCTTGTTGTTGCCCTTTCTGCTGCCTATTCTAAACACAATTTTTTATCCTAAATTTTAACTGTTTTAGCTTTCACTTTCACTTTCTTTTTCTCACTGCCACGCACCTAACTAGCTTAGAAGGAAACTTGTTACAGTCTATTAAATACTCATATATTAGTTCTTAAGAAGCAACAGTTTCGAGGCCATTTAGATATTTATTTGTTGCCCACTAAAAACCACACGGGGCACGCAGCATCACAGCTTGCACAGTTTCACAGCTACAACAGTGAGGGTTCTTTTGATATTGTTAATACTGACTGCTGTTTTCATCTCTAATATCACCTGTTGCTGTTGGAACCATTCGAACTGGCACCTGACATTGTTGCTGCTGTTGCTGAGCTACTTGTAGCTGCAGCAAGCGTTGCAGCCGTTGAGCGTAGACGTACTCGGGGCGTTTTGGTTATCCATCGATTCAGCGTTGTTACTTGGGCCTCATCACCTTTTCTCAGGAGTCGCCTATTACCCACCGTCCGTTGCTTCTTTAGCTGTGCCTCCACTTGAAGAATAGATTCACTTCGTGGCGTTGTTCGTCTTACATTTCTCGCGACATTGATGCCTTTCTGTGTGCTTAGTACAGGACTCACATCCAATGTCCATAGATTGATCTTTACGGATCCCCGTGAACGCGTACGCGGCGTATGTCCAATGGTATCATCGCTACCACCGCGGCTACTGTTGCTGCGTTGTCTTTGCAGTTGCGGTGTTGATTCCTTGGATTGACATTTGGCCTCTGCCTTTGGCAGCGACAGGGGATCATTGCCATCATCCGTGTCGGATTCTTCAGACACATTGTAATATGTAGAACTGGTCATTGTAGTGTCTTGCACCTGATTGTGTGCATTCCACGCATCTAAGCTGTTGCCACCTTCACCGGCTGTTGCATAGCTGGAAGTAGACTGTGTCTCCAAAATTACATTAGCATCCGAATCGCCATCACCATTGTCGTCGTCTTCGTCCTCATCCCCATCCTCATCATCATCATCATCTTCATCTTTTAGTTTTTTCACGTGCATTTCCTCATCATCCTCCGTTTGTGTAGTATCCCCTTGAGCAGACGCTGAGACAGAGGCAGCAGTTTCCTCGTCTTCATTATCATCGTCATCTACATAAACTGATTCACTCTCACTCTCACCATCTGCATCTGCATCCGCATCGGCATCATCATCATCTTTATTGTTATCGTCGTCTTCATCATTATCATCCTCACTTACATCGAGCTTTACGGCCGGCGGTGTTCCTATCGTCGCACGCCGCTCCGTCAGTCTTCGACGAGACGCAGCGGCAGTTGTTATCAAAGAAACACTGTCCCTGCGACGCGGCGACCTGGGCTGCGAGTTGTTTTTGGCAGAACTTGAAGTTATTGCAGTTGCTTTTACTGGTGTCTTCATCAGCTTGCTCATCGCTATATTAGCTGACAGGCGCTTAGGACGCTCATCAGTGGGTGTGGGTGTTGTTTCTGTCGCTGTTCCTGATGCTGCTGCTGCTGCTAATGCTGTGCGCGTTGTCTTTCTAGTGGGCGGCGTGGTTACGACAACACCCAGAGAATGCAGACGAGTCTGCCGCCTAATGGGCCCTGTCAATACCGCAGTAATTATTGACCTCTTACTGTTACTATTGCTGCTGCTGTTACACCTAGTCCTCGCCGGCGCGCTCACATTGAGACTATTGCGTCGCGTGCGCACTGGACTAATCTGTGGGACAGTTGATCTTTGCCTATTGCTTACGCTTCTACTCAATGTTGGCCGTGAGGCAGGACTAGGTCCTGGACCTCTGATTACCCCATGATGCCTAAACCTCTTGTCGCGCTTATTGTGCTTAGTTAACCTAATGCCTGCAAATGATGTTTGTTTGCTTAGATTAGAATCTTGTTTGGTATTAACCTGATTGCTGGCATCCTTGCGACTGTAGGTCAGCAGCTCCTCGGCCTCAGTTTCCTGTTTCAACAGCTGCTCCTCTTTCTGCATAGCTGCCAAACGATTTGCCTCCCATTCACGCTTTTGTGCCTCAAGCTCTGCCTCAGCAGCGCGTAGCTGTTCCGCTGTCCAAGCAGCTCCTGTGGCTTCCACAAAGCGCATAGCATAGCGTTCAATGGGCGAAAGCTGAAAATTAAAATGAATTTTATACACATAAGAAATAAATCCGTGTGAATTAAACACAAGAGTAAAATTATAATGTCCGACGTTGAGTGATATAATCGAGCGTGAGTTGTATCGCTGCAACTATGTCTGAACGTCTGCTTCGCATTGAAGTTTCTCTGGGCAGCGTCCACTTGCTCAAAGCAGCACTGGGAAACTTCTTTAAATCACTTGAAGCAAACACTGCCCATGTTCTCTTATTATTAATAAAGTTTGCAGCTTACCTGTTTGACCAGATTTTGCATTTCCAGATCGGCTTTGCTTAGTTCAATGGGCGCTGCACCATCGACATTTGCCTCATCCGCAATAGGAATATTCTCATCGAACTCAGCCAAGTCGGCGGCTGCTTCAGCCTTAGCCGTCTTGGTGGCTTGCACATCCTGTTCGTCTTCTGCAGCGGCAAGAGCATGCTCATAGGCGCGAAGGGATTGCTTTTCCGTTTCGAACACTGGTGGCTCCACCTCAGCAGCAATGATCTTGTCTTTTTCATCTGACTTATCCTGGCTATCTTCTTTCTCCTGGGTTTGGTCCATAGTAAAGAGATCTTTGATGGTGGAACTCTTGAAAAAGGTTGTCGTAAAGTTTCCACCCTCAATAGCCATATCACTGAGCATGCGTTTTTGGTTCGCCTTTTTCAGGATGTTAACCTCAATAGTTTTCTCTGAGACCAAACGATAGATGTGTACATCTCTTGTTTGCCCAATACGATGGCAACGATCCTGCGCTTGTGCATCCATTGTGGGATTCCAGTCGGAGTCGTAGAAGATCACAGTATCAGCGCCTGTTAAATTTATGCCCACGCCACCTGAGCGGGTAGATAAAATAAAACAAAATATTCGTTTGTCACCATTGAAACGCTCCATGTGCATCTGACGCTGTTCCACACGTGTTGAGCCATCTAGACGCAGATAAATGTGACCATGATAATTAAGGAATGCCTCTAGCACATCCAACATTTTGGTCATTTGTGTAAAGATCAGCACACGATGCCCACCGGCCTTCAGCTGCCGCAACAAGCGATCCAATGTTTGTAGCTTGCCGCAATCATATTGGATGAGTCGTGGATCAGGAAACTGCGTTCTCATTGCTGATATTATGGGATGCAATAGCGTCAGTTTGGGGGATAGTGACTGTGCTATTGTCTCCTCAATTCGCCGTTCATTTTGCCAATGTGTTGAAGACAAATTCTGCACATAGCGGCGAATTGTCGGTGCACAAACCGACGGGACGTAAATCACAAAATTAGCAAAAATGGGTGCTAGTTCATTACAACGTTGTTCAAAGCTCTTTAGCAGGAGATTTAGTGACCAGTTGTCGTTGCGTTGCCGCATGGCAACCGAACAATTTGCATACCCTCGCGTTTGCCACGTAGAATACTTTAAGGTACGCGTTGCCTGCATACAACGTTCAATGGCTTCACGACAATCAGCGCCATAAATGGGTGTGGCATCAGTTCGTCGACGATTAACTGTAGCCATGCGTTTAAGGGAGGCCAAGCGTTGTTCCTTACGAAGCTGAATAAGCTGCTGCACACGATAAGGATCTTCCGAGTCGTCCGGCGTTGAGACTGACTCCTCCTCCTGGGACTTGCCATTGGTTTGCCTTTGTGCTGTCAATTTGACATGCGTGGCCAAATCTTTAACAATGGGATCCTTGTTTAGCTGCAGCATTTGCGCTGCAGTGTTGCCACTTGTTGTTGCCAAAGTTGTTCCTGGCAATGTTACTGCTGCAGTTGTTGTTGTTGTTTTGCTAGTAAGCGTTAGACGTGCTCCAGCACCGCCGGCATTTGTTGCAGGCGTAAGGTAGAAAAAGGGTTTGCCATCCTGCATAGTCTTTGCCACCTTGGCTGGTGTTGGCGCACTTATGGGCGAACGTGTGCTCAGCAGCTTCGAGCTACTGCCTAATACATTCAGCGCTGGACTATTGCTGCTGCTGCTGGCTATTGTTGTCGTTGTCGCTGTTATCAGGCTATTGATTATCACTGGCTTCAGGGCCATATTGATAGGATTGATGGTGCCAGTCACGCGTTTTAGTACACGCCCACTGGGCAACAGACTGCGCATAGGCACAATCTTTGTGCCCTCCAGTCGCATGGCCGGACTAGCGCCCACTCGCACCGCCTGCAGCTTAATACGCTGGGCCAACTCCGCGCTACGTACGCGTATGTGAAAGCGATACTTGCCATTAGGGCAACGTGGCGGTGGCTGTGGTGCACTGTCAATTTCCTCAATAAGTTTGCGTGGTGGCGCCAGTAAACGCGACTTGTGCGAAACGTAAGCGGTCATCGTTTGCTCCAGATGCAAAAGCAATATGTTGACAGTCTCCAAATTAATTTGCTGCAGACGAAATCATACCAAATTAGTTAACTTTGTTATATGAATTTTTGATTGCTTATAAGTTGATAGGTTCTAAAATCAGGCAAATGCCTCGCAACAGCGAACATCCTTTAAGAATCGCGACTCGCTCCAAAATAGATTGAGTCCCAATATTCAGTGACATTTTATCATCATTTTAACTAATCTCTGTCTCTCTCTCTCTCTGTGGCATCCACAAACTCACCGTGAACGGATCATACTCCGAAATATCGCTGACCAGACGTGGCGTGTGGAGTGCTATTTCCTCCATTTGAAACGGTGATATCGTCGGACGCACCTCAAACATATTCGGATGATTGCACACCTTCCGCAGCTGCATCAACACATTGATCACACTCAGCAAGTTTCCCGTTTCCAGCGTTTCGCGGGTTCTACAAAACAAAAAATTTACCTTTAGTATCATATTGAATTGGACTATTAAGCTTTGATATCTTACTTGGAACGACTCATAAAGTCTTCGTATAGATAGCGCTGACGATTAGACAAACGGCACATGACAATATGTTCATATTTCTTTGGCATTTGCTTCTCAACCTCCTTTTTAAGGCGACGCAGCAGAAATGGACGAATGACCTAAAATAAGGATACAAAAACCGCAAATAATTACCATTGCTTTTAGATATCTAAAAAGATTAAATGTTATAATTCTAAGGAAAGTGTAAGGCACGTATTCAATGTGATCATTATAAGGACATGAACACATGGATAAGACTCTACTTTAGTTTATTTTAGCAAGTTTACAAATTGTTTTCACATGTGGGTAATTTTAATTCATTGTGACACAGAGTGCGCTTGCGGAATATCACTTAGTATTTTGCTTAAAATTAGTCTGAGCACAGTGTAAATGGATTCAATGCATTGACAGGCATCAAGTCACTTGCAACCGCGACAATTGCTCTGGCACACATCTACGATTTTCAAGCGCGTTTATAAAGCGATCATGAAAACGCTTTTAGGTGCTAAACATGGGTGGTATACTCTTCGCTCATACTTAAATTAATCTCAACTAAACAATGTACTCAGCGTTATGGACTTTTATTTGGTTTCAATTCAAAAGTCACTTGCAACTTAGCTTTGCTCTAGCACACAGCTACGATTTTCAAGCGCATTGAACTGGCGTACAAGAAAACGCTTTTAGGTGCTCCTATTCTTATTAAATAATTTGCTCACCTTATGCAGCCGGGTAATTAATGTTTCGTTGTACTCCATGTTGCCCTCGATCATCCCAGTCATGGGATTGGAGAACCATTCCTTAAATTCACGATGTGAGGAGAACACATACGGCATGAGGAAGTGCATCAATGACCACAGTTCCATTAAATCATTCTGCAGTGGCGTACCCGTTAATAGTAATCGCCTGTGATATTTAAAAATTAAGTAAATAAAGTTAATCAAAGTTTTCCTTATTAGTAAATGAATTCATATCAGTTAATTTTAAATATTAAATCTTCAATAAATTTAAGTAATTAAGGCAAAGGATTTTATAGTTAATTTAAAACAGTAAGTTTAAATTACATGCAATATAAATCAGTATAACAATAAATAAACTTTGTCTCAAAACAAGGCCACAAGCATGCTAAGGTGTGGATTAGTATGCTCTTTATAAATAAACGGCATTATAGCGCATTCTATTTTTAGCACCCAAGCGTAGTCCCCAGGCTAGTTTAGCAGTCGCATGGTTACTGATTTCTGGTGCTGGCTTAATGGCAATGCAAAAATATTGATTCAGTTGTATTTCTATAAACTTACCGTTCAGTGGAAAAGTTTAGTAGCAGCTGCCAACGCTGGGACTTGAAGTTCTTTATATTTTGAGCCTCGTCGAGTATGAGATATTTCCATTTTTTGCGCCGAAAGCTTTGTTGATCCTGCACAACTAACTTGTAAGAAGTTATGCAAACATGAAATGCATTGGGCTTTGTCCATCCGACACGCTTTAGCTTGCGCTCCTTTTGCGTGCCATAATAGGTGAGTATTTTAAAACCCGGACACCATTTCTTGAATTCCATTTCCCAGTTAAGCATCACAGACGAGGGCACAACAATTAAATGCGGTCCCCAGTTGCCTTTGGCACAAGCCAAATGCGCTAGTAACGCAATTGTTTGTATTGTCTTGCCCAGGCCCATCTCATCAGCTAGGATGCCGTTGAGTTTACGCTCATTCATCGTGACCAACCAGTCGAGTCCAATGTGCTGGTACTCGCGCAGAGTATGCTTTAGCAGAAATGGCACAGGTGTTACCACATTCGTTGACGATAGAGTATTACCCTTGGGCTGCAGGCTTTCGGCTAGCGCAGCAGCATCGTTTAACATATCATCTTTGTTATCTTTGCTGCCTCCAACATTAGCACCGTTTCCATCTGGTTCTCCAGAGCCTTCGGCATCAGTTAGCAGACTTTTTAGGCCATCTTCCGGTTCAGCCTCCTCAACATCTGTATCGGTTTTAATGGTTGAGAGATCTTCATCCTCTTCGTCACTGGCCTCCATTTCGCTGCCATCTGTTGAATCTTCTATTGCAGTCGAATCATCATCTGAATCCTGTTCTGTGGTCTCCACAGCCATTTTACGACGCTTGGCACTAGGCTGTTCATCGATTTTTCCAGATTTATATTTCTCCAGCAGCTGCTCAACAGATAAATCATTATCCGCCTCCAGCTCATCTAATTCCTTCTTATGATCAACTTCCTGCTCTGCTTCCTCCTGTTTACTTATGGTGTTCTCATCGTCATCGCTGGTTTCCTTTGCCTGGAACTCACTATCATCGCTTTCATCACCATCAGCGTCAGCGTCAGCGTCACCAGCGGAAGCAGTGTCTTTCGTTGAGCTCTGCTCCTCGATCATTAATTTATCACGATTCTCTAGATAACCTGGAGGCAAATCGTTAAGAAAATCATCAAAGTCCATTTGAGATTCTTTGGCCAGCGCTTTGACCTCCTCATTGACATCAGCTGCCTCCTCTTCGGCCTTTGCAATGGTCTCCTCATCATCCTCCGAGCCAGACTCTGGCTTAAACTCATCTGTTCAAGAAAGCAGATAGAACGGGGCTCAAATTAAAATTTGTATATATTAGTTAAAGAATATATAGATGATTTAAACGCATCAGACAAATGCCTCGCAAATGCGACCATCCTTTATTAACATTAAAGTGCTCAAAAATAGACCACAACAACGTTTCAGTTATACTTTCTCATCAAGTGCTTTAAACGAACTGACTAAAATTTTATTTTATTTAAAATAATAAACTCACCGTCTGATTCTCGCTTGGGTGATGTAAGACGACTGGAGGTTAAACTTGGCGTTTCCGCCACATTTTTATTCATGCCCTCTGCCAGCTGCTGGGAAAACTTTTCGGTTTGATCGACTATGAAGCTGAGATGTTGATCAAGAGCCTGTTTACGTTTCTCCTCGATTTTTGTTTGATGTTTGTATTCCACAAGTTTCTCCACATTGGACCAGAAACTCTTCACCTCGCGGGCTATGAACGAGGCTACCCGCTTTACGTGCAGTTCCTGGGCCTTCTCGGCACGCTGTGCCGCATTAGCCTTGTCCTGGAAATATTTTTGCACCATTTTGGCGCATTTTTTTGCCGCATTCTTTTTCCATTTACGCTCTTGCGCAAAATCAGCTGCCAGCCAGACCATCTCCTCCAATAGATAGTCCCAGTGCGCCTTGGGGCGGTTCGGTTCCTGCAGCTTGGGCAAACGCCGCTCAGTCCATAATCCCTCTCGCTGTAGTTCGGATATACGCTGCATTACGTACACCTCCTGTTTGGCTTTAAACGAAAACTCCTGCGCACTGTTAGGCGTGCCACTGCTCGCCAACGGACTTAACATGCTGCCAGTGCTACCGCTAGGTATGCAAGGCGTCAGGGGACTGCTAGTAGCAGCTCCATTGGCTCCACCAGCGCCCGTGTACATTTGGCTGGGTGTGGCTCCACTTGCACCAGCAGTTGCTGCCGCTGCTGCTGCTCCTGCCACTCCGGTTGCTGTTCCGGTTGCATTTTGCTGTGAGTTTTGCCGACGCACTGAAGAACTGCAGGGCACCAGCGGTGTGCCACCTTTGAAAAGAATTCAAGAATTTGGGCATTAGTCAATAATTTGGACATCAAATCTAAAAAAGCTCTTAGCCAACTTGCATGCTGGAAAAGTGCATCATTATTCACAAGCTACCATATTGAAGCAACAATACTTAAGTTAAGTAATGAAAAAACGTTCGAATCAATCAATTAAGTAAATAATTTCAACCATATTTGTTGCGAATTAGATTGTGTTTAAATATGTATTCAAATGTTTGCTAAAAGTCAACAAAGGAAAAATCAAAATTGGCAAATTCTATGTCAACTTTTGCATGCAAAATTCCTAACTCTTTAGCATGAGCTCCTCATCATCATCATCATCATTCTCATAAAACTAAACGAGTGTATGGAGCCTATTCAATGTGATCAATTTTAATTAAGGACATGAACACATGGATAAGACTCTACTTTAGTTTATTTTAGCAAGTTTACAAATTGTTTTCACATGTGGGTAATTTTAATTCATTGTGACACAGAGTGCGCTTGCGGAATATCACTTAGTATTTTGCTTAAAATTAGTCTGAGCACAGTGTAAATGGATTCAATGCATTGACAGGCATCAAGTCACTTGCAACCGCGACAATTGCTCTGGCACACATCTACGATTTTCAAGCGCGTTTATAAAGCGATCATGAAAACGCTTTTAGGTGCTAAACATGGGTGGTATACTCTTCGCTCATACTTAAATTAATCTCAACTAAACAATGTACTCAGCGTTATGGACTTTTATTTGGTTTCAATTCAAAAGTCACTTGCAACTTAGCTTTGCTCTAGCACACAGCTACGATTTTCAAGCGCATTGAACTGGCGTACAAGAAAACGCTTTTAGGTGCAATAGGAAAGGGTATTCTCTAAGTTTAGTTTAGTTCGGCAGGCCGAAGTTTAAAGAAGAGAATAATATAATAAAATCAAGTGAAAAGTATTTTTCATAAATTATTCTCCTCCACTTCAAATATACGCATTTCGAATAAAATTAGGAATATATTTTTTGCGATTTAAATCAACTTTTCAAATAAAGAAGAAAATCAATTCTAATATATATATATATAATTTAGCTAACTAAACTAAAAATTGGAATTTAACATTCAATTCATTAGATAAGGCTATTAAAAAAGTACTTATAAGCATTTGGAATAGTATAAAATGAATAGAAAACACCAATTCTAGTAACATGAAAATGATAAATATTATAATTATTTAAGGCACATCGAATGTATAAATATTTATAAGTATAATGCACTAAGCTTTCAATTGGCGGCAACAATAAATCAAATGATATAATGCTTCAATATTCAAAAACCACACAAAGTATAAAAAGTAGAAGAAATTAAATGAAAATGAGATTTTTAATTTTTGGTTTTTTTTTTGTTTTTTTGTTGCGAACGATAAGCACCTGGCACCAAAGGTACAGAAGAATTTCCTACGGCAGGAGGCACGGGTATTTGACCGAAGACCATACCGTGACGACCTCCTAGAGGTCTACCGGGTATGTGACCTATATTATAACGATACAATTTGATGGTGAGTCGATAGAGTTGAGGTGTGCGTTAGGAGGAATTGTAGGCGGCAGTAACAAATGTGAGAGAATGTTTTGTAAAAAGAGTATGAATTAACAAAAAAAAAAACATAAAAACAATATAGAACAGGTGAAAGTTTTAAATTAAATTATATACAGCAATACAATAAATTAATTGTATATTAAAAGATTTGATATGTAGTTGTAGTTGTTATTATATAATATGCATACATGTTTTTTAGTATTCTGTGTACATGTGATGTGTGTGTGGGTGTGTTTATCTTTGTGTTTATTAGTGGAGCAATTTGTAGGTATTTTTGCTAGATTTTATTTGCTTGGGCGAGACAAGATTTTTATGGTATTTGTGCAGGGCGTGCGTTTGTAGTACTTTTTTTTTTGTTGTTGTTATTAATTAAGTAATTGCTAGACTGTTGTTCGGGCGCGTTTCAGGTCAGGAGTAGTTGGTAGCATTTCTATAAGGTAGTATATTATTCTCTTAATAGTATGCAAAGTTGTTGGCATTGTTTTATTGTTAATTTGAACTTTGGCATGTTTTTCTCTTCTTTTTTGTCGTTTGTATAGCAATATACAATAATTTTGAAACATAAATAACACAAAAACAGAAACAGACAACAAAACACAAAATAATAACAATGAGAGATAGAGATACGATAGATAAAAACTGAATCCTCACGAAAGACCTAATCTCGAACGAATTTCGCTTACCTTGCTGCGTCAACTGTACTACGGCGGCGGGTAGCTTTGTGGAAACGGCCACCGGTGTGGCACCAACTGCTGGAATTTTGATTTCCGCCTCTGGTGGCAATTCATTCCCGCTAGCCTCGACTAAACTGCTAGTTGTAGGCAATGTTCCACTTGATGTTGTTGTATTTCCTGCTGTTGTTGTCCCAGTTCTGCTTGGACTTGATGCAGCTGAAGTATTAGTGCCAAGCTTTGCTGGTAATTGAGATTGCGTATTCTGTAGAGAGAATAAACTTAATTAAATCTTATGTACTTATAATAATCGGTCATCAGTTTTTCTTCCTATTACTCAGAATGTTAAGAAATCCTCCCAAATTCTAAGAATAACACCCCTAAAACACAACAAATGTATGTTCATTTTTAACCTGTGCTCTGAGTCTTTCCGCAGATTCTTTTGCAAACCAGTATGTTCACCTTAAGGCAGGTATAGATTCGGTAAGCTAAGGATGCGAAACCGCGAAACTCTTAAATACTTTAAGGGACCAGCTACCTAACACGTTAATTGTTATGAGTACTTGGAATTTAAGTTTGTGTATACATTACCGTTTTCAGCGTATTACTATCAACATCTAACTGTACGCCTGTTGTCCCTGTAGTAGTTGTGGCAGTGCTGCTGCTGCTGCTGCTGTTACTATTGCTACTGACAATCGAATCAATTGGCTGTTGCGTTGTTTTATGAGTTTGGGGCCCAGCGGTTGCTGCTGCTGCGGCGGCAGATGTGGTTGGTTTTTCCTCGAGTATCAGCTGCTCGATCCGATTCGCATTGCTGTAGCTGATGAACTGCGGTGTTGGTGTCTTCTTACGCCACGCGGGGTAGTCCATCATACTGCCACCGTTTTGTAAATAAAAGTATTCGGACACATTTTCAAGATGTCTGCGAATTTAAAATATGATATGTGAGCAAAGTCCAACTATAAAAAGATTTAGTATATATGTCTATGTATGCATACCTTTCCTTAAGATTACGCAAAATTTGATATTTCTGTTGGAGTATGCGCTTCCTTAGCGCATTCAAGTCTTGCGATGCAGATGAATTCACCCCGCCAACTTCGCTGCTGGCCACAACAGACGCTGGCAGCAAGGAGCCAACAATGTTACTGCTAACAGCACCAACAATGTTGCTGCTGTTATTTTTATCGCTGCTGCAGCTACTGCTGTTGCTGGCCTCGCCTCCTGTTTCCGTGTTATCTAAACGCTGACGCTTAGCCAGTGGTTGCGCTGTGGAGTCTGTGTGGGAGGAGTTGGAGGCTTCTGCTGCTGTTGACGTTGCTGCTGCCGTTGCCTCTGTCGATAAGTTCGACAGTGGCACAGGCAGCTGCGCACTGAGCAGCTCCTGTTGTTGTTGTTGTTGTTGCTGTTGTTTGCTCACTTTCTGTTGTTGCGTTGTTGCTGTTGTTGTGGTTGCTGCTGCTGTTGTTGATTTATTGTTGTTGTGCTGGGCTGTAACTGATTTTTCCGTTGATTGTAACGTGACACGGTCTGACACAGCAGGAGGGGCCGGGCTTAGCCCTTCATGCCCCCCTCCTGCTGAATTACCTTCATTCATGTTTGAGACATCTGAAAAAAGGCGGGAAATTTTCGATTAGCTTAACGCGTGCTGAGATTTGTAGCCCTGGTACGCATATATATAAAAGTTGTAGGTTGTACATATATAGACATGCCATGCTTTAACCAATCGCGCACACACATACATATTAAATTTCGCTATTTTCTGCTGCGTAATCATTACATTTACATTTTACATTTATTTCTTATCACAACTGCCACCGCCTGCATTTGCAGCCCTGCAATATCGAAATGCAGCACTACATTTGGTAATGGCTGTGCCCGCTTCAGCTTTTTTTTTATTATACAAAGCGAAAATATTTTTGCTTTCTGCCATTTTTAATTTCTTTTTTTTTTTTTTAAGTTGCAGCACATTTAATTTTTTAGTTTGGTTAAATTTTTCAAGTTGCGGCACTTTTCAAACAAGCAAATCGAGTGACCGAAGACAGAGCGAGATGGCTATATATGTATATGCGTGACGGCTGCTGCCTACTACGTCGGCGTCGGTTCTTTGTTGGGCGGAAATTTTTTTCAACCATTTTTTTTTCTCGTACCTCAGATAGGGAAAATTTTTAATCACAAAATATCCACATCATAATTATGCATCCGTACGTAAAAACAATATTGTCGTATAGCGAAAATTGTGCTGTAATCGCGAATGCAACGTTTTGCCAGTATTTCCGCCTATTTTTACACTTAAAATTATTTTATTGCAGAAAAGTGTGCGCGAACACACCGTTCGGCGTCGAGGTACATAGAAGAACTAGTGGTGTGACACAAAACATCGCTGCAGGCAACATCATATCGATATCGTTAAGGAAATACTAACAACCAAAGCATGTTATACAACACTGTTTTTGTTAGATTGGGCACTGTACGCTGTGCATGCTAACAGCTTGTATAACAGTGTGCTCTTATAAATGCCTCGAATTGATATAGAAATATATAAATATATAAACGCACTTATTGAAAATTTAAGCATATTAAGTGATAACTCTCTATGTTTCATTTATTGTTATATTTAATTATTGTTTATTTATATATGGGCACTGAAAGCTGTGTACGCTAACAGCTTGTATAACAGTGTGCTCTTATAAATGCCTCGAATTGATATAGAAATATATAAGCGCACATATTGAAAATATAAGGATATTAAGTGTCTCAGTTATTGTTATATTTAAGTATTAATGGTACATCATTAAAGTGTTTTTTTTTTTTCTTTCTTTCAAGGGAAAGCTCTGTTATACATTTGCTATTGATTTAAATAACGCATTTTTGGACAATCTCCTAATAACTGTTAAATTCAAATTTGAACAGTTATACTTTTGGAATTTTTAAGCTAAATAATATTGTACACCCATTTTTCATTAATAATTCTAATTTATTCATGTTACAGTAAATAAGGACCAGTGCCCATTATCAGAATACTTTTGAAGCGCATATACATTTATGCAGATAAGAACAAAAATGAAAGGTTTGCCGTGCCGAAGCGCTGAATACCCTTCTTCTAGAGTATAAATTATAAATCCATATAATTTTATAATTGCTTAATTTAATCTAATCATAAAACACCCCGAAATATTGATATCAAATATAGGTTTCATTCAACTAGCTCAGAACAGACAGACGGAATCGGAATAGATAATCGACTTTTTTTGCTATAGGTTTGGAAATTCTTAGCAATACTTAATACACCCTTCCAGGGTATAAAAAGCGGAGCTGAGAGTGGGCAAAGCACAAGTCATCGAAGGGGAATCTTTCGCTTTTTAGAATTTTCATATGATAACAGTCTGGCTTAAGAGAAACGCACTGAAATTCGCTCAAAAATAACAAAATCATCTCAGTTACTCGTATGCCTCTGCCAGAAATGAACGCGATTTGTAAAGTCTTCTGCCTTCTTTTGTTATTCATCGCAGCAGTCAGCGTGCTGTCCGAGCTCTGTGATAATGGAACCGGCGAATGTAAAGATTTGACTGCTACGGATTGTCCAGTAATATTCTATAATCTACATCTGATCGGAGCGAATAACGTGAAGTACTGCGATGAATTCAACGATATAGTTTGCTGTCCTCTTCCACTGAATGCACAGAAGAACCATCGACAGCCTGTGGACACGACCAGACTGTTCGAAAAGGGTAAATAAATTGTAGGCTATAACTCCATTTTATACCTGTAATTAGAATAAAAAAGGGACCTAACCAGTTTGAGTACGAGTCAGAAAGAAGTATCTAACGTTAGTAAGAGGTTAGCATTTCCAAGGTGCTACCTTTATAGGCCGAAAAATTTGAAGGATCGAAACAATGAGAGCCAGTGCATAGAGTATCTGCTAGTTGAGCATTGCGCGAACTTTAATTGATCCCTTTATCATTCACTAAAGAAAATCAGTTTGTTTATCCACAGAATGCCGTCATTATAATGAAGTCAGATCTTCCTGCCGGTCGACGCCTTTTATTGTGGGTGGCACCAAGGCAGAGGGAGGTGAATTTCCCTTTATGGCATTGCTGGGTATCCGACAACCGAGCAGTTCAAGCATTAGCTGGGACTGTGGAGGCACATTGATACATCCCAAGTTTGTATTAACAGCAGCGCATTGCCTGGAGACAACAGAGACAAAGGCCGAACGCTTGGATCCCAATTTTAAATCCCCTAAATATGTTGTACGCCTGGGCGAATTGGATTATAATAGCACCACAGATGATGCACAACCACAGGACTTTACTTTGGTTAACTATGTAGTGCATCCATCGTACGAGGAAGGTGAAGATGGCAGCCGTTACAATGACATTGCTGTACTGGAGCTGGACAGGAATGCCACGCTTAACGAATATGTGGCACCCGCTTGTCTGCCTCCGAGCAGCGGCAATGAGCACCTCGATCTGATTGCCGCTGGCTGGGGTTATACAAAGAATTCAGGCTCAAAATCATCCCATTTACTGAAAGTCTATCTTCAGCGTTACAGCAATGACAACTGCGTTGCGAGACTCGAGAGTCGCATAGTTCCACGTACCCAGTTCTGTGCAGGGGCTGGTTCGAGCTCCAGTAATGCAGACACGTGCAACGGCGACTCCGGAGGACCCATTTTCGTACAGCATCCGACCTACAATTGCCTAAAGCAGGTCATTGGAGTAACCTCTTATGGGCTCGTCTGTGGTAATTATAAATTTCCAAGTGTCTATACTAAAGTGCATCTGTACACCGATTGGATTGAGAATATTGTCTGGGCAGATTAAATGTCTTGGGGAAATGTAAAATCGAATATTCAAGAAGTATAATAGAAGTAAAATAAAAGTTTAGAAGAGTTAAGAAAGCATCAAGAATTTTCTATATATGTTCTTCAACCCTAATATTAAAGCAATTTGCAAATAAAGTAGATATAATATTTAAAGGAAGCTGACTTTTTTAATAGATCCAGAGTAAATAAAAGCGTTAACTTTATCTATTTTTTATTATATTTTTTTAGAGAATAGATAAGTTATATTTTCAACATTTTCAATAGTGTTCCGTCAATTCAACACTAAGTGCACGGTGTTACCTAGTCTAGCATTTTTGAGAAGATTGAGATTAATTTCTTTTTGATGAAAGTTTCGGGCAAAAGATAAAACCACGATAATATACACTGCATTCTAAAAATTGTATAAAAATATTTCTATTTCAGTAATAAAAATTGTACTACTACCAACCACTTGAAATAGTTAGAAGCTAGGCAAAAATATAACCCAAAAGAATGGGAACGGATTGTGTAAGCTATTGGAGTAGGTTTTCAGATTTCTATTGAGTGAAAATAAAAGTCAGTTTATCGTATTGAATAACTTTTGTTAGATTTAATAAACATTATAGTAACAAATTTTAAAAAATCACTTAACAAATATAACATTGATATTTGTATTTTAGTTTTAATTTAGTTTAGGGTTACGAGTACTTAACATAATTTCGGGGTATGATGTGCTAATGCGTGTTTATGTGCGGGGTGTGTGGGAGTACGTGATTAAAATAGGAGTAAGTACAATTTATATAGTCATAATTAGAGTTATAGATAGATAGTCGATTGTTTTAGTTTGATTCGTGTTGTGTTTGCAGTGCGTTGTGCTTGTTGTGTTGTGTATTACTTAAAGGCTAGAACACAATAATATTTTAAAATAAAAAATAGCTAAAAGCTAGAGAGGACCCTGTAGAAGACCAGTGTGACAGCCATAGCCATTGCTCAATGGTTGCTTGTGTTTTTGATGGTTACATTAAGAACTGTACTACAGACGATTGGTTAACTGATTGTAATTGGTGCCCACACGATTAATCTGATCGCTGCGTCTTCTGGCTGCAATCTCCTTCTTTCTAATCTCACGCTGCTGATAGACGAACAGGGGACGGAAGACAATGGCACGACGTTTGCGATCCCGACGACGACTCTTGGGCTGATCTGCTGCTGCTGCCGTCAGCTGCTGCTCCTGCTTCAGTTCCGATTCTGGTTCTGACTGTACTTCACGACGTGGTCGATTCCGGAATAAATCCGTTTTGGCCGAATCGTGGGCGTAGAGCGTGCTCAGGAAATCAAAGTAGGGCTTAGAGCGTAGACTATCCGGCTGAGCCAGCGGCGAATTATAGCTAAACTGGTTGGGTGTCTCGATATCCAGCAATGTATGCGGACCCTCCAGCTGCTGCTGCTGCTGCTGCTGCTGCTGTTGCTGATATTGTTGAGGCATCGCTGTCACTATCGAAACGATGCCCAGGGCCACAGCCAGGGTGTAAAACTGCGGAAATAGAAAAAGGTAGAAAGAAAACAAAGCAAATTAACCAAATGAAATGAAGGTGTGAATAGCACTTGGAGGCCAAGTTCTGCAAACTACGCTACGAGTATTAGAACCAGTCTACACATAGTACGGCCGTAGCCAGAGAGCATATGCTTTAAATTAGCATACAATAATTAATTTAAATTAAATATCAAATATCAAATATCAAATAACAAATAACAGCGATCAGTGATATAATCGCAAATAAATTTAATTTATAGTCTCACGTAAAATATTCATGATCACGTTGCATTCTGGCTCTGTCTCTCTCTTCCCCAGTGGACGCTAATTATATACCCTATATGCGAGTCTATGTATGTTAGTATACCCTATACATGTACTTTATGGTCGATAGTATACGAATCTATGTAGTATATGCCCCACCCAGCAGTATGCTGCGCCCTTGGCAAGGCCCGAGCCGGATGCACGAACGATTCGAACGATCCGAAATTAAATAAAATTAAATTTTGTAGGAGCCAGCAGCACCTGTGCACATTTAATTTATGTATCACATTTTTTCTGTTTTGTGTTAATAAAATTAGTATTATTCTTAGAGGACAAATTAAAGACTAAACACAAAAAGAAAAAAAAAACCGGATGAAATGTTGATTTAATATCAAGAAAAAACAAAACCAGCTTTTGGTGTAGGTGAACGCGCCGAGCAGCAGACGTTCAATGACAGCTCAGCCCAGTCTATGGTTAAGTCTTTGGCTATGGGACGGGCTATGGCTTATCCAACCAACATTTATTTATTTATATCTCAGCAGCTTTGGTGAAAGATTTGAGCCAAGAAAAAACAAAAAAAAACTTCAATTACTCCCCTTTTCAATGCATAAACCGCAAACAGACGGCTCTAAGACCTAAAAAAATATCCATAAAAACATCGAGTCATGATTCACGCCTCGAAACTAACCGCAGCTATTTCCAGTTAATCCCAAAAATCAACATATATATGCATAAATTATTTCATTGATAACCGCAGCTCCCCCCGCCGCGGACATAGACAAATGTTTTGCGGTTAATTATGTAAATTTACAGCCTGAACCACTCCATTTAATTAATTTTCATGACATATGATAGCAGGCAGGCAGGCAGGCAGGCAGGCAAGCGGGCAAAAAACGAAAAAATGTCAAAGTTACCAGTGGTAACCGAAAGATAAATAAACTATCTGTATCTCAGTGTCTGAGTATCTTTGTAACCGGTTGCGCTTTAGTGGCTCAGGGCTAACCCATAAGATGTATAACAGTTGTATTTTTATGTTTATACCCTGCAACCATGAGTTGCATAAGAAAGGGTATAATAAAGCTATTAAATTCTCACTGAGCACAGTAATTGCTTAAACACAAATATTCTAGTTCAGGCCCTTTTGTGGCCCTATAAAGTATACTATGGATTGCTACTAAACGGCAATATTTCTCCGTTTAGGGAATGTAGAATATATTTGGATAAAGAACTTAACTCTATAGAGAAAAATGCATGAAGTGTGCTATCTGCTTATCTTAAAGCATAAAGTATATATAAAAAGTCTGTAAGATACAGTATCTATGCCTGATATCTCACTTTTTTGTAGGTTAAATAAGGTGTATCTATTTGAGAAAAGTATCTGATCATATAGTCTGCTTATCTAGAAAAATATAGAGTATACTTTAAACGATATATTTTTGTATCTATCCTTGATGTCTGCCAGACTTGTACCTAAAATATCTTTGTGTAGGACAAAGTGATAAGTCTAGCTTCTTTCTATCCTTGATCTCTTCGCGTTAGCTGTAGCCTATTAAAGTATCTATATTTAGGAGTACATTCTAGTTTTGTTTTTCAAAATTTATAGCTTCATGCTGAAATTAAAAGAAAAACTATTGGATTGCTGACAGAGGTGGTTTTATGATCTTCACTCAGACTTCCTTATGAACTGCATAAGGTCTTCTCTATGCTGTGGCACACTTTGCTCAGAATTAGAATATTTTAAATGTTAATTGTGGTTTTAGCCTTGTTCGAAATGAAGTGCGTTATTCCGTTAGCAGAAGATTTAAAATATTATATTTTATTTATGTGCTGATTGCGGTTTTTATTTGCTCTCTTCTCGAGAAGTTCGAAATCGAAATGTTAATAAAGTAAACACGTTTGGATAGGCCCGGTTCATTTGGTAGGGTGGTACGGTTTTTTGTTGGTTTTTTGGTTGGATTTATTTCCAAATTAATATTCAGAATAAATCGTAAATTCTATACTCACTTGTTTATTTAATGGCTGCATATTATATTTATATTTTATTTGTTTTATTTCTAATTATTATTATGTGTATATCCTTGTGCTGCTGCTTGGAATTGTTCGACTTTCGTTGCGCACACGCGTTGCTCTTTCTCTTTTCTATTATTTTTCACAATTATTTTATGGGCAATTATTGATGGTTTCTTATCACAAACAAAGACGCGACGTTTCTTAGATAAATCAATAAATATTTAAGCTCAGATATTGTACTGATATTGCTGATGTGTTGTCGCTGCTGAGCGTGCGCACTAACTGTTCAGAATATTTGTCACAAATTCACTTTTATATGGCCAAAAGCAGCTAGCCTCTGCCCCCTGCCACTGCCCGCTCCATCTGACTGACGCGACTTACCCATGATAATAATACAGCCGAACGGGTTTGCTGTTGCTGTCGCTGCTGCTGCTGCTGTTGCTGCTGCTGCTGCTGCTGCTGCTGCTGCTGCTATTGACGTTGTTCTCTGTCCGATGTTGCTGCTGTTGTTGTTGCTGGTTGCTGGTTGCTGGTGTTAAGTGTTGCCGATATCACGATTAGCCATCATCGCATTGCAGCTGGAGTCTGTGAGGGATTGGAGAGTGGCGAGCAGGGATGCAGGGACAGCTGGTCCAAACTTGCCAAAAATTTTGTGGTTCCGACTCCAGGAGGCGTGAAGCTCGGTTCAAGGCTGCAAACTGGTTTCAAAATTTTATCATATCGAACCAGATTTTTTGGAATTTTTTCGTACTGTGAACCGCAACAGTTGTGAAAAGAAAGGCCGAAACAATAAGTGTTTAATTTGAAGCTTAAGTTAATATAGAGCGCTTTGCTTACCGATTTAATTCAATTGGGTTTCAGTTCCACTGGTTCGAGTCCTGAGTAAAACCACACGGCTTTTGTAATCATATTTAATAATTGTAGAGTTTTCATGGGATAAATAGAGTATAAATATAAAATAAATGTAAAATATACAAAAAAAAAAACTCTGAAATGCGCGAATATACATTTTTATTTTTGAGGTTTGGTAGGAATTAGCGCCTGGGTGGAACTGACTTTCCTAGCCGTGTTTTGATTGAATTTCTCACCAGTTGTTTTTGGCTAATGGAAAAAGAGGAAACGCAGTAGCCAATAGTCGGGCAATTCGTAGTCCGGAGTCAGTCATCAGATTGATTATTATTTAGTATTGATTGGTGTTTATTTCGTTTCGTTCGAAATATTTGCTTTTCGCATTACGCTTAATTAAATCTTTCCATGACGCAGACACTAATCAAATCGAATCAAATCAAATCAAAGGAAATTAAAGCTTGACGCATTACAGAGAGACAGAAAGACAGGCAGGCAGACAGACAGAGAGCTGGGGCAGGATTATAATCGTATAGGGGTTCAGTTTTGGATACAATACGGAAGCCGGCAGTCGTAAGCCGATAGATAATCTTATTGTTAATCGACTTCTATTCGTAAATCGGAACCAATTTAAATAACTTGGCCTATTCTTCTATAGACGAAACGAAACGAAACAAAACCAAACGAGCTCATTATGCTAATTATGCCAGCTTTATGACGCATTTTGAGCGTCTCGGAAAAGTGTCAACACACACAGCTTTAAGCCAGATACAAAACACACGCGCTCTTGAAAATAATCTCTCAAGCCTGACGAAGGTTAAGTGTCTTAAAACAATATTTGGGCCATTTGAGGTGCTCTTCAAAAATACCACGAAGCATTAAGAGAGACATCTCAGATAGCTTCATTTTCTCAGGTTGTCAATCAACAATTTCGATTACATGATTTATCGCTTTGATTGCACACAGTTTTTGTGCGTCTCTCACGTGATAGTGCGAAACATTCTTGATTTGATTAGTACAGAAATTGACTCTAAAATCAAATCAAAACAAATGGAAATGGAAATGGAAATGAACTGATAACTCGCTCGACAGCCCCGCTGAACTAATTTCAAGCAAATAAAATTTGATTTATTTATTTGAACATAATTGTCAACACTATGTCCAAATGCCATCAGCAATTATCTTGAATATTTTTAGATTGTCCCCCCAAGATGCGTTTATTTGTTTAATATCTTTGATTTGATTTAATTTAATTTATTTTTAATTGAATCTGACTCGCGAGAGAGCCGGTTTCAGAACGTCATAAGACAAATGAATAACGATAAACGAGAAGCGATAAGCGATAAGCAGATGCCGTTTCAAACACACAAATGTCAAAGAGTACAAAGATACAAATTACAAAATAAAAAAAAAAGTTGGTGCCCAAACAGTTGCGCAACATTGCTATACCCTGTAAAAAAAAACAGGAAATTGGCTTAATAAAATGCAATGAGTGTCTAAAAATCTGGTCTAGTAATACAATGCTTTAAAATACATTAAATAACTATTGCTAAGGTTCTATTATTAATAAAAATTTTAAGATTAGATTATAAAATATTATATAGTTCATAGTTCTAGATTCTATTTGGAGAAATACTGGGATTTTTAGTTGCTTTTTGTACAAACTACATTCAGTGTATTCACAGTATTTTATGGTAATAAACTATGTTTTAAAATCACTTTCTTTTCTATCATATAAAATTAACATTTTGAGATATTCTTATATTTGCATATGTATGTGTATATGCAACCCTTCGTTGTTAGATCACAGGGTATTTCAGCTTATCTACTGCTGTATTTAGAAAGTGATTTATAAAGTTCTGATGAACTCAATTAGCACCCTATAAAGATGAGCCACTGCATTTTCTTATGACAAATTGCAGGTGGGTCACTTGAATCACTGGAATCGTTTCCACCACCTTCTAATTGATAGAAATATGGGCGAATCCGCTGCTTCCGTTTAAAAAATGTTAAATGTTAAAGGTGTTAAACAGCGCTCGATATGGATGTGAAAATGAATATCTGTGAATATGTGTGAATATATGTTTGTATGGAGTGACTGGCACCGCCTGTCGGGGAGTCGGGCCTGCCCGGTTGATTCATGTTAATCATAAAAGAGTCATGATTCACTCGTAAATCGCAAAAGAT
Organism: Drosophila repletoides; assembly: GCA_018150835.1. Taxonomy (NCBI): domain Eukaryota; kingdom Metazoa; phylum Arthropoda; class Insecta; order Diptera; family Drosophilidae; genus Drosophila; species Drosophila repletoides. The sequence continues at coordinate 15,502,507 of JAECWQ010000089.1, forward strand.
AAAGCGAAATTACAGCAGCCAACGCCAAAAAATTAAACTAATTGAGTTATGGAAAGAGCCCCAATAATCTATTGTTTTTTGTTTACCAATTAATTAAGGCGTGAATCCTAGTGGAATCACATATTTACTAAATCACTTTTCACCTCGCACCTTGTACGTCATTGTGTTAGCTTTTGGATAATTAATTGATAATTAACACTTGGCAGCACGTCACTGTCTTTTTATAGTGGAAATTTCAGCCAGCTCTGCTGATTTGTGCTTAATTAAAATCATGCTGAGCCAAAATACGTGTTAAGCTAATTACACACTAATGGCATAAAGCCCATCAATTTCAAATTGCGCGCCTTATATTGCATGCAGTGGCAACGCCAAAAGTCAGCAAAGTTGGCAGCACCACAGTTCACAACTACTTGAAGTTGGCTGCATGATTTTGCAGCTAACGTTAAGTTGGCTGCACATCTAATTTAAGCAAGGGAAATATTTAAATTTAAATTTTGAATTTTTTATGCAGCGACAACTGATAAACAAGCTTTGTGAAGCTGCTCAATGATAACAAGCTTATGGCTTGCATATATTTATACTCTACGCAATTTTAAGCATTTGCTTTGCATAAGCCTGAAAATTTTTTATAGGATGCAAACAAATATCCTGCAGCTTTGTGCTAAAATTTAAAAATGTTGTTTATATGTTAAATTTAAAATTTCCTCTGTTCCCCACACTGTTACTGTTAACTGATTTAAGAGAGCGCTAACATGGGGCCAGTCCATATTCAAGATCTCTTTACACAAGATGAATATCGTAAAACGGTTTGAGTCTTAATTGAGTGCTGTTATTGCTTTTGCGTGCTTTGCTCAGTTTGTTACAAAAATTGTTAGTGTCCAAAAAAATCTTTATATTTATTTTCAAAAAATACACCGTGTTTAATACAGGTGCAGGTGCTGTCGGCATGTTTTTAGTAGTCGATAAATCGTGATCGTTCGCCACATTACTGCTATTTTAATGTTACTCTACACTCCGGTCTAAGTGGTAGCATTTTTCGTAGGAAAAATATTATATACAAAAAAAAAAAAACCGATCGCGTCTGTTTGCCTATGTGCATGTGTGCGTGCGTGAGTGTGTGAGTATAAGTATGTATACTGTACATACATATGAATGTATGTTTGTATGTCGAATTGTAGCTATGCATGTTGTTCCATGCGTTTTGTTGCTGTTATTCGTCGACGCTCTTGACAAATACAAAACACATTTTAATATTTAACTAATATTAATAATTCGCACACACACACACAGTCGTCAGGGTATATCAGCTATACACAGTGCATTTGTCTCTCCGTCAAAGGAGCACTGTTATTAACATGCCTGTGTATGTATGTATGTATATAACATGCATGCATACTTATGCACATGTTATGTATTCATAACATAACATTTAGTTAATTTAACTGTAATCAAGTTTGAATTCCGCTTTGCTGCTCATTTCTCCTTTGTGCTGCTTTTTATATATTAGATAGGGTATATAAGCGTCGTAGCCTTCGTACGTCTCACTCGTGCCGAAAATTTAGCTGCTATATTAATTTCTTTCTTTTTTTTGCCGCTGCTGCTGCTGCTGCTGCTCATTCGTGTCGTTTGGCTGCTCTCTTGTTATTACTGTTACTGTTGCTGTTGCTATTGCTGCTGTTATTGTTGTTGTTGTTGTTGTTGTTGCTGCTGCTGCTGTTATTGTTGCTGTTGCTTTTGGGCTGCGATTAGAATTAATTGACAAATGGCAAAAAAATGTTGCAAACGCAGAAAGCAAACGCAAAAAGCAAAGGCAAAAGCAAATGGCATAAAGCAAAAACAAAACTAATAGACATTGCAAGAGCGTAACAGAATAATGAATAAATTATAATACAAATTTCATACAGAACTAATAGAAGCAAACCAAAAAAAAAAGTAAAAAGACTCGAGCTGAGTTCATTGACCGACAACAACAACAACAACAACAACAACAACAAATGCTAGAAACAACAACAACAATAAAAGAGAATAGTGTCAAGCTAGATTACCCACACCAGCTATAAAAATAGCATAGAAATAACATAGGCCAATTAACACCTGTTACACAAGTTTGGTTATGTTATCAACATTTTAACCCTACACTGCGCACCGTGTCTATTTTCAGCACAGTGCAACTGCAGCTAAAAACTGACCTTGACAATTGCATACAAACTAAACAGAGAGACCTTAACCCTTGTTTATATCAAATATTTCCTTTTCTGTATTACAGTTTCCTATAAATATTCATGTTTGTGCTGTTTTAAAAGAAAAAGAAACTGATTAAATATATAAAAATGGCATCAATTTCACAAAATAAGAGACAAAAAATGTCGGATACACAGTGCGGGAAGGAAATTGCACCCTACAATTATGAGGAACTCGATATGATTGGCACAGGTATGTATAAAAACTAGTGGAATATTCTAATTTTCTTTCTTTTCGTTAAGTGTATTTTGAGTTGAAATGACAAGGATATTTCACAGGATCATTAATTATATTGAGAAATGACAGATACATTCTGCAAAAATTAAATATAATTTATTATATTTTGTTTTTTTCAATTTCTTTCAAAACCATTTTTCTCATGTAGAGTATCTCGCAATTGCTATTGCTGTTAAAATTGATTGAAGCGCAACAAATGCAATGGAAATGTGTTAAGCAGGGGAAATACTGGGTTTTCAATGCATTTTTATTCAAAATCTCCCTTCCACGCTGGTAAATAGAGTTTTACAAATTTTGTTGCATACTTTCAGGTTGAGTTTTCGAAAACGTGCGCCTTCTAGCTCTACTAAAGCATACAAAAAACATAGAAATCAAGTTCAAAATACAGATAAGAGGCAAAACAAACATTTCAAGTTTTTTTTAATTTTTTTTAAAATAAAACTTCAATATAAATCAATTACGTCACTGAGTTGAGTTTGAGTGGAGAGTTAAGGTTTTCGCATAGTGAATGTTAATGATTATTATTATTACTGGTTTCTTTTTGTTTGTTTCTTCTTTTGGACATGTTTGTTTTATCATGGGCGTAGCTTCTAAAAGGGATGCTGTTGTAGTACCGCAGGGGGCAATAATGGGTTAAATTTTGCAGTAGTTTCATGCGTATTACAAGTTTTTTTTAAAATGTTTTTTTTTTTTTTGGTGAAGCTGGGAGCGCCCCCTTTTCAAGGTCTGTGGAGAATAAGAAAGAAAAAAGAAAAAACAAGTTCAACATTTTTGTAAGAGACATTGAGACAAAATGTAGCTGCTTTTGCTTTTTGCTTTTTGCTGTTTGCTGATTTTTCGCATTCATTCAATTATTGCCTCTTGCTTATTTCTTTTTGTTGTTTGTTGTTGTTGCCTTTGATTTGTGCAAAAAATTGTTTTTGTTTTCTTATTTCTGTTTTCTGTATTTTTTGACAATTGAAAGAGCAACCGAAAAAACGAGTCGACAAATAGTCGAGCGACTGTGAGTAGACTCGAGTCGAGTAGAGTCGAGTAGAGTCGAGTCGAGTCGAGTGTAGACTGCGAATCTGTTCTTTGTTGCTGCTTTATAATCGTGTATGAAGGTGGGGTGGGATGAGGTGAGGTGTGTGAAAGGTTGTAGCAAACCTGGCCTTGTACTTGACTTTTGTAGCTTTTAAAAAATGCCGAAAACTGTTTCGAAATGCGGAGGCATGCGAAAAATGTTATGGAATATGCGACGAGGAGATGGGAAGATGAGAAGACGCTGAATGTCAACCCAAAATAGAACTCCCACGCAACCCAACGCAACGCAACGTTCAGTCTCATCTGTCTGAATACTTTGTATAACTTGTCAGTCTTATTCAGTCAGTCAGTCTGTCTGTCTGTCTTTCTGGCCCTGCCGGTGATAAATTTCCGGTGATAGAATAATTTTTGTCTTTCTAATTTGAATCGATACTCTCCCATTCTGTTTCTCCCAATCTCTTTCTCTGCTTCTCTGCCCTGTCTCGCTGTCTCTCTGTCTACCTACGTGCAATCTAGTATATTCGTCATTGCAAATACAGATACAATTACAAATACAGATACAGATACAGACACATAGAGAGCTCTACTGCTCCACAGATATCAAGCCAAAATCAGCCGGTTGGCCGGTCCGCATGCTTATCAACACAGCTGACGGAATGATATTGGGGTTTTTGGGTTTGGTTTGGCTGTGTTTTTTGTTTTTTTTTTCCTTTTCGCTTTTTTTGGGTTTGCTGCGATTCTCGCTGTTACTTTTCATGTCATGTGAATACATACATAAAAAGTATCTTTGTGTGCGAAATTTCTACTTTTATACGAGTTCGAGTGTGTACTTCCATTCTCTGCATAGCTCTGGCGAAATATAAAATTCACTTGTTCTTATCTGTTGTGCTTGTCTTTTTCATGGCTATTTTGTTGATTAACATTTCATTTGGGTTTGCAATTTGCTTTTGACTTTACTTTCTTTTCTTTTTTGCCTTTTTTGTTTAGTCGAAGGTTAAAAATAAACATTTATTGGCTCAGCTTGTTTGCACGAGGAATGGCTGTGACCTATTTATGATGATTCCTTTAAGAATTTTTATTAATTTTCAGCTTGTTAAATTTAAAATTGAATTCTGTTGACACCAGGATCTCAAGATCACGAATTATGTTAGTGGGCTCTGGAAATGTTAACTCTCTCTCACTGTTACCTTTTCTCTCGCCTCTTGTTGACCTTTATAGGCGCCTACGGAACCGTTTATCGAGCACGCGACAATCAAACTGGACGTTTCGTGGCTATCAAAAAGGTTCGCATTACACTCACCGAAAATGGTGTGAGTGCGTCTACACTGAGAGAAATTGCGCTGCTTAAACAGCTCAATGCATACGATCATCCGAATATTGTCAAGTGAGTAGTAAACTGTCTGTTAAGCTGGCCGCTTATCTAGGTGGCGCCCCCTACTATTTGCTAACTAATTTAAAAAAAATATACATACAAACATAAACAAAATAACAATAAAAGTCGTTACAGTCTGATTACAGTGCATGTGCATGTGTGTTATGGTTATTAGCAGTGCTTTTGTTTATCTTTGGCTCTACAGTCACTCAAACTGTAACGACGATCACTGCATTGCACTGCACTGCACTGCACTGCAACAATGTTGATTTACAGCCCCCCTGGTGCCCACCTCCCACAAAAAATGTTAAACCAAACGTCAAATCGGCGCCGGCTTTTGGTCTGCTGCTGATAACACGACGCGTCGCAAAGTTATTTGCAACAACAGAGCCTAATCATTTATTCAAAGTTTTTTGAATATTAACAACTTTTGTTTATAAGTAAACATTTCTACTTATACCAACATGTTGACTATATTTTGCTCATTAAGAATTCTGTGCAACGCACCTAAAATAAATTATAATTGTGCACAGTAACGCTCACTGCGGCCGCATTGGGTACTAAAACCGGCACAAAGCACTCAAACTCTCAGCACTCTTTCCTTAATCAGCCGCTCGCTCAGCACTCGAATGCGCAGCTAGTTGCTCTGTGTGTGCCGCTCTCTGTTACGATATTACGATCAAGAGCGCATATGGCTCAACATGTTAAAGAGCGCGCACAACATAATGTTAATTGCAGAAATGTTTAACTTTAACGTATTTTTTGTGCAGAATTTTAAAATGCTTGCGGTGTACTGCAATATTAATAAAATAAATTTTCAGACATTTTAGGGCATAAAAATAAGCCTTTACATAAAATTCTTTGTTTGTTATTAAGTCTTTCATATTAAATAATTATAGCTGCATTTAAAATTAAATTTACTGAAATTGTTTAAATTGTAGCAAATGGGCAGCAATTCGGCATATTTGTTAACAGCGCCTGTTAACTGTTGATTAACATAATGTGAGCAAATGATTCTCCAAAATTAGGCTGGGGCATTGCTGCAAAGCACTCAAGCTCTCTCCACCATGCATGCTCTTGATCGAAATTAATGTAGAGTTTTACTTGTTCAGTGTGAGTGGAGTGTAGATGATAGTACGCGTATTGGCCGCAGTATGGCTGCTGGCGCCACTAATGCCAGCAACCTTTTATGCCAGCTTCGGCAACTTCCACTCTCAGCTACACTCACAGACAAGCACTCTCCAAACGATCCACACTCTACAAACTCTCCACTTTATTTCCCCACCCTTGCAGACTCATCGAAGTATGCCAGTTCTTGGAACGTGATGGCAAATTGCTGATTTTGCTGGTATTCGAGCACATGGAACAGGATTTATCCGACTTGATTGAAGGCTTGCCAAACTCTGGCATGTCGCTCACAACCATTCAGGTAATATTTTGAAATAAGTGTTAAATAACATTTCTCTACATTTATTCATTCTGTTTGTTAACAGCGCCTTTCCCGGGAACTGCTCACTGGTGTAGACTTTTTACATACGAACCGCATTATTCACCGCGATCTGAAGCCACAAAATCTGCTCGTCTCCTCGCAGGGACATTTGAAGATAGCCGATTTCGGTCTGGCCAAAACATACGATGCGGAAATGAAACTCACCTCAGTCGTGGTCACCCTGTGGTACAGGGCGCCCGAAGTTCTGCTCGCCCAGGGCTACAACAGCACTGTGGATATTTGGAGCGCTGCTTGCATCATATTCGAGATGTTCAATAGGAAGCCTCTGTTTCCGGGCATTTCGGAAAAGAATCAGTTGGATCGCATTTTTGAGTGAGTTTTTTCTATCGGTTTGACATGAACCCCTCTTTTTTAGGTCGAATATTAAATGAACTTTAAATAAAAGTTGAAACAAACATAAATATGAAAATGTTAAAATGTGCAAAATTAGTCAAGTTCCGAACCAAAACAGATACTGGAAAAGTACCGCACTGTAGGCCAAAAGAGTTCAATTTCGAATGAAAAGTCGGGATTCCTCCAAATAGATAATTAAATTAAAATATATACAAAATAATTAAAATACTTAACTTTATTTTTAATATATTTTAATTAACTATTCGAATTTCCACAGACTGACCGGTCGTCCAACGGATCAACAGTGGCCTACCAGCAATCCCGTCTCCAGGGAACATTTCCCGCCGTTCAAGCCCAAGCGCCCTCGTGACTTTTATCCAGATTTGAGCCACTGTGCCGACGATTTGCTCAACGTAAGCGAAAGACTTTTACTCTTGCTTTGCTTTGCTTTCTCCTCTAATCATCTCTTATTCCCCTTCCAGCAAATGCTTTCGTATGACTTACAGGCGCGTCCCTCGGCGCTGGCCTGCCTGGAACATGATTACTTTCAACAGGAACCGGAAACGTCGTAACATAGTTTTCCCTCTGTAATCGGGTTATTTTCCCTCGCAAAAACGGGAAGCAAAACGAAAATTTGTTCTTGTTTAAAATGTTCCTTTATTCTTTGTATGTATTTTTTTTTTTTCTTTTTCATTTATCTATATAGAGAGATATGTATATTATTATTTTTTTTGTTCTTGGCAATAATCCTTATATCGTTTAATATGTTAGTCATAGTTGTAAACTGCCGTTTAACGAAACTCAAGGATTTCAAGGATCCGGCTTAAAATGTGATACACAAGTTCAGGACTAGAGAATACCCTTACCACATACAACTACAATTACAAATACAAATACAAGTAACACATACAAATGTTTAAATAATTGTGTTCAATTATTCAAAATTGCGCTGTTTACACTGTACTACAAAACACCAACTACCAATATAAGAGAATACACATATTAATAGAGTTACTTACATTTTTATATACATTTATACACTTAAACATAAAATATTTACAAAAACTTGTAAGCGCAAGATTATATATATATACAAGCATATATACATTAAATATACAATAACAAAAAAACTTATTATTTATTTCCGGGTGTGGTGAAAGTTCGTCGTTTAAATTCAAATTTAACAGTGCGATAACATACCAGCGCCAACGTGGTTAACAGTGCCATGTTAGTTTAATTTTAACAGTGGTTAGCTAATTATAAGAGCGACCATGCATTAACCAGTGCTGCATAACGACAATTTCCCCCTGTAACTTACGATATGTTAATAACATTGATCATGTGCCGCTATTTTATAAGAGTGCAAGTATAAGAGCACGCTAAGAAATGTATGTTAACAGTGGCTACTGTTAAGATTAATTAAGTGTTGGTAAACGTTTAAAATGTATTTTAAAAAATATCTTTGGCTTTTAAAATGGAATGTTAATAAATTCACAAATGTTAATTTTATGCTTAAGCTAAGCCAACTATTATGTAGAATATCAGCGGCAACACCAAATTATCCACTTGATCTGTAAACGCCTCAACTAAAGCTGAATTTAAGGCTGCAAAAATTGTAGCAAACCATTTGGCTTGACTCATAGCCAGAAGACCGCTAAACTGCAGCAGCCAAACGGATAATAAAATCGATATAATAAATGCTGCTGTGCCCTCCAGCGAACGACTAGAATCTGCAATAAAATAAATAGTTTAAATTAATAACTAAAAATGAATTAATTCGCTTTTTAAATAGGTTCAAAAATACACACTGGCCCATTTGTTTCGTCCAAATTTTGAGCCTATTACGCTGGCCGCTGTGTCGCCAACGCCTACAGCCAGTATGCCGGATAACAGTGCCAGGGTATTGGCCTGTCCTGTTAATGTACAGGGACAGGCTGTTAGCCACAGAGGCAGACTGCAGCCAATTAACAGACAGAAAGGAGTCAACGCCAGCTGACCCGCATCCTTGACATCCTTAAACGAATCAAATGCCTGCAATAGAGTATCAGCAAAGGGTGGAATACGCAGCAAACGAAATAGTTCCAGTACAACAAATATGGAAAAGGCAATTCCAGTAGAAATATACAGCAGTTCACACTGATAAACAATGCCAGGCACAAATACCAGAACGATTAACAGGTGGAATATCTTGCGTAGGCGTGTGCTCGCCTGCGTGGAGCTTCCCAGCTGCCAGCTAACAGTGGCACAAGTCAAAGCCACTAATACCAGATAGAAGACAATAATATACAGCTGAAAATACAAATGTTGTTAATGCTATGCAACGAGTTAACATTCTGTTGAGCTACTTACTCGTCGCAGATCCTTGACTATGAAACTAAGCAGAGCAATCAGCGGCAGCGGCTGCGTAACAGGTGCGCAGGTAACAGCTGTAACTAACAGCAACATTAACAGATAGAAAGGAACAGGCTGACGCAGCGCAGGCAACAGAGCAAGCAATATGCAGACACTTAACAGGCACATTAAAGCACTCTGCATTATGGCATTTAATTGGGAAAAATCAGTAGTTGACTGAGCTTCACGCGTAATTAATGCATAAATCCGACAAGTGGCATTTAGCGCAAACAATACAAGTCCTTGCACCAGAATTGTAGCCTCTCCAAAGCTAAATGTCCGGGGCAGTCCACGCAAAACGCCAATGTAAACATGCTGATAAGTTACAGTGATAAGACAACCGGCAATCAGTGCTGTTAAGCAGCTCGCTGCTGCCGGCTTCAGCAGTGCTAAACAGACTCCAGTAACAGTGCCGGGTAACAGTTTAAGGACAACTTTAATTAACAGTCCTGCTATTAGTTTTGAGTCCTGCAGAAAGAAACATAGCGAAGTCAGGCACATGCCAATAGCAGCCACAATTAGAAATAAATTAACTGCATCTCTTTCTTGTGCATGTAGATAATTGGTGGCTAGTGCCAGTGGCAGCAGCGTGCATAGCCAGATGCCATTTGAAGCCAACGGTCTGGGCGTTATAATAAAAATAATAATTATAAAAAATAATATGCAAATAAGTTTGTTTACACTTACCGGGGCAAAAGTCGTTCACACATATTTGTTGTTCACAAACACTAGTGTTGTGTAATAAGCGATGAGTAATAGCGCTGTTAAGTGTGGAGTAAGAAACTAACATTTTGTGGTGGCTGCGCAATAGGTACGTCATGAAACTATCGGTTATTTACATTGGCTGCTCCACCACTTAACAGCACTCAGATTGTGGTGGCGCGTCGATAATGACCAACTATCGACATTGTTTGAGTGTAAACATTATAAATTATAAATAAATAAATGAGTCCCGTTCCGTCTGCAGCAGCGTCAAGTTCGAAGACACAACTGAAGTCGCAGTCGCAGTCGCGCGTCTACGTGCCATTTATTCGTGACTTTCGAGTGCTACTAACGCTATTAACGCGGCCAAATCTAATAAAAATAGCAACGACGTTAAACAACAAATACAAATACAAATTCAGTGTGTGTATGTGTGTGTGCGTGTGCGAGTGTGTGTTAAATGTGCATTTAAAATTCCACTAAAAAACGGATAAAGTTCTACTTCTTCGTCTTCTTCAACTTTTTCTGTCAGTGTATTCTGTGCCAGTAACAGTGCAACGCACCTGTTTCTGTTAATCTTACTATTATTATTATTAATAAATTTTATTATTACTGTTGCTGAATGTCCGAAAATAAAGGCATCATGCTTGCTAAATCCATGCAAAAACACGCTGGACGTGCCAAGGAGAAGGTAAGGAAGATGAGAGAGATAGAGAGAGTGAGAGAGAGAGTGGGAGTGTGTCTTACTCTGATAGTATAAGTGAATTGTTTGCAGTGCAGCAATTAGGGCAACAGCTCTGTGTATATTTTTCTAGGGCGTGTGACGTACAACCAACCACCCGCCACCCACTCAAGCCTCAGGCCCATGTCACGCCTCACTGTAATAGTTTAGGGTCATGTCCCTGTCCTATTTCCAATAGACAAACAAGCGGTACAAAATCTGTTCAGTGTACAATTAGAAGCGAAGCTGTTTTGTACCCAACCAGAACTAGAAGGCTTTGGCTTGAGCTAAATTTTAAATTATGGAAATACCCTATTGGAAATTTTTCAACACAAAAAAAAGAACGCAATTTTGAAGACAATATAATTTAATACAAAATTTGTAAACCCTTTTTGACGGTATTCCAAGAAGACGAAATTAATAATGCATTGAAGCGAATATCTTAAATTCCATAAAGTATCCCACAGTTCGGCTGTACACTAACTAGTCTCTTAGTCTTTGAGCTAGGTAAATGAACTTAGTAATTTCTTATTAATTAAGCTTTTAATATTTCGTTATGTCTAGTTCTCACTCAAAATCATAAATAACTTTAATTTGTACTTTTCGTTTTAAACTGAATAAGCCAAAGTTTAAGTAGAACACGAGAGTCGCTGGTTTGTCAGCCCTGATTAGAAGCTCTATAAATTTCATTGATAGAGAAACAGAAAGAAAGTACAAATAACATAAGCACACATACACTCACATGTACCCACACATATACATACAATTAGTAAGGGGCATTGTGTAAAAAGTTTCTGGCGCTGGCCTAATGAACTTATAGAAGATGCTCCATTCACACCTTTTTTATCGTCTGTATTCTGTGTACTCTGGTACTGCCTGGTGCCGCCACCTGTCGTCTTGTTAGGGCAACTACAGCTGCTGCTGCTGCTGCTGCTGCTGCAATTGCTTGCTCAATGTTTTGCTATCAAGTTTCAGTCAAAACTTTGAATCTAGCTCTGCCGCTGCTGCTTCCTCTGCCTACGTCTGTTTGGCGCTGCTTCTGTTAACTCCCCGCTTCTCTTGTTTCATCTTTGCCGCTGCTGCGTGCACAAGTGAAAGTTTGGCGCTCAAGCGTTGGGTCCAGGAGCGGCCGCTCAACTTTAATGTGAATGTCAATACACACACATATATATATATATATATATATATATGTATATTTATATCGAATAGAGTGTTAAACAAAAAAGAAAGGCTTTCTTCAACTTGTGGATGTTTCAAATACCCTACCAATACACCAAAAAAATGTGCTTAGTTCTTAAAACTCACCTTAAAGTCTAGACTTTTCATTCCTAGAATAAATATTTAACGATATTAGACACCATAAGTACATAGAAAGCTCTGTCTTTGTCAATGAAACTTCCTGAGCTTTAGTAGGTTCTAGTTCTGATTCGGAATATACGAGTAAGTACGTAATTATGTGGACCTCTTTTTTAATGTGTTACACATTTCGTGACAAAATTACAATACCCTCGGCAAGCGTATAAAAAAGAGTGTTAAAAAAAGCTGCAGTTGACCCACTCGACGGCACGTCGCGATGTCTTGTAAACAAGTTTTCAAGTTTCGATGCTGCCCAACAAGCAGAGGCACAACAGCAGCTAGAGGTAGATGTAGGGGCAGGGGAAGAGTGGTAGAGGTAGAGGTAGAGCCACATTCCGAAACAGCCAGAAAATGCTGTAATCTAAGCTCTGGCTCTGAATGATGCTTTTTCTTTCAGGTCTTAAAGTCTTTACTAGCTCGGCTAGTGTATTGATTTGCTGTTGTCTCTATTTCTATCTCCGTCTCTATCCATAGACTCTATGTGAGTGTATGGGTGTGTGTGTGAGTGTGTGTGTGTGTGTGTCTTGGCATTTACAGTTGGTTTTCTAAAGTTCGTTGGTATTTTCTATGTTGGGTGCTTCGCTCGTGTTGGTCATTAAACTTGAACAAAATTCCTGAGACTTTTTCTAAATGTCGTATAGCAAATTGATCGAAAGAAAGAAAAAGGTATTTTTAAAAACGAGGAAGTGCAGAAGAAAGAGGAAGCCTTTTGAAACTATTTCCTGGACTGGAACACAATTGGAAGAAATTGTCTTAGTATATTTACAGAATAGCCTAAATTTTTCCAAGTTTTCTAATTCTAATTTTCGCAGCGAAAACGTATGTAGATTTCATAATTTTCTGTGTAGAATTTATTTTTAAAAATACCGTGTTCGAATACGAGTATATAGACTAATGGACAGGCTATGAGCACGTTTCGGCGCACTGCCCGGCGCTTTTTCGCATTGTGTGCTCATTTCGACAATATGTAATTCAGATTCACACTGAGAGAATGCAGAGAGTGGTAGGATGGATGGGATGGGGATGGTAAGCGGATTTTCGTTTTTAGAGAAAAACTTGTCAAATTGAAAACACACATTCATGGCATATCTACAAGATACTCGTACTTATATGAGTATTCGTATGCCTAGATACATTTTCTATTTAATTCTCTTCTTTTTGGGTGCGTGGCTGCTGGCCCAACAACGTCAACGTCTGCAGTCAGCGTGAAAATGTCGCCTGGCAGTAAATCTTTAAATAGATGATGCTTCGCCTTGCCTTGCCCTGCGTCGCCTCGCCTCGCCCAGCCTCCAATTTTCCTACAGATACATTTGTATATTATTTTGGGGGCTTTTGTTTTATAACTCTATGCGAGCATAGAGCAGTTGCCTTTGAATTTGTATACATATCTCAACTTTTCATTTATTTTCTTTTCTATTTTTCTTTTTCTTTTTGCGCAAAAAGCGACACCAATCTTTTCTATCGCATAAGTAAATTTCGCCCGCGCTGATGTTTCGCATTTTTGTTTGCTATTTTTAAGCGCGTCCCGCAACAGCTGCCAAAATTTGCTTTTCACTTTGTTTCGTTGTTGCTATTCCTCTTGCCTATCACCGATTACCCTTTCAGCTCCCCTTTACCTGTCTCCTCCTTCTTATTGCTTTGTTCAAACTGCATCGCCGATTGACATTTTATTGGCAGCTCAATTTTTAGAAACTCACAAACTTGCCTCTTGCATATTGAACTTCGTGTACTCTTGTGTATCTCGCACGTCGTTGCTGCATTTTATCATCATTGTCTGCTTATTCTTATTTCTCTTTTCTTCGTCTTGCCTCAATTGTCAAATGTCAATTGTTTATACTTAAAAAAAGATTGCGCAAACTGAACTGAATTTAATCTTAGAGCAAGAATGTTAATCAAAGCGATAAGCGAGAGTCGCAACAGTTCTATAAACACTCCTAATTTGATTATTTACAGATTTGATTTGAGATAAGAAATCCCTTCTCAAAGAATACCCTTTAAAGAAGCACAAAAGACAGTATATTGTTCTTAAGGCAGATATCAGATTGAAAATAGGTTTCTTATTGGAGAATTTACACAGAAATTTATATAAACTTTTTTTTAATTTGACCTGCAAGATTATGTTAAGTGCACTGAGGAAAGGATAGGTTTCCCAGGCGACAACATCAAGAACTATTGTTACAGTAATACTAAACCCGAAAAGTGCCCCAATCGTATCTCTCAGTTTAATATATACTTGGAAGTATCTGAAAGTTGAGTGCAAAGAAATTAATGAATCGCAAGCAGTTTCAACCCACAAAATATAGCAAGAAAAATATAATTGAAGAAGCTACTTGGATTTCAGCTATATAAATATTATGACAATTCGTATTGCATGACGTTTTTTTTTTTTTATTGATTAGCAAGTGCAGCATATACGCCCCCTTCAGACAAATGGGGGCGTATACAGTGGATCAGATCGCTTATTAAGCGAGTCAATCGAGCGCAGACAGCAATTACGAATACTCGAATGAAGTTGAGACATACTCACCGATACAGATACAGATACAGATACAGCTACAGCTACAGATACAAGTCAGATGCGGATACAATTCACGCTGACGTACGCTGATAATGCTCTGTTGTGCTATAAGCAGCTATTTGATTAAGGGGTATATTCATATATATATATATAAGTATGTTATATAGCTATTAATACAGAGGGGCGAGCTTATTAAAAAATTCAATTATAAAAATTGCCAACAATAATCGACTGAAAGTGAGGACTGCGCAATGTGGGAAACGTTTTCTTTCTTTCTTTAATAATTTTTCTTTTGAATATGTTGAATATGTCTGGTCACTTTGTTGATTGCATAACAATTGAATTACGTTTAGACATTTATTGGCACTTCGTTTGATTAATTTTATGCAATTGTCCAAGTTAAATGTTGCCATAATTCAATGCGTTTTTTCTCAGACAGAATTCAAAATATACTCGTAGAATTCTTTGGTTGATCTTGCCCGAAGTTCATGAACTTTGCCCATAATTCTATGTATTTCATTAGCTGGCTCTCATTATCAACACCTTTGTGGGTGCTATAAAAAAAAACGCACAATTTAATATCAAAAATGAAAATAGAAAAGAGAAACAAACCAAAAAATAGACTGAAATTAAGTAAGCAGCAGCAGCAGACACATTTGAAGTGGTTCGCAAGGTCAATTACTGCCTGCCCGTGCTCACAGGTCGAATACGTAATTTGTTGTTATATTGTTGTTAATTTTTTATTAGCTCCGCTCTCACGCACACCACAGTAAAAACAAAAACAAAACCGAAAACTGTAAAGAAAAATGAGCAACATTATAGAACTCAACTCAACTTTCGTGTAGTGCAATTAATGTGATCGTGTGATTGAATCGATGTCTATTCTGTTCATACCTCGCATTTAATGGCATTCACCTTGATGAATTTTATTTTTTTTTTTTACTAAATTTTCGCATTGTTTTTATGCGTCAACATTATTTTGATATTTAACATATATATATGTATATATAGCCGACCATATGTCCAAAATTTCAGAATATTTTTATAATTTCTTGTGCCTTTTATCTGCAGAATTGGCAAGAATCGATCTGTTGGCGCTAGATTGTTTATTGTACTAAAGTCTATAAAATATATTTATGACTTGACACATAAATTAAGAATACTTATATCTAGCTGGCAAGAATATTTATTAAAATATATGCACTGATATTGTAAATATTGTGTAGCATTAAAGATGAATAATTTTGCTGGATTTCTTGTTAAATTTTTAGTTTGCTTTTCTAGTTTGTAAAATCTGTAAACTTGGCGAAAGATTTATAAACAATTTCTATCGAATTGTATAGTATTTTAACGGAATAATAGATTAATATAAACTTGGGATTTCTATGGAATACGCACTAGTAAAAAGGTTGCGCTTTTTATTTCGGCAATATAAAAATTTAGCAAGTGTTGAAGTAGAATTATCAGTAAACTTAGTCATCACAGACCACATGAACAATTTTGGGTATCAGGGGAATCTTTTTCGGCCTGCCTGCCTTCTGGCGTAATGATGACTTTTGAGAATCTAACACAAATAGGAGCACTTGTACTGGCAGTGCGGGCTGCTGCCCTTATGAAACTCTAGACATATCAGATTTGGAATTAATTTCTATCACTGGCTTTTGTTTGCGGAAATGTGAAAAAAAGAGAAAACTTTTGCCCTAGAACAAAAGCGTCAGTCAACCCAAATGTGAGTGGAAGCTGGCACGCGATTCTCTAGTGTGTTGTGCCACTTTTCTGAATGTCATAGAGAGAATAATGCAACTGCCAGATAGAGAGATATATACGCAGATACATGAGCTTCCAGCGCAGAATAGCAGAAAGGGCAGACACGCGGGAAGGCATGGGAAGCTTTTGGGTGGGCTTTGTTCAGGCACCCTGTAAACATGATTATAAATAGTGTTTTTTTCTATTTGCGAAAGTGTTGTCAGCTCTACCAAATATATACAAAACAATAGCTTATACTCGTATATATAGTAGAGAAACCGGTTTCCCCGATTTAACTGCGTTTCAGGTTATGCAATCAACGTTTTATAAATAAAAATGCAAATATGAATATCTCATAAGTCCCACTTAATTGAGTCGTTAAAAGAGTCTAATCGAGTGCCAGAGCTTTCTTTTGTGAATTTGCAAAACTTTGGCACCCTTTCGACCTTTGAAACTCTCTACTTTTTAGTTTGTTTTCCTTACAAATTTAATCCTCAGTGCAATAGGAAGGCTTGCAACGAAATATTACGTATACGTCGCGCAACAAGCGTTTGCCTAATTTCGCTTAATTGCTACGTGCCCAATTTTCTGGTTTTTTTTCGCCCTGTTACGCCCGAATGCATCGCAAACTGCTTTTAGCACAGAAATTAGCATAGTTCACAAATCGTCGAGAGATGTTGGCGGCTTAACGAATCCGCACCTGGAACACTTTTTGAGTGCTTTTGGCTGGCGGACTGCATTTGAATTTATAAATTTGGTTTGCACAACAGTTGCACAACCGACCCCACCGACTGCTGAGGCAATCAGGGACAATTGTTAAAGTGCAATCATAATGCAACAAATTCGAACCACGGGCCACTGCCATTTGCCATAGCTTTGCTCTGGGTAGATTTGAAGGTTGATGTCGTTTTCAATTTGTTCTCTGTTCTCTGTTGCCCGGCTGCTGCAATTGCTTTATGTAATCCAAAACGGAAACACAGAGATGGAGGCATCGTTAATTTCCATGAGATTTACATGCCGTTTTTACTCTTTTGACTGCTCTTAGTATGAGTATAATAACTGTGTCATCGTGTATGAAATGCTAAATTTAATTATATATAAACAAGCTATCTAATTTCTACGTATATATCTTATCTAAGCTGACTGGAAACTGTATATAAAGAGGGACTCATACTATTATATACAGAATTATACTAAACTGACTCTCTCTAGAGATCTTTTTGATTTTAATTTAAGTGATTCAAGGGAACTTAAGTTACGAGAATATATATAATGTTGTTATCTTATATCTGAAATAAATAAAGTAATTATATATATTAGTTCGCTCTTATAAAAAAAGAAGAAAATTAAATATTTTCTTCAAAAATATCGCAGTTTTTATATTTGGTATGAGTTATTCGTAGACTCTTTTATCAAATGCCTCTGAGTTTTATCTCCATTTATATCTTTTATCTTCTACAAAGTCAACACAGAAATGTATTTATAAATTTGTTTTCTGGCCTGTTTCTAATCCGATGTTTTTTTATCTTTTTGCAGGTAAGAAAATCTTTGCGCTATAGAGATAGAGATACAGATACAGATACAAAAAGACTCGCAGTGGAGCTAAAACGACAATTGAATGCAATAAATTGTGGATAATGCAATGCGAAATATGCAACTTGTAAATGCATACTTCAATATACATTTATATAAATGAAAAAGCCAATTACCAATTGCCCCATTGACTGCTGCCATTTGCAGCTGACTGAGCCCAAAAAATGTATTCAACTGCCTCTCTACATGTACGTATCTATGTATGTATGTATGTATGTATAAATATATATTTACACATTTAAAAGCGGCATCAGGTGTTGCCACAAATCGGTTGTAAGCCATTTGGTGGCATCGATCAAGTGGAAAATATGTTTGCGTAAATATTACGCTACAGCTGAGCCCCAGAGCCTGCAGTAATTAAAAGCAGTTCACTGACTTTAAAAATTATATTGAAAAATATGTAAAAAGAAAATTGCTTGAGGGAAAGAGAAGTGTGGATGGGGCAATGGGCTAATGGAATTGTCAATCGGCAGCGATGCGTGCGAAACGTTGACTTTGCTGACAGCGAAATTTCTGACACGCCATGAAAACTGCACAGCTTAACTGTATATCTACCTATATACTATATATATATATATATATATATATATGTATATATATATATACACTGTAAAAAATAATGAAGAGCCTGCATGAAATCTTTGTTGGCATACTTTTGGCTCATCTCCATGAAAAGCCAGAAACAAATTGACTTCTTTAGTTTTGTTGGCCGTAGCTCAAGTAACGCAAAGTAACTCATTCGCTTATCTTTGAGATTTGCTCATTTTTGTAGCTTTTGGGCCAAATTCATTTGCTGATAAGTCCCCATTCTTTTTTTATGTTTTGTGTAATGGAATTTTGTGTTATCAGCACGTGAAGCGTCGTCCACTCTGAGTTCGGGTACAAGTACCACAGAACCTATAGGAAAGCCAACACGCTGCCCCGTTGCGCAATCTGCTTATTACTCGTATTATTATTCTCATTCTTTTTTTAACCACTTTTTTCTTCGTTTTTTTTTTTTGGTTCTGAAAGCGTTACCAATTGAGTAATTTTATGGCCATATCATAAAGACTTTCTGCATTCTCATACGCTCGTTGCTTCTGCCACGGATTTCGTATACTAAAATATGATGAATACATTTAGTGGACAAGTTGTGTTTCGATTAAATTGAATTGATAAAGAAATGTTGAGTGTGGGACAGTAATTCGATGGAAATACTTTATCAACTTATTAAGTTGACATTTGATTCGCTTGAGGTTAGATATAAGTATATCTATACTTGGTTTATAAAACCGCAAACCCTTCTGAAATTAACATAATTTATTATATTTAAGCTAATTGTAAAACAATTCTCATTGAAGTGGCATTACTATAATTGTTTTTACTGTGTAATAATTAATATTATAAGGGGATTTTTCTAGTTCTATCTATCTATCTACCAGTAATTTTTTCAAAAATTAAACCTATTTTTTGCCTTCCATCACTCAACCATAACTAATTATACCCTTGCCGTGAGGGCTTAATAATTTTGTCACGAAATGTGTAATGTTTTAGGGAGACATCCTAGACTCCCTAAAAATATATATTATTCCTACATATAATCTGTTTGTTTGTCCATCTGTCTGTTTCTATGTAAACAGGTCTTTCAGCGATTAAGCTAGACGAATGAAATTTGATATATAGTCTACTATTGCACGTAGAACCTAAGTCGGAAACCTCAGAATCTGACAACTATATTATATAGTTACCTTCAGTTAAAATACGTATGCGATTTTCAAATGCCTATTCCAGTCTTCAAGAGGAACTAATCTTCGGCTCGCCATAGATAGCGTTTCTTTACTTCTTCTTATTTCTTAAACGTCTACGGACAGTTGGGCAATTTATTTTCCTTTCCAGAATATATTTTTCTATTGAATGATTCCCAGTTTTTTTTATGGTAGTTTTATATAGAGCCCATCGGCTAGTTCGGCTATTTGTTTGGGTTGCTCTTGACCCGTTTTCCACAGTTCAGCAAACAGCAAACCGCCAAACTTGTAAACCATAAAATTCATCTAAAAAAAAAGCGAAAAAAAACATCTGTAGATTTTGTTTACTTGTTGTACGTTTAGTTTTTAATGGAGCGTACTTTTTTTGGTTTTTTGGTTTTTGCTTGCCCAACATTTTTGGAGCTGCGTCATGCAACGTCACGTGCCGTTGAGTGCTTTGATTGTTTATGATATCTATGCGACACAGATACAAGTTAGAAAATACTAGAAAATACCCATACGAATGGCCTGAAAAGGTACCTTAAGTCCCACTAACTATAAGTGACACTCTATTAGTTCTTTTTTTTTTTTGTGGCTGTATCTCATAATGAGAGACATGTGCTAAATGTGAGCTCATGATTTGACCGCATTTGCCTGCCACTGGAAGAGCTGAAGAAACATGCTTTGCTTTGCTTTGAGTATCTAATAGATACCATAGAATACTTACTTATCGATATATATGTATGAGTGTATGTTCTCAATAACTTGTGATTGATTAGCATGGGTCTATCATTTGCCTCAGCACGATCTCACTTATATAATGTCTACGGCTATTGTCCGGTCTCGCAACCACAAGAAAACTCTGTTTTTTACTCGAATATATAGCGAAGCAAATAATTTCTTGAGTTCATTCTTATATCGGCGCAGCAGCGTCACATTTTTCACGTTTCTGCCAAAATTAAGAAAGAAAAACAAACAAAAGTTGAATACACTTGCCCAAAAAGTTCATCAGCTTGAGTATTAGATTCGTCCATTTTTAATTTAGAAAACAAAGAATATTTTATTCATTCAATGAAAAGATCTATATTACGAGTATTTTGACTTTAAAATTATAGTATAACCCAAAAGAGCCTAATGTTATACTTTATAATATTTGTTTTGACTTCATCCAAGTTTTCTCACAACTTTTCTCTGCACCACTAACAATATTTTTCGCTTAGTGTACGCATATGCGCTTCTCACTCAAAACGCTTGCGAGAGGGCGACTCTTTTGCTCTCTCTCTCTCTCCTGTTAAGCCAAAAGCTTTAGGTATATACATATATATATATAAGTATCTACATACTCGTGTAGCTGTGGCTGTAGAAATGTATCTGTGTGTGAACATGTCTTGGCCCAGTAAATTCTTTGCAGTTGGCAAAAATATTTGCATTTCTTATTAGCCAACTCGAACAACTTATACTAGATGCACGTACATATGTTTTTATAAGCATATATATTCGTATATGTATATATATTGCTTGTATGTATGGGCGTATCTGAAAGATAGATAATACTAATTTGAATATTTGCAGTTGAATAAATGCAGTAAATTGATTTACAGCTGCGCTTTTAGCTGGGCTAATTGCATTTAACAGTCTTTCGATGAAGCCAAACAAAATCACTTCAGGCCATTCCATTGAACGCTACCAATAAATGCGTAGTGAAAACCAAACTAAATGTTTTTCGAATAAATAGAAAACTTGTACAGGTAATTGCAAAGTGGAATGCAGAGCGAGTTAGATAAACACAACAAGCGTAACGTAAACGAGTTAAAACACAACTCAACTCAAAGAAAAAAACCTAACTCAACTCGGCTACATTTACAACTGCAACAAAAAGTGAATTCAATTCAATTCAAAAATTCAAATAATTATTGTATAAAATGTTAAAAAATCTTTAAAAACCCAGAGTTACATTTGCAGTCTTTCGCCTTTCGAATACCAAAGCGGATATTAACGATGCCCAGACAGGTTTTCCTTTATTTTGACGTCATTATAGGCATAAACACACCATATAGAGTGTGTATTGTGTTAAAAACCCCGCCTATTTCCGTTGGCGACAGTTTTTTTTTATAGTTTTTTTTTCATCTTTTCTATTGTATCTCTCAGATACTTTTAGAATACAAAGAGCAACAGGTTAGCTGTCATATTTGTTCTTTTCGCTGAAGTGCCTTATGGCTTATGTAATTAACCAGTTTATTGATTATAGTATAACTCACTTCTAAATATTTTTTGGTTGATTTATTTGATATATAACTAATGCTTATAGATAAATCATGGGAGAGACAGCGAGCTCGTCTCTAGCATAGATAAATATTAGTTATTTTCTTTGGGAATTTCAGTCGAACTTTCTACCGAGTTTCACTTTCCACTTGCTTAAGCTTAAAGCGATAACGTCGCATCGAATGCGAAAGAAAGCCCAAATAGAAACAGAAAGAAATAGTAGGAGAAAGAGAGAAAAAAAGACTCGTTATCCAAAAAGAAATTATGCAAATGGGGATAGAGTTGAATACTTCGCATAAATAAATTGAATTCGTATTCGATTGCGCAATAAAATGCTTTAATTTACATAGTATCTCTACATGGAAAATTATGTATGACATTTGAGTTTGGACAACCATTAAAACTAAATGGATATCTGAGAGTTCCATAAATGTCGGCGGCAGTTATACAGATATATTGATCTCTTTCCTAATAGTCGATTTTTCAGTTTGTTAGTTTTTCAATTACTTTGTAGCGGAAAGTTTATTTAAGCTTCAAGTTTGTCTTAACGTAAACCGAACGCCGTTTCTAGCAAAACTCTATTAATGACAATTACTAACACGATATATGATCTGTTCTCGGCTCGTCGTACTTAATTTCGTTAGCACGTTTTTTGTGCTGTTACCTCGATCTGTTGAGATAAGTGTAAGTCATATGACTTACCGGTCAAAAGAGGCATGAGGGGGGGCATTAGACAGGAGGAGGTGGAAACCGGTTACTACCCACAACAACAGTTTGCTGTCATCATCAGTTGTTGGCAGTCGGGCATATATATATATATATAGACGCAAAATATAATAATATACATATATATGGAGAGTGTTTTGGTTTTACCGCTAACCGCGAACAACAAGTTGAAAATGTACTTTTGTGGTAATAGGTTAGGTCTTTAATCACACTCACATATACAGATAAATATGTATATATATGTATATATATATAGTTTGCATGGCATTAAACTAGGCGGCACTTGTTAGCGTCAGCAACGGCCTCAACTTTGCCGCCAGGCGAGGCCATAGGCGGTGCTCGGATAAGGGCGTGGCAACGTCAGACGTAAACCAGCAGCAGCAGCAGCTCTGACACCGATCTAGTCGTGGCACATTTTCCATACCCATTTCTCATTTCTCTTATTCATTCTCTCTGCTTCTCCGCTCTGCTCTCCACTCACTTGTCTCGCACTTTTGCCGGCGGCGGCAATTTCTACAACGTCAGTTTTTTTTTTCACAATTGTTTTTATTGTTTTTGTTGTCTGTCTGTAGCCTGTTTATGTTTAATATTCCCTTTTTTTATACGTACCATGTTCATGCTTGTAAATAATTTCTAGTTTAGCTGGCGTTGCCATTTCTTATACCCTCTCCGAGGCATTACATGAAGGGTATATTCACTAAACTATTAGGTGATTGCTTGAGAAGAGAATAGCCAAATTGTTCTACACTTCAAAAAAGGATAGTTTCATTTTTTATATAATAGCAGCATCAAATAGATCCAAAATTAATTTATTAGAAAATATATATCAGTTTTTATCCTTTCAAGTTAATTTGATATCCTTCAAAAAATAGACAATATGAACAAATTTGAACTCCATCTAAAACTTATAGATATATTATTCTTTCAGATTATTTACTTATTATTTTTAAGTGTTTTGTAATCTGGCTAGTTATTATCTCAGTCTATTTGTGTGCCTATTGCTCCGATTAGGAGCTATTTTTGTAACCATAATAGTCAAGGATTGAAATTTAATTTAATTGGTATCTTATAGTCGCTGTCCGGGCTTGGTTAGTTGGTCTTTCTCTTTTTTATTTGCCAGCTTGTAGCTGTCCGTAGATTGCTTATAAACTGGGCCAACGTTTGCTTATATCCCCAACCCCCTTCCCTCAGCTGAAAGCCCATCAAGCGTTCCATCTTTTTTACAAAATGTTGGCTGCTGCTGCTGCTGCACTTTACTTTTGTTTGTTTGCCCATCTTGATGGGTGTGCGAGTAGCATATTGTTTATTCCCTCTTTTATTTATTTCGATTTCGATTTATATTTATGTGTTGCACTTTTGAAAGTTGAATCATAGATGTGTAGCGACAAGATACTTCTGCAGCTGTTAGCTGTTAGATGTTGTCATCGTTTTGTATATCTGTCTGTCTGCCTCTAATTTCGAGTATTTATATGAGAAACTCCTCCTCCGTATGCATACGCCCCCAGTTCAAAGCGCTTGAACTGGCTTAGAGCCAAAAGCTTAGCCCACGTTTGATATCTACGCACATGTTGCATGCGTGGAATTAGCCAAAAACTATGTGGCTATATGGCTATATATACCTAGTACGTACACTTTGGGTGCAAATACATAAAGATATAGTCAGCCGGAGAGACAAAGCGAGAGAGCACAAAAGTTTAAATTTAAATCGGCAGACGCTAGATACATATACTATATATATATAGGTTGCTCTATATATACGTCTATGACATATAGCTGGGGCAAGTCTGCATATGACGCAAACTGTGACTGAGACATTACACACACTAAAAACATAGAAAAGAATATGGAGAAGGTCGCTTGCCAAATGTTTGATCTGAGGATTGCCCAGCCAGCGGAAGTGGACAGATTGTGGTGAGGTGTGCCTGACTAGGGCTATGATAAACCACACACAAAGTCCAATCATTCAAAAACGAAAATAACGCAATCATATCTACATTTGCCTGTATATACGAATATATTCATATTTTGATTGTACATTTGCATAGAGGAGAACTTGATTGCCAGAGAAATTGATAATAAATCGTTGGTGTGTTAATTAACAAAAGTTTTGTGCCTTGGCAACCACATTCGAAACCACATTCGCCCACAAACCACTGGCTGCATTTGGCTGAAGATTGCTACACGTGGGCTTATGGCACTGCTATATAGATTCTTATACATAATATATATATATATATATACTCGTATTATATGTAACTGCAGTCTTCGTTCAACCATTTAAGGTTGACAATAACAATAACAATAACAAAATCAAAAACCATTCAACTTGGCCCGTTCTGTTCGTATTTGCCGGTTTGTTTCTTACAAAAATGGGTAGTAAATGCGTCAACAAGTTGTTGGGAAACTACCCACAACAAAGTCAGTGTGTGTCTCTTGGTCAGTGTGCCCATAAAAGGTTTTTTTTATGTATGTGAGCTACACTTGTTGACTGTGCCCGTAGTTTTATTAAGTATACGTGACATACACTGAGCGAAAAAACTTGATGCAACGTTTCCTAACAAATGGGAGCTTGAGAAAATGAGTTTTTAAATGAAATCAATTTATTTTCAATTAAAAATGTGAGCAAAAGAAATAACGCCGCTTCTTTCTTACTTAACTCTTTAATTAAATTAAATAAATTGACTTCAGTGCAACTTGCAAGGAAAGCCTGCAGAATAAGCACTTGATGTTTGTTATTAAGTTTATTTAATTCGCTCGATAGTTCACATATCTCTGGCTGTAATACCCTCTCCAAGGGTATATAAGAGATTGGAATAAATTTTGAATAAATTATAGTGCAGCGTATGTAATGCTCATATTCCCTTTCCTTTCATATATTCAAGGGCATTTGAACTTCGTCTTATCTCTCAATTTTACGATTTTATGGCTTACAGCAAATGATTTGAGCTGCTAATTCATATTTAATATGCGTATGGCAACTTGAGTTGAGTAATAATTATTCATAACGGCGCTGTGACAGCACATAACGTACCATTTCCTATAGAGGAAGCTCCAAAATATACTCGTATATACGAATTAAGTGAACAAGCTAGAACATATGTACAGTATTATATCTTAATGAGAATGAAAGAAGAAGGCTGACTCGTTATCTTCTTATTTCGGTTCAAATATTTGTTTAAGTTATCATTAGAAAAACTGAAACTCTTCGTATCACTTTGGCGTAATGCTGCGTTGTGTATACGCAACGTGTTGCAGCTAGCTTTTTAGTTCTCTCACTATTTTTTTGATTATGTTTGTATAAACGATGGGGTCACATTCGAGGCGTGGGCGTTGCTGGAAACTGTTACAAGGTTGTGTCAGCAATTGACAACTTATCAAAGAACGTGCCCCACCACCACCTGCTGCCCCACTTGCCACATTCCAGTTGCTTGCGCTACGGCCGCTGCTGCTGCTGCTGCGGCTCAGCGTTTAGCATTTTTCTCAAGTATCTGACCGGAGACAGCAGCGTTCTTAACCCAAATGTGCCGTTGACAGCCATGTGGCAACAGATTTAGCGCTATGTTAAATATCTTTTTCTTTCGTCTATTCTCAATTCTTTTCTATTCTTCTATTCTATGCTATTTTTTGCGAGTACTCGTCCACACACATGTAAAAAACTGTAGATAAAACTTTAGCCGGGCAATGGCAGCGCTTGCCAAATGATTTTCTTATTTATAAATGCGCCATTTGCTGGTGTTAGCCCGAAATTATGTTGCCATTAGATGATAATTGAGACTGAGATTACGTGGTAGGTGCTCGGCAGCAGCAGCAGCCTACACTTAAAGCCACACTTTCAGCAACACTTTAAGCCACTTTATCAATGACCTTGCGCTATACCCACATAGATCAATAGAGTATAGAAACTGGTTGTTATATGCGTTTCATTCATTATTTTTTTGATTTGCAGATTCTACAAAACTTGGGCAAAGTTGATCGCACCGCTGATGAAATCTTTGACGATCATTTGAATAATTTCAATCGCCAACAAACAAATGCCAATAAATTACAAAAGGAGTTTAATAACTACATAAGATGCATACGCGGTAAGTCTGTTCACTGATTTATAAGAATTTATATCTATATATATACTTTATTTGTTTTGCAGCCGCACAAACCGCCTCAAAGTCACTGATGGACGCTGTGTGCGAAATCTACGAGCCACAGTGGACTGGATACGATGCTCTGCAAGCACAAACTGCCGCCTCGGAGAGCTTGTGGCTGGACTTCGCACACAAATTGGGTGATCAGGTGCTGATACCGCTCAATACATATACCGGACAATTTCCAGAAATGAAGAAAAAGGTGGAGAAACGCAATCGCAAGCTCATCGACTACGATGGTCAACGTCATTCGTTCCAAAATTTGCAAGCCAATGCCAATAAGCGCAAGGATGATGTTAAGGTAAGCAGTCAAGAGAAGCACCCAAATATATGCAAATAAAATATTAAAATTCTTGAATTGTACTTCAAGCAGCTTACCAAAGGTCGTGAACAATTGGAGGAGGCCCGTCGCACCTATGAAATTTTGAACACGGAACTGCACGATGAGCTGCCTGCGCTTTACGATTCGAGAATATTATTTTTGGTTACCAATTTACAGACGCTATTCGCCACGGAGCAGGTGTTCCACAATGAAACGGCCAAGGTGAGCGTTTGCCTCCAGTTGCCTCCATTTAATTCATTCAACTATATCGAAAATAATTGTATATATCTTAGATCTATGCGGAACTAGAGGCAATTGTTGATAAGCTGGCCACAGAATCGCAACGTGGCTCAAATACGCTGCGCAAACAAACCAGTAAGCGATGGAAATTATCATTTAAATCTATTAAATTTTATTAATTTTAAAATTATATCTAGTAAATGCCATCAAGACTTCAAGTCCAGTGCAATCGCCAGTGAATAAACTAAATAATGCCAATGCGAACAACAGCAACTATCAAAATCAGATCACTACAAACGGTGGTTCCAGTCTGGCAAACAGTCGTAAGTAGACGATCGAAAAGCAGGTGCCCTTTTCCCTTTGCCCCCCTTGACTTAAATTTAATGCTAAATCTGATTGTGCTCAAATATTTGCAATTTTATTCTTTATTTTGTTTATTTCTTTGCTTTTTTCCAACCCTATTTTTTGTTGAAATAAAATATTAAAATTATAACTTATAAATTGCTCAAAACTGTAAAAAATATTCATTACATATCGCCAAAGTGTAAAATAAATTCCCAATTTTTTATTTTTATATATACATATATAAATATTACCCAAAAAAAAAAACAAATAGAAATTAATATTATACACAATATTTAAAATATTTGTATATTTTCATATATTATTTAATTATTATATGCACTATAATTATTATTATATTATATATTTTTATGCAAAATTTCCATGGCATATGATGATAATATTTTTCTTTTAGTTTTTGGCAATTTATAAAAATTTTTAGTTGTCGCCAACTAATTTTGTTAACATTTGTTGGATTCTTAGCAACATTCCCTTTGTTAATGGGGCTTCCAAGTAGTATATATATTAATTTTTTTTTGAATTTTCTAATAAAGCGGTCTGGATTAAATAATTCTTTTTATACACGTGCAGACAATATGCTTAAAACCTAGAATGAGCCAGATCCGAACCTATATAACCCATGTAAACAATGCTATAAGTTGATATAGCCAAGTCCAAGTTGCTCGGCAAAATAGTCGAAGATCTTGAGCTAGGAATATGAAAATTGGTATAAGGCCTTCTTTTGTAGCAAGCAGCAGATTTCTTGGAATTGATCGAACAAATATATTATAGAGCTGCCATTTGATTTTTATAGAGTATTAAACTTGATTATTCGATATAAGCCAGAAAACGAATGGAATGTTGTTATGTTGTCGCTTATTTATGCATTTATTTGCTGATCTGACAAAAAAAAAATGTTTAAATTTTGAAACCTTTTAACATGCATGTGTTGAGTTATACAATTTTTACTTCTTTCTCTTTTATTTTATGAATTTAAATTTAATGTTTTTGTTGGAATGATGCTAACCCCAAAAAAAAAACCAAACCTATTGAATGAAATAACAAAAATACTACACATATTAAACAAAAACATACAAAAATCAACATCAACGTATAAAATAATACCAAAAAAATTAAAAAACACAACAAAAAAAATCCAAAAACAAAAAATAAATATAAAATTAGCAACATCCACGAGCTCGTCTATGCTTGAGCCACGATTTGATTCAGTTTCTTCAACGCCAGAACCGACGCCAGAGTCGGCACAGCTTCCAGAGCCACCACACAGCCCCTCACCACAGCTGGAGAAGGCAGCAGCGGTCGCCGCAGCAACCACAAATGGCATTACCAACATCACCACTACAACAACAACAACAACGACCACAAATTTGGTGGAAAGTGTTGAAGAGCTGGGCAGCCCTAACGCGAATACGACTAAGATCGAGGAAACAACAACCAAGGCTGTTATAACAGATGATAAAGGAGAAGAAATAACGACAACAACAACCACAAAATCCACATTGAATGGCAACAATAATGATCAGGCAGCAGGCGTAGGAGCAGCAGCAACAAAGCCACCCACCACCAACAACAGCAGTAGCAGCAGCAGCAACAACACCACTGCAACAGGAACAACAACGGCAACTGTAATTACACCCAAAGAGCCCGGAAAGCAGCCAAAAGAGCTGCCGGATGGTCAGTCGGGTGCCAATGGCAATTCGAGTTCACTCGAGGAGCATAAACAAAAGAAATTAGGTAAAGAAACAAAAACAAGCAACACAATTACAACAACGCACTCAGTTACAGATACAGAAATAATTAGCGATAGCCAATTAGTTAATAGCAAAACTGTTAATAAACATAACAGCAATAAAAATCCCTTCGATGAAGATGACGAACGCATCTACGAAGTGCCTAAGGGTGAGTAAGCAAGCGTCTCGTACTACTCCAAAATCAAAAACAAATTCTTCAATTGGGTCTGTCTGCATTTTTACACAGTGTCTGTCTGTCGTTTGTTGTCTCTCGCTCTCTATCTCTCTCGGCAGCACCAGCAACAATTCACATCTCTCTCCCTCTCTCTCTATATATATATACTATATAAAATTCTATATAATCTTGGGAGCTTCTGTTGAGAGCGGCTTGTCTATTGTATATTATTTTTAAGAAGATGCTTCAGTTTCTGTAATGATGTCTGTATCTGTATTCGCATTTTTTTTAAACCATAAATTATACATGTATTGTAATTCTGCAACGGTTTCAAGCATGTGCAAATGGAAAAAGTCAATATATACATATATATATATATATATATATATATATATATATTGGTAGATTCTTAGGCAGACATCAGCCTTGGGAGTCTTTCAGCGGTGCCTTATCATTTTCAGTCTATAAGTATGTACAATTAAAATGGATCATTATGGTGTGCTCGAAATGCATTTCAAAGTGAATAAGAACAATAAACCTTATATATATAGTCTCTATATATTAGCCTAATTCTAGTTTCTAGAATTGAACAGAAAAATCTCTTCCACATTACGGCAAATTTTAGTAAAAAAAAATAGTATAAATAGTATAGAGTAATATAATTATATACCTAATAAAAGGCTTCACTTTTTACATTTTTCACTAGAGTATTTTTCCCAACGGACTTAAAATTTTCAGTGGGAATTATTGAACAGAATGGCATGATTTTTTGAGCAGAATTCCATTTAAAACCTTCCACATTTTTCACAAAAGCTTACTCCTATACCAACCACATTCTAGGGTATTCTATGATCCAGTGGAGTTCATACAAAAAGCGTATTGGAATTCCATAAAGAAAAACGTTTTAGTATTGTTTACTTTGAAATGCGTTTTGTATATAAACAATTCACGCTCTCGTCTCATAATATAATATTACATATTTTTATCATTAAATGCTTGTATATATCGTTTGTAGAAATTGGCATTCACAGAGTTGGGTAATACACTACCAAAACACACGCATATATACTATAATTATAATGTGTTACAATTAAGCTGCAATTATTGGTAAAAACAGACAAATAAAAAACCGGTTGCAGGTGGCTACAACAAGTAGGTTATTCTTATGAGTTATGTGTAAGTTGTAATTTCATTCATTTGATCACCAAAAAGAATCACCGCTTGCACGTTTGTTGCTTAAGTCTTTTGTATTATCGCTCAGGCTCAGAGTTGACGTCATAATAATTAAAAACAAAAAAAAACCCCTACTAACCTATGTAGGCTGCGTTTTTTTAACAGCAAGTTCTGTTGTGGCTCTTGCGTTTAATGTTCACTAAAAACAGCAAAAAAAAACATGAGTTATTCCTTAGTTTTTTATGTACATGTACTGTAAACTGTAATAATGATAACGATAATGATAATATAAATATCGATAACCATTTATTTTCATCCATAAATTATACTACAATTTTATTCACAGATGCCAACACAGCTGATTTGCCACCTGGTGTGCTGTATCGTGTTAAGGCAACCTATGGCTATGTCAAGGAAGATGTTGATGAGCTGAGCTTTGAAATTGGGGATACTATACGTGTCATTGAGTATGACGATCCTGAGGATCAGGTATAAATTCACAGACTTCACAGCCTTGATTTGAGCTTGAGAGTTTAATGTCCCACTTAAGAGTAAAGAGCAAAGGTTTCACACCTTATGTCTTTCGCATGCGCTAGCTAATCCTCCCCCGAAAATGCTCTAGTACAGAGTTTTACTACTTGTCTTTATTGAATGCAGTTTTTCATTACCAATTTACAGGAGGAAGGCTGGCTAATGGGTCAAAAGGAAGGCACAACTGAGAAGGGCCTGTTTCCGGCCAACTTTACGCGACCCATTTGAAAAGTGGACGCAGCGACGATGACGGAATGAATACAACTATTAAAACAAACAACAAAACAAACCAACCAACAACAACAACAACAACAACAAAAACTTTAGCCCAACTTTTGTTATACTATGATATACAACAAACAAGAAATACATTTTAAATTTTACATAAATTATATACAACTAAATTATATACAACTCTATGAACGAACTTTACTTTCGGCCAAATTTTAAAAACTGCACTGCGCCAACTTCTTTTTTATCTATGAGGAAAAACTGTATTGTTTTGATTAATGTTTTGTTTATTCTATATATTTTTGAACTTGTCTGCAATAAAGAAAATAGAGAGAGTAGAGTGTATTTGTTAAAGCAGTGCTTCCAAACATTATTATTATTAATATTATTATTGTTGAGAAATGATTGCACACAAGAAATGTTTCATAAATATTATTATTTTTTTAGTTGTAAGCTTAACCGAAAAACTAAAGAAACAAAAAACAAAAACAAAAATTGGAATAATCTAAAATCCATAAACACATATATATATACTATATTATTTGTTAAATCAATTATTGTGCTCATAATTAATACGAACAAACAAAAAAATGTATCTAATTTGTAATTTGTTAAAAGCAAAAGGCAAAGACGAACAATTTTAAAGCATATCACTCGATAAGCATGTTTCAAACATGATTTGAGAGGGACGGAGAGACACAACCTTTTGTATATGTATTTTACATAGAAAAAACAACATGTAGTACGAGTTTTTTATAGTCAATTTGAAGTGTATTGAAGTGAAAAAAGGCCACCAGAAATTACCTTTTTTGTCATTTTACTTTTTTTGGTATATATCTACAGATATGCATATATCGGAATATAACAACATTAAATTGTTTTTATTCATTTAAACATTAATATTTACCTAAATATACACATATATAATTTGTAGCTGTTATTTAGTTGAAGAAGAAACCGAAACCGAGGAAAACTCTAGAAATACATACACTACTCTAGCGTCAGCTTTATAATAACAAAAACATTGAAAACAAGCCAACAAACCAAGTCACTAACAGATCCACACTCCCCCTATATTATTTTTTTGTTTTGTTTAACAAATCGAATACGATACGATAGATTGATATCCAGTTTGGGATGCTAGTTAACTAACTGAAACAAAATATTTGAAAATCTGTACTATGAACTTATTATTTTAATATTATTTAATTTAATTTAAACATTTATTTATCGCATGAACACATTGAACAAATGATAATAATTTACAGAAAAATCAAATAAAATATAGATTAAATGAAAAACATATTTTTTAATTGCAAATATCTTGGGACTCTTAAGATGATTTTACTTAAAATTAGCTTAGTAAATGACGTCATAATGGTTTGGAATCGTTCCTTAACATTAATCGAATAAAGCAAACCAGTAAGGAAAGACAATTTTTGAGGCGCCGAAGATTACATTCCCTTGCCGCATGACTCGTCAGGATCCGCAAGGACAGCCGAGTTATAACAATTTATCTGTATACACCAAAGTCCGTTTTCCTTAGCATCTAGTTTAGAAAGGACATCTTCATAGTTTCTATATCGAGTCATCTTATCATCCTGATCAATAATATAGTCGTATAAACTCTATGGATTCCGAAATACCTCCTACAATTCGTTGCATATATCTATTGTTTAATCTTTCGAGAAATATTTGGGACATTAAGAAAAGCGTTTCGCTGATATTAGTAAGAAATATAGCTAATATCATAATG
The DNA here is from genome assembly GCA_018150835.1 of Drosophila repletoides. Classification (NCBI taxonomy): domain Eukaryota; kingdom Metazoa; phylum Arthropoda; class Insecta; order Diptera; family Drosophilidae; genus Drosophila; species Drosophila repletoides. The sequence continues at coordinate 15,535,622 of JAECWQ010000089.1, forward strand.
TATAATAAAATATATTATTAAAAAACCGCACGTAAGTAATTACGGCTGCGTCATAAAATACCCATAGAAAGTTCGCCTTCACTCAACTTTTAATCCAAGTTTTATATTAACCGCAACAATATTTCCAGTATTTAGCTATTCAAATTATTCTGTAGATAGAAATTGCAAGATTTCAGCACGCCGAAGATTGTATACACTGACGGAATAGTTTCCATTTAGACGGATATGGCTATATTAACTCGTCTCTAATGGTAAAGCGGACTCTTTAATATTCACAGGAACGGGCGAATCGGGAAAAACAACTTTCATCAAACAGATGCGTATTATACACGGGGACGGGTTCTCGGACGATGATAAACGTCGCTTTATCGAGGTGGTGTGCCAAAACATATTCACGGCCATGCAGTCAATAATTAAGGCCATGGATACGCTCAAAATAATATATGAGATTCCTAATAATAATGTAAATATCAGCGAAATTTATATGTACATATAAAAACTGTCTGATAAACTTTTGTTGGCTTAAAGGAACTTGCTTACCTGATAATGACCGTTAGATATTACATGGTTACCAAACTGGAAGATCCATATTTAAGTGCTATTCAAACACTATGGTCTGATGCCGGTATTCAGGACTGCTTCAGGCAAGGTAGCCAGTATCACTTGACAGACTCTGCTGGATAGTAAGTTATATTTGTGAAATTCTATAAAATTGTTGATATATTTTATATATATATTTGGGACTAAGTAGATGAAGTGTTATAAAATCATTTAAAAATATCCCTATTCGAATTTCAAGCTTCCTGAACAATATTGAGCGCATTGGGAATCCCAATTATTTACCTAATGAGCAGGATATATTAAGAGCTCGTTTTCCGACCAAAGGAATACAGCAGTACTCATTCGACTTGAGTCCCCATATAGTTAGGTACATACATATATTAAAAAAAAAAATAATATATTAATATTAATGCATATTTGGACACTGCAGAATGGTGGACGTCGGTGGGCAGCGGTCGGAGAGAAGAAAATGGATTCATTGCTTTTCAAATGTTAATCTGATAATTTTTATAACTTCCGTATCTGAATACGATCAGATTCAAATTGAGTCTAACGAAAATGTAAGCTTAGTAATTGAAAATTTGATTGAATGCTTTGTGTAATATTTATTTTCAGAATCTATTGGTGCATCGATTGAAGGAATCAAAAGCTTTATTTGAAACGATTCTAACATGCGAGTTCTTTGACAATACTTCAATTATTCTATTCCTGAACAAAATCGATGTGTTGGCTACAAGAATCATGTATTCCCATTTAGCAGATTATTATCCGGATTACGATGGTAACACTAAAATACATGTCTAGATATTATTTATGCAGTGGAGGCGGCATCTTCAAGCTTACAAACTAGTGTATATATTATTGATCAGGATACTATAGCCATGTTCGTCTGTGTTTCTCTCTATACTCCCAGTTTCTGAGTTACGTAAATGAAATTTTTCGTGGACTTTTCTTTTTGTTTGTGGCTGCTCATAGTATGACCGAACCGACCGGATCGGACACCATTCCAATAGTTCTTGTATTGAAAAAGTTTTTATTTTTCAAGATATCTTAATGAATCTAACTAGATGTAAGAGTGTCTTTATGCCAACAAATAATGATATCAGATTAAAATTCCAGCAACGTTCTTTTTCCAGTCTGTAAGGGTATATACCCTTATATAATCTTCTGGGCACCAAAGACTAGTTTTTATTTTATTTCAGGTCCGAGATGTGATTCAGAAGCAGCCCTTGCATATATTAAACATATGTTTCTCCAGAAAGAAGAGGGGGTTGAGTGGATAGCATATACTCATTTCACATGTGCCACAGGTAATATATTAGAGATATAAGAAAGATTACTGATTAAATTGCGTTTCTATAAATTTTTAAAAGATACAAAAAATATCAGGCTGGTGTTCGCTGCTGTGAAAGATACAATTATGAAAAATTTGTTACGTGACTGCCACCTAGTTGGTTAATTTTTTATGGAATACTTGGAATGAGATAATACATCGAGAAGGGAACTCATCTAGAATTATTTATATTTCATGTTTGCAAACTTTGTGTGACTTAAATTTTTATTTAATTAATTTATCTTTTATTAACTATGTAATAAAAACCATTGGTATTCTTTAAATATTAAAGAATAGTCTTTTGGCAACACATTAAATAAAATTAGTTAAGTGATCAATGATATAAATACATAAAAATAATTACTTATTGCATTGCCTTACATGCTTAAATTTTTTAACGAAAACACTTAAGAACTATTTTTAAATTTATTATCGATGTGTAGAGATAATTCCAATTGCCCACACTTTCAAATCAGCAAATAATTGGTCACACTTGTCGTTGCATGTGTGCGGCAACCCTAGCACACCAAATTTGTTGAGCAGCCCTGGAAAATGTAAACGGATGACGTCAAAAATTTTGCGCAGTCAAAATTGCGCACAATTGTGGCGCCACCTTGTAAGTTTCATGCAATCATGCTGCTATGTCGGTGACTCTTTCGTGTGTGTTGGTGTTGCGTTAATACAAAAAAAAGTGTAAATACTTAAGAATAAATTGAAAGAAGAGTTGACAAACCACAAAAATAACAAAGTCAACATTAAACGAATAATGCAAAATCAAATATGTTGTGAGTCTAATACGTGAGCATACCAAAACCAAAAAAAACCGATCCAGCTTAAAAAAATACCTAGCAAAAAAAATACCAAGCAGCAGTCCGTTTTTTCGGAAGCTTTTGGGCCTTTAATTAACGTTTAATTGAACTGTGAATGGTCTAAAATCCAAAGTGTATTCAAGCAATAAGAATTCTACTTTTTGAATATAAAAGAAGCAAAACGAAAAGATTTTTTATATTCGTTTTTTTTTTTGCCTCGCCCTCGCTCTGTGTGTATAGCAGTGCGCGTGTGTGTATAGAGGTGCGAGCGAGACAGCTAGAGCCCACAGTGTAGTAGCTACACTATCTATCTATCATATCAGTGTGATACGCTACAGTATCTCTCTCTGCTCTGTATGCTGACATTAACTAATACCCTGCAAATTAATGTTGTATTCGTTATTAATTTGTACATTTATACAGAAATATATATACATATAGAAATACTTATATATGTAAAAGGAGCTGGGGCTAAGTGCATTTTTAGTATTATTTGCATGCAGTGGCAAGCAGTTGCACTGCTTGCTTTTGACATCATAGGACAGCAGCATGTTTTTTGGCATTATTTAGCACATTTAGCATTTTGCTGCTGCCAGTAAATTCTACTTCTTTTTTTCGTGTGCAATTTGCAGTGGGTGGGGAGTGCGCCTACATAGATCCACACATAAAAAGTATTAAAAATTACATATATTGATAAATACTAATATATAAATGAAAAGAAAAGTTAGTATTACAATTGTCTGTCTGGTATTTCCATAGAGTTATAGTAGATAGTTTCTTGTCAGGGCGGGTGGCGGTCGGTCGGCGGGTGTGTGTGTGTGGGTGGTCTGCTGTTGCTCTATTAACAAAAAAAAAAGTTACAAAAAAGAAATATAAAAAAATTTATTAAAATTCAATGTTTTCTTTTATTTGCAGTTCCACTGCATACCGGAAAATAAACAAATACAAGAAACATAAAGTATGCAGAAAATTAAATACAAAAGGAGCATTTAAGTCTTGCGTGTGAAAAAGAAAACAAAGCAAAAGGGTCAAAAAAGGGAATAGCAAATAAAGCGAGAAAGAGAGAGTGGGAGTATTGAGACGCTAAAATTACCGTTGTGCTCGCGTCGTCGTCAAAAAACAACTTTGCATTTATAAACTAAAAAAAAGTAACTGGAGCAAGACGACAAACAAAAAATTTGACATCAGTAAACAGTAAATAATAATAGTAATAGAATTTAATAAATTTAATATGTAATCAACTGTACACGTTCCTTAAAACTAAATGTTTTCCAACAAACGCAACTAAATCAAACGATAACGATAACAACAACAAAATCCACAAATCGTGCTGCAAAGGAAAACGGAAATATCATCTCATAACATAAACAAATACATATACTACTTGTATACACATACATGCATTCATAATACATATATATGTATATGTATGTATAAATATATATAAGTATAAATATATTCATATATATATATATATATAGTATATATTTATATATGTGTATATATATATACGTATATACATAACTCCAAAAACGACACCGATTTAAATTAACTGCAGGGAATCAACAAGAACCACGAACGGCAACTCTTTTTTCTATTATTACCTAAAAGTAGAACATAAAACGACCACAGATTTATTTGTTTAACAAATCAAGAAGATAATTGGATATTTGGATAATCTCATCGGCATAACAAACTGCATATCTTCATATCTCTTCTCAAGCATAGGCGTTAGTTTAATGCGTAAGTAGATATATGGTTACTACATATCGATAGTATCGATGTTTTTGTTTCTTATCGATTTACTGTTGTTTTAATAATGTAAACGAAACGCAAGCAATTCAAAGTATTGAAATGTATGTCGAAACAGACCGGATAGGACGACTTTATCATATAGCTCCCAAGGGGCAATCGGTTCAAAAGTTGTTTTTTAATTTTGAAAGTCTGTTGATAAAATTTGCAAGTTCGATTTTACTATATGATATAGCTGCCATAGAAACAATCCACTTTGCAAGTGTATATGATCTTCGGCGCGCCGAAAATAGCATCTCTTTACTATCTATTTTCTTTAATGATATACATATATGGGAATTAGTCAATTTTTTGTATGCCACTTGTTGCTTGAGTTTTTGTTTAGTATTAATACTTAGTAAATCCGAGATAAGAAGTATGAATAATAATAATGCGGATCTAAATACCAGTGAGTAATTCCGACAATTAAATGTAAACTTAATCAGCTCTTTAGTTGCCCCTTCTGGCCTCCTACCCCACGTAATGTGCGTGGCTAGATGATGAGCTTGTGTATGTTTGCCCAAAGTGGAGAACCTGCGACAAACCAGTTGGAAATGTTTGTTTGTTTTTATGGAGTAGATAGAGTAGATGGGTAGATGAACACATGAGGTGATGATCAACTGCATATATGAATATTTTGAACTTTTTTAATGACCTGCAGAGATGCTCTTATCAAGATAATAAAAATAAAAATATGGTAGAATTTTGGAATTTATCTCAAATTTAATCTGACGTGTGCTACTATTATCTAACGCGACTTGCTTACCTGCTCTATAAACACATTCGAGTTGATGTATACGGAAATCAAGTATTATTTCTCTTTTATAACAAGAAAAAAACAACAACTTGAACTGCATTTAAATATATTCATATTCTTTGCCCTTTCTCTCATATGGTACATATGTATATGTATACGAATTATTTTGGTTATTTTATGTTCCAGCTTCCTAGAATCATTAAAGTTGTTTACATTTTTATTGGCGGTCCGGCATGCCTTTTCCATAGTTTGAGAACAATTATTTTTAAGTAATTTAATAATTTTCGAAAATATACATGTATCTATATATATATAGATATAAAAATATGAGTATCTACATATATGAAATTCATTCATATTATTATCTCAAAGCATACCACAGGCAACACACTCAAAATTAAAAAAAAAAATTAAGTAAGGCAAAGCGTTCTTTTACATAGTTATATATACGAATAATTCTGGAAGATTTTGAACCGTTGCGAACCGATTGTTCCTATTACAGCTCTATAGAGATACCTTTTGCAAGCGTATTATAATCATTAAATAAATAATGAAATAAAAGAAAGTGAAAGGGACGGGAACAGGAGCTCTGAGCACTGATCATTCTTTCACGATTCCCTATGATTCATTTTAGGGAAAATCTAGTTTCATGCAGAAAGCACATGGCTTCAATAGACAAGGCCAATATATCTGGGAACGAAATTTCACACGCTCTTGTTAAAATCTTGTTTTGCGCCAGTTTAGCATAGGTTGATAATGGAAACCTCCCCCGAAGTTGCTAAGGTATTGCTAATTGAATTCTCTGGATTTTAGATATTCCTTTAATTAAAAATATGTACGTGTTGTTGTGATAGGCTTAATTAATTATTAGGTGCCAAAATTTGATGTTTAGAATTTAAATTTTTTAACATATTTAATAAAGTATGCGCCTTGCTATTCTTGCAGATGTTTATGAACAGCCGGAATACCACGTAAATCAGCTGAAATCGTGTTCGATGTGGTCATCGTATTTGTATTCGTATTCGTCATTGTCATCGAGATGCGCCAAAGTCTGTTCACAAAGATAGTAAACTGAATACTGAGTGCCGAGGCGGGAATAATAATAATAACAGACAGGAATCCCTCCTTCACACACCCACTCACGAACAGACACAAGAGAAGCCTTTGAAGGAAAGGAAAGGAAAGCAATAGCCAAAGAGAGCCTGAGTATCGTAGAAAACAGAGAGCAACGCCAAAGTACAAATGCTCACGAGCAACTAAATCGAAATTAGAAAGCAAATTAATAAAAATCCAACAACTATATAGGAAATTGTTGAAAAATAACAAATTTTTCGGTTAAAACAAACAACTGTATGAAAGCAAAAAGTAACAGCATCAGCAACACCAAAAAACAAAACAAATCCGAAAAACGTTGGCTGCACTTTTCATTACTAATAATAATACGATAAAAACGCAACAGAAAGATTTTCGCAAGTCACGGAGCGTAGAGCAGGATCTGCAGCACGCGTAAGCGTCCTTAAATCCAGTTAGCATGGAGTGCTGTTTATCAGAAGAGGCAAAGGAACAAAAGCGGATCAACCAGGAAATCGAGAAACAGTTGCGCCGTGACAAGAGAGATGCACGCCGAGAGCTTAAGCTCCTGTTGCTGGGTAAGTAATACCTACAAGTATATTCAATCTCTCATCCTCAAGTTTGAAAAGTTGCTAGACTAGGAAATGTTCTAACAATTTCGAATTGGATATAAGGAAAGCCCTTCTAATTGAATCAACTCTTTTTGATTGAAAACCTCTTGTATATACTTAGTATTTAAATTCTAAATTTGAATCTTTCTCACTTGAAGCACTACTGTCAGTTAATATTTTCTTTTTAGCTAATTTTAATTGGTATTGCATATATACATAGATATTTCAACGTCTGATTGTTGACCTGTTGGCCTGTGGGCCCTTGTTGGTCAGGTAACGTGTGTTTTCATGTTGTATAGGCCAATTAGTAAGGACAATCTTATTAATGATACCTCTGCACATATATGTGTATATATACTCGTATATATATAAAATATTCAATTGATTTCCATTGGCGTGTGCGGTAAATGCAATTATCCCTGCAAATGCAGTTCACTGCGCCACATTTTAGTTAATTGTTAAAGTGCTTTTTCTGCTTCACTTGAGGCAGCGTCGCAGGGCCTTTTGTTTTTGCTGTGTAAACGAATGTCATATCTGACCTCTTTATATATTTACAGGCACGGGCGAGTCCGGTAAATCAACGTTCATCAAACAGATGCGTATTATTCACGGCAGCGGGTACTCGGACGATGATAAACGTGGCTATATCAAGCTGGTGTTCCAAAACATATTCATGGCCATGCAGTCAATGATTAAAGCCATGGATATGCTTAAAATATCGTATGGTGTTGGAGAACATAATGTAAATATCTCTTAATTTGAATTAAATATAATTAAATAATTTCAAATTTCGAATAAATACATTGACATTTTCAGGAACTGGGTGATCTGGTGATGAGCATTGATTATGAAACAGTTACAACATTTGAGGATCCATATTTAAGTGCCATCAAAACGCTATGGTCCGATGCTGGCATACAGGAATGCTACGACCGTCGAAGAGAATATCAATTGACAGATTCCGCTAAATAGTAAGTTAATCGTAGAACTATCTAAAGAGCTAATAATGAGAGACACTTAACAGAGAGACAAATAACTGTGACTCTTTATACCTGATAACGGATAACGGAATAAATTTCTATACTAAATAAATATTATTCTTGTATGTATTATGTATAGTTATCTGATGGATCTCGACCGTGTGGCTCAACCTGATTATTTACCCACTGAGCAAGATATATTAAGAGTTCGTGTGCCGACAACGGGGATTATTGAATATCCCTTTGACTTAGAAGAAATCAGATTTAGGTAGCTACAAAATGAGCCCAATGTCATTATATTGCATGTGTCTGTTATGTTATATTATGTTAATTGGTTTTAATTGTGATATTCTTATATTTATTCGTTTAATTACAATTTCTAATCAGCGCAATTTGGGATATTCCTCTACTCATACTATATCATTTAATATAACTACTAATACAATACAGTTTGGTTAGGAAGATTTTCGAGTGTGTCTTCAGGCTGACTTACTTTTTTTATCGGACTGGATCGGTTCACTTTGCTCAAAAAATGATAGATTTAAATCTTATACAAATAGCTATCTAAACTATTTATCGCCCATTGCACATCCCGATTACTTGCTCCTAGCTCAGAATATATAGCGTGTTGCTCAGGCCACAACTGGAATACAACATGAAATGAGTTATTTGCCTCCGGTTAAAATTAGGTATACCTATTAAATAATCGCACAATTCACATACGTATATATATAATTATATTAGTAATTCGAGTATTTATTCAGCCTGAACGACGCTAAACTATAGCTAAACGAGTAGTAAAGCAATTTGTACGTAATAAAAAAAAAACATCCTCAAAATATCTGTGTGCATATCTTCATTTCCGCATAATTATTGGTTAGCTTTTGCTTTATATTCTTACTCATCTAACTATTTATTGTTTTACAATTTATATATAATACATTATTTTATTAATTTAAATACTCGTAATATGCAGAATGGTGGACGTCGGTGGTCAGCGTTCGGAGAGAAGAAAGTGGATTCATTGCTTTGAGAATGTCACTTCAATAATATTCTTGGTAGCTCTATCTGAATACGATCAAATTTTATTTGAATCTGATAATGAGGTGAGTTCAACTATTACTATTTATCTATAATTACTTCGTTTGGTTACTAACTTTATTAAATTTATTGCAGAATCGCATGGAGGAATCAAAAGCTTTATTTAGAACTATTATTACATACCCGTGGTTCCAAAATTCATCAGTAATTCTATTCCTTAACAAGAAAGATTTGTTAGAGGAGAAAATAATGTATTCGCATTTGGTGGATTATTTTCCTGAATACGATGGTAAATGAAGAAATGAAAATTTTAGATATTTTTTATGATCATTTTCTTAATCTTATATTCTAAATTAAACAGGTCCACAGCGAGATGCAATAGCAGCCCGTGAATTCATACTGCGCATGTTTGTAGACTTAAATCCAGATTCCGAAAAGATTATTTATTCTCATTTCACCTGTGCTACAGGTGAGTGTACATTTTATACTATTTATATTTTTATATGCATAAAGGTTGGGCGCTTATACTCAAGATCGAAACTTGTTAATAACTCCTATTAAAATTAAATTACATTTAAAAGTGTTGGATGCCAGCTACATCGATTTCGTGTTTGCCGCTGTGAGAGATTCAATTATGCGAAAAATGCTTGAGAAGTCAACTATATTTAAGAGCTGTTGCAAGCCAAATGAGACTAATCCTCTTTTTTAATGGAATATCTATCTATGAGAACACTCAATGAATACTGAAATATTATTTCATATTTTGTTTGATAAGCTTTAAAATTTAATTTTTTATTTTTAAGAAAGAATTGAAAAAGTTTGGTTTGTTTGTTTTGAATATTGTTTTGGAAATTGTACTAAAAACTACTTTATTTTGTGTTGACATTTTATGAAATTCGGAAGCTGTTAAATATAAATAAATACTAACATCTAATAGTTTAAGAATACTGTGCAATAGTACACAGTTATAAATATAAAATGATTTTAGAGTTTTGTAAAGTTTACCAAATGTTAAAACATTTTCTGTCTGTTTTCTACTTTAGATACTGAAAACATAAGGTTTGTGTTTGCAGCTGTAAAGGACACGATTCTGCAATCCAATCTTAAGGAATACAATTTGGTCTAAACTGGATTTGGATCAGCAAACTATTTTTGTGATTTTTATTATACATATATATATATATATATATATATACAAGTGTATATATATATACATATATATAAATATATATATCTATATAAAAATATATATATCTATATATACATTCATAATTCCTTTTTCGCATATTAATTAAAAGAAAAGAAAACAAAGCAAAGCAAAGAATGATGAAAACAAAACAAAAAGAAAATACGAATGATGTTTACCGAAGATTAAGCATAAATTAGACCCAAAACACAAGTTTCTTAAACATTATAACATCATCAGGAGCAATCCACGAGAAAATTGTAGCATAAATTATGGAAACATTAAGGAAAAAAATGGATGATAATGATGCGATTGATGTAAAGATATTTTAATTTGTGTGGAATACAGAAGAGAGATATGCAGAGAACATAAAAAAAAATAATATTGAATAAAGTAAATTAACTTCTGATACCAATTACGAGTAAAGTAATGTAATAATAATATTTAAAATTCATTATTATAGAACTTTTTGTAATAAAACTAAAACAAAAAAGGAAAAACAAAAAAAAAAAAAACAAGTAAATTAAATCTAATCAAAAGCTTAAAAGGAATAACAAAAGGAAACAAATTTTTGTCGTACTGAAAGCATACAATTTTACTGAGACCTACCAACAACAAGAAATGTAACTTAAATATAAAACAAATAGTAATTTTGCATAAACAATACATATACATACATATAATTTAGAAGTTTCTCATAATAATTGAATTAAACGAAACACAAGACGTAAATATTGCAACAGTTGTTTACTGATCCATAATATGTGTATATACATACATACATAGATACATGCATTGCATACCTCCACTACATACATACATTACATACACATGCATAAGCACGATTGCATTACATTAAATACATATACATAACTCTATGTAATCATTAATAATAATAATGACAAACTAATTTGTATTGCGAGAAAGAATCATTCAATGTAAATTACAAATCGTAAATCGTAAATCGTAAATCGTACTAAATGGGAAATGATGATTATGAACGTGATGATTATAATTACTACTTATAATGTAATGTTTAAACAAACGCATAGTAAACGCATTTTTGTATTTGTTCAAAGTGCGGCCGGATTACATCTGTCTAAGTAACATACATATTATTAACATGTATGTTTGTCGAAACAATTTTTATAGCTGCAGCATATATATATATATACATACACATAACTATAATTAACGACAGGAACAACAAACAAACAACAGTCATAATCACAATTATTCAAAACTAATTAAAGCCTATACGTTATACATATACTTACATACATAAGCACTAATATCAAATGCAGCTGTTCTTGATGCCATTCAAAAACTACACGAAAAGAAGAGGAAGAAAATTGAAAAATTAAATTGTTATTAATTGTAATTATATTAAATTGAAAAGAAAATTGCAAAAGGAAAAGGAAATTATCTTGATTTTGTTTTGCATCATATTTTTAATATACATAATATATATAATTATTATTTTGTTAGTCTGTTTTGCTTATGTTATAGACAATGTTTTGTTTTTGTTTTATAAATTTTAGTTTAATTTAATCCTATAATCTACAGCTATAGAATGAGATAGTAAAGAAACAAAAGCGCACACTTATAAAACCAACAAACCTTTAAACAAACACCAACAACAACAGAACTATAAACTATTTATGTATAAAAATCTAAACAAAATGAATGAAGAAAAACTTACATAGAACTATGTAAAATAAATCAAAAATCAAACTTTGTTTTTCATAATTTTATAGTACTTTTGAAATATGTTTGCTTTTATACAAAGAGGGGAAAGTATACAAATCTGATCTGATCTAACTATATCTTTCTTTGCGAAGCGACTCATAACAGTATCGAAATCAATATGCATTTTCCATATACCAACAGGCAGTCACACATACAGCCATACATACACATATAACTCCGCTCCGTTCCGTTATTATCGTAATACCAATATATATGCATCTAGTTTTTAAGTAAGATTCAACAGTGTGTTGTATAAAGCTTTAATCCACGTAAACCGATAAAGAAGTAGAAGAAGTTATAGTAATGACGATGGAGATGAATAAAAACAATTTTTAATAAATATAAATTGATGAATTGATTAGCTTTTAAAAAGCTTAATTAAGTCAATAAGTGTGTATTTATATATAAGTATAAATTAAATGCGTACACAATTTTTCGTTGTTTATAAATTAAAATTTAAATTAAAAACAAAACAAAAACCAAAGAAATGCTCGGTTAGCCGAAATGCCCAAAAGTCCGAGCAGGCCAAAAAAAAAGGAGTCAGTTTTTGAAGAATAAACCGCTAGAGAGAGAGAGGGTTCCTAGCTCTTATCCCTCACGCGCACACACATAAATATATAGAGATGCTGAAGTGTCCGATTATAGATAGATAATATCATATATATATATATATATATATAGAGAGAGAGAGTTGGTATGTGCTCTGCAAGGGTTTCGAAAGACTACGTATAACAGAACCAAAAAGAAAAACAAAACCGAACTATATAAGAAATGTAAACATTTTAGTTCTAACGAGATAAGATGAGATGGTGGAGAGGTGGGAGATGAGACAGCGCCCCTTTCAGTCAGAGACAGCCATTAATTTTTACAAGGGCTTTGCAAGCCGAGGCGCTGTACATTTTACATACATACATACATACATACACACACATATATAGTTTTCCGTCCAATGAATTGCATCGGTAAGCAGAGAAAAAGTCTCCAGCATTTTTGGTTGACCCATATTGATTGATCATACATAGTATATTCATTTCTCACTCGAAAATCCTGATGGAAAAGATGTTGAATTTTTAATTTCCTGTTTTTTTCTTCTTTAAGCATACCATACAAACGAATAAAATCTATAGTTCAAAGTTATTTCTTTCGTTTCATTTATAATGTATGTATAAATTTCATTTTAAAAATCAATTTTGGCGGTTTCAGCAAATCTTGAGTTTCGGTTTAACGCAAATTCGTAATCTTGAAAATAACGCATTGCATATGTATGTATGTGTGTAGTCTACATGTATTTACATACATACATGCATACATACTTACAATACTTAGAAAGAGGAATACAAAAGAAAAGAAAACACAGAAAATTTGGTTTAGTTAGCGTTTTGTGCCTTCTAGTGCTCATTAAATCCATGAAGAAACCCCAGGCAAAATCATAAAAGAAATTAAATTAAACGTATTTGAAAAAAGTGAGAAGATGAGTAAAAATATTAAATACATATGTTAACTATACTTAAAACAGATCAATTTTATTTATTTTTCTATTTTGATTTGAAAGCTCTTTTTTTAAGTTTTCAAGTTTTTGCAGTTTGTATGTAAATATTTAGCTAAATTCAAGCTCAAAATGAAGCTAAAATAATGAGCATTCGACATAAAAATTGATTAATATACTTAAGTATATGAATAATGCATACATGTACATAAATATGTACAAGTATTTTGTATTTTTATATACAAAATCAAGAACTGCAGGCGAAAAGAACAGTCAAACATACGAATACATTTATATTGTACGCGTATATGTTTGTATTCTTGTGTAAACTTTATATTAAAAACAAAAGAAACTTACTAAATCTTAAAACCAATAGAAATTGAAACACGAAATCTTTTCGAATTTCGTAAGATGAATACTAAAAAAAAAAAAAAACAAACAAAACTAAAATTTAATGAGTTTAGCTTAGTATTTAATGTATATGAGTTTTCCGGACATTTAAGAAAAAAAATATTAATATTAAAATATTAGTTTGCTAGTCGAGTCGTCATATATGGAATAGAGACCATATTTCATACAAAGCTTGAAAAGCTACTAAACTAATAATTTAATAACAAAAATAAAGAAAAAGAACAGCAACCACAAACAACAGAGTCTCTCCCTTGACGTTGAAATTATGTTAAACTAGGCTAAATAAATATAACAACAAAATGAAAAGAAAAACGAAAAATTATGGTTATAATACTATTCCACGTCTTTAGGCTACTTTATAAACTTTATATTGTAAATGCGGTAGAAAGGCAGTCAAGTTACTTGTGAGTTTGGTCTGATATGATGATGATGATGATGATGATGATGACGATGATATGATGATAATGATGTTGAATGGGAAATATTTTTAAAGTACATATTTCTACATACATATAGACATAAGTACATAAATACATACATTTAAATCAAGAAGCTAAAATCCCCCACATAAAAACTGCATGCTTAGCTTAAGTCTTAAGGCAACCACACACACATACACACGATACATAAATTCATAGGGTATCCATTGAGTGTAATATTTTCAACTTGTAGCATTTGAATTGATTGACTTTTTTATGGAAATTTACACACAACAAATTGTGGGATTTACACTCAATTGAGATTTCTAATATAAACAGTGTGTGTGTGAGTGGTGTGTGTGTGTGTGTGTTTGTGTCTGTCTACACATTTGTCATAGAAATCATATTCAAAAACAGAAAACAAAATAAGATACAAGTACTAGAAAAAGAATTGATTGTATTGAGGTGGCAATGGTAACTAAGAAATTTTTTAGATAATTGAAAAAGAAAAACTAAAAAAAAAACAAACAAAATGAAAAACAAAAAGCATCTATGTACACCTAAATATATATACACATATATATATATATATATAGTATATATATACGTATATATATATATATATATATTAAAAAAAAAACCAATATAATATAAATAAAAGTATATTAAAAATATAATCAGCATTTTCTTTTATAGCCGGGATTTTGCAGCCGAGCCAAACCCTCTGTACCCCCTGTAAATTTATAGGCGTGTTTTGTGTATTGGTTTCTATATACTTACAATTGGATTAACAGCAAACACCCAATATTAGACGCCAGGGTGTAGAAATCAGCAGCTAGCAGCAGGCTAGCCCAAAAAACACGCGACTAGTGTATGACGCATTAGAGTGGACCAAAACACATATAGAGCTCATAATAAAGAGCAGAAATATTTAATAAAAATGTATAAAAAATGCAATAAGAATAACTTATTCTTAAGACTAACTTCTCCCTTAAGAATTTAAAATTTCAATAGGGAAAACTAAGTTTTTGAGCCAGATTAATCAAAGTTAAGTTCATATATGTATTAAAATTTGTATAATTGTACTTATAAATTAAAAAATCTAGATATAATATCTATGACATATTTAATGAAGATATTTAAAAATATTTAGTTTAGTTAGGCTTTAGAAAAACCTTATCTCAAGCTCATTGTTTTTCAATATTTCCTTCTGAATCGATACAAAAAACTAAGATTTTGACTCTGACTAATTATACATGTATCCCAACCCGAATATAGACAGTTTCTAGTCGTGTATTGTATTTGGGGGTCGGAAACGTGTCGGGTCTTCCGCCAGACCAAGCTGTGAAGCCGTATAGTTACCAAAATCAGCTTTCTTACAATGAACTTGGGGCACGGGCCCCGCGTTTCCTGAATCTGTTTCCACCTGCTGCTGCTGCACGAACTATGCCCTGCACTATATACTACTATGCAGCAATATATGAGATCGGCTCAATGTCGTGCTATAAACCTATATACAAAATACGCTTGTTCGTTGTTCCGGTGCATGCGCCTTGGCTGCCTCCAGTGTCAAAGCCATGGCCAGTGCCTCCCCCCTCCATAAGGCAGGTCGAGAGTCGGCCAAATATGAAATGTTCACTGCTAAAACAGAACATAACGTAACGGGCTTTCGTCGTGAGAACAACTTTATTCTCTGTCTAGAATTCTTACGAAATCACAAAAAATCACCAGACGAAGGATTAACATTGACTATCAGTTGAAATTAGCTGAAAAGCAACAAGTGAAACTTTTTGTCACGTCACGGAGCTTCGAGTAGGATCTACAATACGCGTAAGCGTCCTTAAGTCCAGTTAGCATGGAGTGCTTATTATCAGAAGAGGCAAAGGAACAAAAACGGATCAATCAGGAAATCGAGAAACAGCTGCGCCGCGATAAGAGAGATGCACGCCGTGAGCTTAAGCTCCTGTTGCTGGGTAAGTAATACTTCTTTATAGAAAACCTTTCAATACTATCGTAGAAAGTATTTTGTGACAAAATAAGAAATATAGAACAGAAAACTTCATAGGCCATATAAAGAACACATATCTTCTTTATCAAAATTATATTGAGATATAGAAACTTTTCTTGTTTCTCAAGATATCCCACATTGCACTATTATTTCAAATATCAGCCACGGATACAATAATATGTAGGAAATTTGTACGTTACTGCAAATATCATGACTAAACTGAGAATTCGACATTCTGACTAACAATTCAACTGACGGAGTAGTATAACATGTAAATAGCTGCCACTATTTCAATGTTCAATATTTGTTAAATCTCTCATATGATATACACATGGATATGTATAATATCTGGTCTGGTACAATAATATCTCTACTCTTTGCCGTTGCCTTCTTAACGATTCGTTTAACGTTTACGAAGCCCTGTGGATGCGTGGGGGTTGCTAAAAATATATAAATACGAGTCTATGTAGATAGGTTCATATGCACTAATTCGTAATTGCCAAGGTATTCTGAACAAACCAATAAAATTGAATTGCATTTTTCAGGCACTGGCGAATCGGGAAAATCAACCTTTATTAAGCAGATGCGTATTATTCACGGCAGTGGCTACTCGGACGATGATAAGCGTGGCTATATCAAGCTGGTGTTCCAGAACATATTCATGGCCATGCAGTCAATGATTAAAGCCATGGATATGCTCAAAATAGAATATGGTTCTCCAGAGACCCGTGTAAGTAATCACTGATAGATAGTATTATTTGAAAATAAACAATTAAAATATTTATTTGATTGTTTGTAGGAACATGCTGAATTGGTGATGAGTATTGATTACGAATCGGTTACCACATTTGAGGATCCTTATTTAAATGCCATTAAATGCCTATGGGCAGATGCTGGGATACAGGAATGCTACGATCGCCGAAGAGAATATCAGTTGACAGATTCCGCTAAATAGTAAGTTAATTAACGTAAGCTATATAGCTTTTCAGTTAATTGATCATGTATTATATTCTCCAGCTACCTGAGCGATTTAGCGCGCATTGAACAGGCTGACTATTTGCCCACTGAGCAGGATATTCTACGCGCTCGTGTGCCCACAACTGGAATACTTGAGTATCCCTTTGATTTAGATGGCATTGTATTCAGGTATTCAATTCAAAAACTTAATTCATTATTTTAACTAGGTTATATTAATTCTAGAATGGTGGACGTCGGAGGTCAGCGTTCGGAGAGAAGAAAGTGGATTCATTGCTTCGAGAATGTCACCTCAATTATATTTTTAGTAGCGCTATCTGAATACGATCAAATCTTGTTTGAATCCGACAATGAGGTAAGTTTATTTACATACATTTTTTTCTTCAGCTTGGTAGCGATTTTCATTCGGGTTTTTGCAGAATCGCATGGAGGAGTCAAAAGCTTTATTTAGAACTATTATCACATATCCGTGGTTCCAAAATTCATCAATTATTCTTTTCCTCAACAAGAAAGATTTGTTAGAGGAAAAAATAATGTATTCGCATGTGATTGACTATTTCCCGGAATTTGATGGTAAGCAAAATATTAGTTAGTTGATTCAGTTTAGGTATCTTATTATTTATTTTCCTTTTTTCAGGTCCAAAACAAGATCATGCCGCGGCCAAACAGTTCGTTCTCAAAAAATACTTGGCCTGCAATCCTGATCCTGAGCGTCAATGTTATTCACATTTCACAACAGCCACAGGTTGAGTACAGATGTCTATAAGACCTAAAATATATAGCCCCAATATATTATTAACAATATTTAATGTTGACAAACAGATACCGAAAACATCAAACTTGTGTTCTGCGCTGTCAAAGATACAATCATGCAAAATGCACTTAAGGAATTCAATTTGGGTTAAAACAAAATTTTGGGTACTGATCTGATGGTACGAGGAAACAATTATAATAATGGAATGCCTGCTTACACATCCGCTTTAATGCTGATTTGATTTTATGAAATGTACTTCAAGCAAACAAACAAAAAAAAAAAACAATTCTAATAAAATCCAACGTTGTCAATCATTAAGTGTAAAATTCTTTATTTCAAACTTATGTTTTATATCTAAGCTAAAAATGTAAATTTAACATGTTTGACATATTTATGTATCTCGACTAACCATGTTGTTGTTGTTGTTCTTGTAAAAATTAGCTATCACATTGAAATTAGTTTTGTTGTTTTCAGATGATTTCTATTTCATTCAATTCAATTCAACATTATGCAATACTTAACATGGGCAAAAAAACAAAACGAAAACGAAAATAAACATGAGTTGAGTATCACAAATCACACATTCAGCGTTTGAACAAATCGTAAAGCATTTCAAAAATAAGTAATAAAAAACTCTCAATAACTTATAACAAATGTCACACTGCTGCCCGCCTGTATAATATTATTTGGCACATCTTTCAATTAATTATATGACCACGAAATCGCTGAGATTGCGTTCTGGTTGAACCATGTTTGATGGCATAAGCTGCACCAATTTATTAAATAAAAAGGCTCGACGATTTTGAACTTCACAATTGTATTCGGTGCGTGCTCGTTTGGTATAAGAGGATGCACTGGGACTCGACGCAGTCTCTGATATGCCGGAAGTCGTAAGGCTCTCGTTTGACTCTAGCGAAATATTTTCAGCTGCAACTAGACCAATGTCCTCTGCGATTTCATCTAGATGTGTAAGAGAATCCATAAATAGCTTCTTAAGAGAATTTAAAAAACGATCATACCCTTAGAGAGCTCATTAGGAGCTGAATCAAATCCCAAAGGTCTGGCCATCTGTGCAATCTCCTCACTACCATCATGTGACTTAAAGAGCAACGAAGCCAACTTATGGAACTAAATAAAAATTAAATTGTGTACTATTCCAAAAAATATATATAAATATGGACTCACATTATTTAATTGTTCTGCATTGCTGTGATCTATAACATCGGACACATGATGTCTAAGATACTCCATCGCTTGCATTGGATCTACGCGTGCCATTTCCTCATAGTGCAGTTTTCGTACCAAATAACGGCAATGGTTCAATATTTCCTCACGTTTTGGCCTGCAATTATTATTAGTATAAGTACTAAAGTTGTTACAAAATCAAAGAAACATTTACTTTTCCAAATAGAGCAGCCAAAAGTCATCCAAGCGTAGCTGCTGATATTGGAATATCCCTGGATTGCCACCAAATAGGTAATGCGTCTTGGCCACCTCATCGTAGACCAGCTGATGTGCATATCTTGGACATGGTTCCAGACGGCTGTCACTCTTAATGGCACCCAAATAATTCGTTTTATTAATGGAGTTAACATCCTGAGCACTGTGACGACAATAATAGATGCGTGACCATTTATGCGTGCGTAAGGAATAAACCCAAAAAGAGTTTGAGGCATCCACATGGTGTATATCGCGTCTATCTTTTACCTTATTGAGACTCTAAAACATCAATTATAAATAAAAATGAAAATAAGAAATAATTATTAACTTTGCTGACTTACTGAAAATATATAGATTTCATCTCGATCACAATCAATGGTAGCACGTAGTGTATAGCCAGATGATGGCTCAAATCTGGCGTCTGTGCTAGCTGTACTTCCATTATACGAATTCTCCTTATTTAGAGCCGTAATGGACTGCGTGTCCACATCATAAGCAAGCAGCTCATCGAGATCCTCCTTGCCTCGCTGACCGCCGTAAATATAAAGCTTTCGTTGTTTCTGTCAATATGAACAAATTATCAATATAAATATGAGTGTAAGGAAAAATATCATTATTACATTATGGAACACCATGCAGTGGGTTATGCGTGATTTAATTGACAGAACATCTACTTGAGAGGCACTGGCATGATGACAATCCACTAGTATCTGTGTCCAGGTGTTTGTAGCAATGTGATACGAGAATAGACCGGAATATTCCGGTTCTACCGAAGATGTGGCACTACGAGGCGTTAATATCTTGCCACCAAAAACATATATCGTACGTTTGTCGGCATCGATACACATTTGGTGATCATACACCAGCTGTGGTCCACCCACTTGACTAGTGTCATCACAGATTTGCATCCAAAGGCGCGCTCGTGTATCGTACAAATAAAAATCACTTTTAATATAATCGCTGGTGCGTATTGAATTGTCCAAGTAACGTCCCAGCATGAAGATATTCTCGCTAATTGGATCAAATATCATTTTGTGACATGAGCGTGGGGTGGGTCCACTAAACAATTCGGAACGTTCATAGAGCAGCGACCATTCGTCATGCTCAATTTTGTATAACCACAAATCACTGAGATCCTGATAGCCATCCCAGCCACCATATAAATATATAAGACGCTGTTTGGCATCCACAGCCAACTGATGACCGCCCCGGTTACCGGGCTTTGCATCACTTTCAGTGTATTTCATATGCCACGCATGCTTATAGTCCTGCTTATGCAAATACTCGTCCATGAGGCCCTCATCTACGCACTCCGTGACGAATCGTTCCGCACGTTCAAAGTCACCTTGCACAACCTGCAGAGAAAGAAGAAATTAATATAGTACTTTAACTACTTTTTTTTTTTAAATCTCTAATATAATTACCAAATATTTATGTAATTCGCTAATGAGCGGATGCTCCAGCCGCACATTTGTCTGCTCCTGTAAAGCACTAAACGCCTTCATATATCCCTGCTGGCGAAAATGTTTCAGACACAATTTTATAATCTCAGTTTCACGCAAAGCATTATAGCTCTTCATACGCGGACTTGTATACATTGGATCATCCTGACCATGCAGCTCAATATACCAGATGCTAAAGTTAAAAGATGGTCCCCACGATAATAATGGCACTATTTTTAGATAAAGTATGGGCAGGTTCTCAGCCCCGTCCTCAGTCATGCAGCGTAGATTAAATACTTCGGGTATATTGTCGTTTTTAAGGCCACTGCAAATGAAACATTAGTTAAGAATATTAATTTTTAGAATCGTACAAGATACAATTTAAATCTTTAAATATAACAGAACCATAACTTTACATTGTTTATGAATATCTTAACAGGTTGATGGATTTAATCCTTATAGTATATATTAGTTACTTACGCTTCCAGCAGCAGCACCATATGATCATTTTCTAAACCGCCATAAACACGAAATTTCTTGATATTACAAACATGGGATTTTTCAAATTTCCCAAATTTGATCTTCTTCACAATGGCAGGTCGCTTGAGCTTTAGGGTCAGGAATTGCGGGGGGCTGTTCGTGTAGGCGGACCAGCGAGAGGTTTGATCGTTTGGACAATCGATGAGCACATTTCTGAAAATTGTGAAAACAAACTGTAAAAACACACCGATACTCATACACACACACCCAAAGCAGACAAAGCACAGCTGCGCAGTTGACAACAACAATTACGAAATGCAACTTTGCAGAATAGAAGAATGAAAGGGCGGGACCCGCCCATGTCTTCTACATATATAACAATGCAAGCACATACACTTCAATATATGTGCATGTAGTCAGGTGCTACAGTTAACTCACTCAGGCAAATAGTTCGGCGAATAGCTGGAGTAACCGTAAACCTCAAAGCCGAGACGTTCAGAGAGGGTAAACGGTTTTTGCGTCTTCGTTCCTGATACGATAGGCACGGCACCATAAGAGATTGCCAGTGAACCATTGGAGCTATCCGTTGGACTTGAAGTGGTAGTGGTAGATGTAGACATTTGCTCGTTTTGCAGCGTAATAAATAATATTTAGAGGTAATTGTTAATCGCCGGCAACTCAAACAAAAAAAAAACAAACAAACAATTATGGTGCACCTCTTATTAGAGTTATTAAATGGCATTCACAGGCAAACGCTGACACATTTCGCGAATGCTGCACTTGACGAAGCTACTCCACATGAGCAACAACAATTGTGCTCCACACTTAACGAAGCTCAGTTAAACACAAATTCTAATAAGTTTTGAAATCATTTTTACATATTTTTCAACTTGAAACTAGCTGCGAGCTGTTTTAAAGTGGCTAAACACTGTTTCTCAGCCACTTTTTTAAAAGCCAAATTACAAATTTCTACCTATTAAACGGCCCTAATCATCTATCATTAGGCTTAATTACATATTGATTGAAGATAATAAATATTTTAATATCTTATTTGTTTTTTTCATAAACAAGTTTATTTATATATAAAATGTCAACTGGTATGAGTCTCGGTCTGCTATTAATATTACTCTGTGGAATTGGTTGCGTATGTTATAATGTTATGCAAAATAGACAGAATTTTCATACAGAATATTTTTGTATCTTAGGAAGGAATATATTACAAAATTAAGAGGATCGAATGCAAAGGTAATGAAAATCATTTCGAAAATATTTCATGTGTTCTTAAGCCCATAAATTGGACGCATTCAATACTAAACATGGAATGTGACATAGTCGGAAATTTGTCAACTGCCTTTGTAAGCTAAAAAATATTTTTAAAAATCCAAGAAATTAAATAATAATTATTGTATTCTATATTTAGCTAGTTGTAGACACATTTTATAAGGACTATACCAACGTTTATAAGCCATTTATCTTCAAGTTTCGGTACAACATCTGTCAACTGCTCGATAAAACAAGTTCTAGTAATTTTATGGAGAAATACGCAATACATCACTTAACATCTGCTACCAATCTTAATCATAGTTGTCCATATTCTGTGAGTTAAAGTATAGTTAAAGTGATTAATAGCTTTATTATAATTTTATATCATTTAGGGTCATTTATATGCTCGTAATTTTTACTTGGAGGAGATGTCGCTTCCTCCGCTTCCTCTTCAGGAATATAAAATATCATTTAATTTCATACAAATTAAACCAACAATTCATTTGGGTAGCGTATTTCTTTATTTTGAGGCACGTGAAGATTATCGCAAGAAAACACAATAAAAATTCATTCAATTTAAATTATAGTTATAATTTAAAAAAATTATAAAAAAAATGGGTAGGCATTAAAGATTTGTCCAAATCTAAATATTTTTTGTCATCAGGTTGGCAGCACGATTTAATAGCCATATTACAGCTATCGATGCCCAGCACAGTTATCGGTTATCGATAACGCAAGCGTTGCTTAGCACTTTATCGTTTTCTATTTACCCATTTTCGCATTTTCTCTGTGTGTTTTACGCACTTATAATATATTGAAAAGCGGTGTCCTTTGCAGCTGTTTAATTATAAGATGTCTTTTGATGCTATTCCGAAAGATTTACGAGGATTACGTGCCTGTCTGGTGTGTTCCCTTGTCAAGGTAAGTAATATTAATTAATAAATACAAGCGAATTAAACACGTACACAACATATCCATAGAGTTTCGATCAATTTGAGACTGATGGCTGTGAGAATTGTGAGGACTTCTTGCGCATGAAGAACAACAAGGATAATGTCTACGATCACACAAGCAACAATTTTGATGGCATTATCGCACTGACAACACCCACCGATTCCTGGGTGGCTAAATGGCAGCGACTAGGTAATTAAATAATGAATGAACGACTATAAAATTAATATACCCTTGCAGAGTGTTCTAAGGTTATAGCTTTCCGATAAATAAAGAATTCAGCAACCTTAAAGATTGAGTTCAATTAAAAAACTATAATTAGCATCTGCAAGGGTATACAACTATTCAAAAGAAAGTGTGTGCAACCGGCTAACCATTTTTATTTTTCAGCACGGTTTACACGCGGCATTTATGCAATTTCCGTATCGGGCACATTGCCACAGTCAACGCTGAGAGACATGAAGAATCGAGGCATTGTATACAAGTCAAGGGATAGAAGTCAGCGCTAGGTGTAAAAAAAATATGTATAGTTTATTTTAAGTAATGACAAAACCACACGAATACACATACATTTAGCATAATGAAAATACAGTTTAATTACAAATGCGCGGTATCAATCCTCCAAGGTGGTAACACGTAGTCCCACACCGCCAGCTGTCGTCACATGGACACCAAAGCCCGCGGCTTCTAATTCCTCCTTTAGTTTCCAGTATACCTCGTTGCATTCGTAGTTATCGGGTAGTAAAACAATAGCATACCCGCCAGCACCGGCACCCGTTAGCTTGGAGAAGAAACCACGTTTAAATGCAATTGTAAAGATTTGCTCCAGCTTGGGATGTGTGACTCCAATGGCTTTCAAAAGATCATTATTTATTTGAAACAGACGCTCCAGTTTCTCGAATTTTTGGCTATCATCCTGAGCATTACCAAAGCTTTCGTACAGTGGCACAGCAGAGTTCACGAGTTGCTCGCACGCCTGCCAAATAGATTCAATGAGCTGTGGAAACTCCTCCGCCAGATGACGCACCTTGGCCACAATGTCAGCTGTGCTGCGGGTTATACGGCTGTCCACAAGCAAAATATTGAGTGGTTTTTGTATACGCAACGCTTGAAAACCTTGTCCCTTGACAAAACGTAATATACCGCCGTAGGTACATACCGTATTATCCACGCCTGAAGGGGTGCCATGATTAACACGCTCTGATTCATATGCCCAGTGAGAAATTAAAGCCATGTTCTCATCATCCAAATAGCTGCTTTGATCAAAATGGCCAGCTAAGATAAGAAAAGCAGCAGCCAAAGCAGCCCCATAGGAAGCGGAACTACCCAGACCGGCGCCCACATTCAGTTCCGTATCTATTTGCACGTGAAAACCGGTTTGCAGTGTGCTCTCCTTGCTGGGTGCAGTTAACACAGCGCCTGCTAGCAAATAATAAATTGATATAAAAGCGCGCTGTGTATGCTGTTTCGGTGTGCTGCCCACGCTCCGCTCCAGCTGCTTGGCCACCTCTGCGCGCACTTCCTCCATCAGTTTGGCGGTGCTATCCAATTTATCTCCTGGATATTTGCGGCGAAAGTTATCCAGAAACGTATTAAATTCACTTAAATCTATTTCCAGTGTACAATTGAGTGCTTCCAGCTGAAAACTGGCCACCTGGCTAGCTGCCTGTGTGCGCAACTGTAGCTTTGTGCCAAGCCCCACGACGGCGGCCAGGGCGGGCTTCTGGTAGACCACAGCGTGCTCCCCATGTAATATCACCTTGCCAGGGGCGTGCACCTGGAACTTTAACATTGCTATTCGTTAAGTTTCTTATCTTATTATCGGAAACTATTTGAATTTCTAATGGGAGTTCAGCGCGCAGTTCAACAGTTTCAATTCGTGGTTTTTGGTTATTTTTTTTATTATTATTTATGTATATTTGTTCCTTTTTATGTAATAGTATCAGATAATTCGCGTCTTTAATTGTTTGTAGCTCCGTTCATCGGCTGTTTCCCTTTCACTTTCTTTGTTCGACTGTTTTCGGTTTCGAAAAATTAAGAGTTTTTTGTCTGACGTTGTGGCTGGTTTATACGGTTAGACAGTAGAGCTGAACTATAACAAACTTCAACAAAATAAAGAAAACATGTTTAGTAAAGGTGAAAGAAAAAAAGATACTAAACATTCTTAAACAGTGGAGCTAACCTTAACGAACTTTTATATTAAACAAAACAATACTTAGTTCTGATGGAGAATTTAGAGAGCAATACAAACAACATAAATAAAAAATATTACGTTACGAAAATATAAACAAAATTATTTATTTTAAAACTATTATATTACCAAGCATAAACTTATAAAGCAGAAAAAATCTTTAAAAACAAACTTAGATTTTGGTTGAAATAAAAAGCTTGAAACGGACCTGTTTGTATTAAAAGTGATTTGGTTCGGGAGTACTGTGAAAGTAGAAATAATGCTAGAATTTCGAGTTCGAGCCGGTTCATTACAGTCCATTGTAAAGATTTGCTCATGAGTAGTCATATTAAGTAATAAAAAAGAAATTTCGTTGAGAATTTTGTGTTGGGGAAACCATTTGTTATGTATATTCGTTAAGTTTCACTATACTGAAGTTAGACTGTACTTTTGTACATACACAAATACATACATATGTACAGGTTTTAAACTCCACCACGGCAACAGGTTATGGTTACCGATGTTGTTGTTTGTGCCGTTGTTTTTGTTGCTGTTATTGTTGTTGCACTTTCTCCCACTCTTCGGGAGTGTATGACTTTTGCGAGAAAGCGTGTATTTCCTTAAGTTCTTCCGCGAGCGTAGTATTAACCCTTGAATAAAATAAAGGAATTATCAATAAAATATATACAAAGGCATTATTTAATTGACATTACAATCTGTGTTTTTGCAGCAATGATTTTCCCTCGAACGCTTTAGATACGATAATAACACTGAATTTGCCACCACATCCGTCCGAATCGTCTGATACCTGCACGTAGCTGGCGTCGAGCTGCTCTTTCAGCTTGTCCTCCAAATACTTTACAGTGTATTTACTCATCTTTTTACTTTTTCTTTTATTATTATTTTTCTTAAATGCGGCAAGCTGTTAGAATACAATTGTGCAGTCACTAGCGGCAAATTATCGATTGTTCTGTGGGGCAACACATACGTCACGGTGTGCATAAATAGCGCAAGTTTACAGTTGTTACAAAATACCAAAAATTTATTGAAACCAAGAAATAACATTATTAACTGCTGACTGTCATTTTCTCACTAAAATAATTGTTATTTAGGATTATTAGATTATTTGTGACGTCACGAACTCAACCGGTATCGTTTTTATATATTTCGCATCTGCAACTCTTCGATACTATTGACACGGTTGCTGTATGGGGCAACTACTAAGTCACAGTGTTCATTTTTAGAACTCGTTTGAATACTAGATACTTTAAATTAAATAAAAAAAAATTAATCCAATACTCCTATATAACAATTCGAATATATGACGAAATCAGTCAGTATCGTTTCAAAATATATCGCACTTATAAGTTATCGATATTACTGACTCAATATTAATTTATCGCGATTCTCATATTTCTAAACCCAGTAAACGTTGTGCATTCTTTGTAGCGCCAAAATTGCATTTGCGTACATAAATTTTATATTCTTGCTTTTGAATTAAAAAAACTAATAGAGCGCCTTAACGCACAGTTGTAAATAGCTTCATTAGTCTTGGATCGTAGTCAGTCAGTCATGTCCTTCTTTGGTGGCAACACATCGCTTGGTGCAACAAGCACGCCGGCTAAACGTAAGTAAAATTCCCATGTCCTTAGATGGTAAAAGGCGTGGTATGCATTAGTCGGTTAAGCCATTTTCGCCAAGTATCGCTGCGGTCCAACATTTGCTGGAAGCGTCAACAGATTCTTAGCATCCTGCACACTAAGAACGCGTATTTCCTTGGGATTAAGGCTGAAATTAAAGCGAAATATATGTATTATTAAGGTACCATGGGCATAGATTCAAGCCTTTAGGATTACTATTATCCAACTGATTTTGGTTACATTTATTCTTCAATGACTCGTGGCAGAAATCAGTTATTAGCACAGGGCTTGGGAAAAAGGCTGGCAATAGCTTGGAAATACAAGATCGACATACTCTCTACTTCATCTCTGAGCTGGAGCTCCCCAACTAGAATGAAAGGGGTTAACTTTATTTCAGATATCTAAATTCTCGCTAAGTTTCTTCAGCATCTACACAGAATCTGTGCTTCGATATACCCCTGATCTCTGTAAGGAAGCCTAAAAGAAATCCGAAGAGAGAAGTTGCTCTAGTCCAAAGACTTTCTCCGTTTATTTATTGTATCAACTACAGATATCTGAATTTGTAGCTGAAATTCATCAGATCCGGGACACTATTTAGCGAACGATAGTAGAATTTAAGAACTACTACAAGCTCCATACGATATTTTTACCAGAGCAAGATATGGAATCTATCTTACTTACTCCTTTTTATGTATAATATAGCACAAATAAGCGACAAAAGTCAGCAATAGACCAAAAATAAAAACAATTAGCAGTGACATGCTGACAAAAATAGAGAGGCATCTGTTGTGACCAAGCTACAGAAATATACTGAAGCTATACATTTTATAATTTCGTCTCTCTGGTGCTGATAAGATCTGCCGAGCGGAAGCTGAAAGTAAGCACCACAGCTTACCGAATACTGACCCCATTGTGTTGTTATGTCTTCTTATCTCTACTTTTTCTTCTGTTGACAGCGGGTGGCATGTTTGGATCATCATTTGGTGCACCGACTGGCGCCGCGGCACCGGCTTTTGGTAGTACGATGCAGACTCCAGCGTTTGGGTCAGCACCCACAGCTTTTGGTGCGTCCTCAACAGCTCCAGGCTCGTCTACTTTGGGTGGCGGATTTGGTGGTTTCGGTGGTATGGCGCCAACAAGTCAGCCCAGTTTATTTTCCACACCTGCTATAAGCACTGCACCGCCCGCTTTTAGTGGTTTCGGGCAGATGGCAAATACCAGCAATGCTCCAGCAAGTGGATTTGCCGGGTTTGGAGCAACAACAACAACAGCACCAGCATTCGGTGGCTTTGGTGCCAGCCAATCAACGGCGTTTGGTGGCACCACCTTTGGTTCAGGTAAGTTGTGCAAGCTATGCATAAAAAACATCAGCTCATACCACTATTTTTGCAGCTTTTGGCAAGCCAGCAACAGCGACTGTTACGCCGGGTTTCGGTGGTTTCGGCAGCACAAATTTTATGCTGGGACAGCCACAGCAGCAGCCAGTGCCCATATCCGCGGATGAGGCATTTGCACAATCGATATTTAATGTTTCAATCTTTGGCGATGAACGCGATAATATTGTGGCCAAGTGGAACTATCTGCAAGCCATGTGGGGCACCGGTAAACTATTCTATTCCCAAAGTGCTGCCCCAGTAGATATTACGCAGGAGAATTATTTGTGCCGTTTCAAGGCAATAGGCTATAGTCGTATGCCTGGCAAGGACAATAAACTCGGTCTGGTGGCGCTCAATTTCGATCGAGATCTGGCAACGGTTAAGTAAGTAGTGATAAATACAAGAGTGCTCTTGATTTTAAAAGGTATTTTCTTTAGGGCACAGCAGCCACAGATTATACAAACAATGCACAGTTTGATGGGCAGCAAACCAAATCTTTTGGTGCACATTGATGTGATCAAGGAAATGGAGAATAAAAAGTGTCAAATGGTCCTCTATGTGGAGGAGAAATTTCAATTAACACATGGACCTCATGAAAGCAAGCGCATTCTTGCTACCGAGCTAGCTAGCTATTTGAATCAGCCTTCGGTAAAACCTCAATTGAATAATCTGGGAATTACAGAAGCTTTGGCACTTACGCTGCCCGACGAAGACCAACTGAAGCAGTACCTAGAGAATCCACCGAAAAGCGTAGATCCGCGCATGTGGCGACAGGCCAATTTGGATAATCCGGATGCCACCCAATTTATACCTGTACCAATGATTGGTTTTAGTGATCTGAAATGGCGTGTTAAATGCCAGGAACAGGAGACAGATACGCATGCGTTATACATGAAGAAGGTGGAAGGAGAGTTACAGGAGTTGAAGCGACGACATGCCTCTGCCACAGCCAAAGTAATGGAGCACAAACGCAAATTGGCCGAAATGAGCCATCGCATATTAAGAGTGGGTTTCCGCTTATAATTTAAAATTTAGTTTTAATAATATAATAATAATTCCTTCAACAGATAGTTGTCAAGCAGGAATGCACGCGTAAAGTGGGCAGCACATTGACACCCGAGGAGGAGGCGCTTTGCACTAAGCTGCAGAATATGCAAGCCGTTGTTTCGGCGCCCACACAATTCAAGGGTCGGCTCAGTGAATTGCTCTCTCAGATTCGTATGCAGCGCACTCAATTTTCGAGCAATGGCATCTCTGAATATGCCCTTGATAAGAATGCCGAGGATGAGATGAAAACTATATTGACCATGCAACAACGCGCTATGGAAGTGTTAAAAGAAACTGTAAATAAGGACCTGAAAGCTCTAGATATTATTGTAAAAGGTTTGCCCGAGTTACAGCAAACATGATACCCCCATCCATCATATCATACCACTTGCACCCAAATTATTTAGTTGTTTGTCCAATATAGAGTCAATGAACAAGATGTAATCGTTACAATTTTTTGTTGTTACTTTTGTTGCCTCAGTAGCATTTCCTGTAACTTTGAACTTGCACTTTTACGGCTGGTACGATAAAATATAACAAATGTGTATATACCCTCATGGTAACAATCGAAACGAGTTCACAAACGGAAATTGTGTGAACAACGTTTTTGCACACTTGTGATAGAGGGTATTATACACTTGCTATTTGGGATATATAGTGTCGAAAAATCATTAGGTATAAACAATTTTTCTACATTTTTATTCGTGAGGCTTAAGTAATAAATAAAGGGTTTCAATAATATAATACTAAGAAATATTTTTGGCTTATTTCTGTCATGCTGTCATATAATTCCAACACTAATTTAAGGCTAGCAACAACAGAAAACGAAACACTTTAAATAAAACAATTTATATTAAACAGCATATTGGTCGATTTTATACAGTTAATCATATTTATAGACTAATTATGTAGTTTTACAAGAGCATTTAAACTTCGGTTCAATGAAAGTTTTCCTTTGTATTTGTCATAACTTTTGCTTGTTGCTGGCGTCAATGCACTTGGATCAAGCGGCCGACTTTTCTTTGGTTAGAGCCTGAAATTGGACAATTTTGGACCGATTACTTGACCATTTGACGCAATTTCGCTTGTTGTCTTTTAGCTTTTAGCTGCAACGAACTCATTACCAGTGACAAACTCACATCATTCACTGGCATCCAGTTTGTTCAACTTCAGGCGGTTCGGTTCGGGCGCAAGTTGTTACATTAACATTATTATGCAGTCAGACATATGTTCATATGTGTGTGTCTAGTTATATATTTATACCCTGTACACGCTGAAAATGGGTAAATAGTGTATGCATTTTGCGCTTACGTTTGTAACAGATAGAAAAGGCGTCTGGGATTTTATACAGCTCAGAGACTGAGATTTAAAGGCTTTAAATTTAGTATGTAGATACCTATGTATTTAATCCAATTTCGGAATATTTTTAAGGAGACATTTTTAAGTAGGGATCTTAAGCCATAAGATATGTAAGTACAGAGTATATTAAAGTCGAACCGTTTAGATTGGAGCAAGCAAGCATACTAGTTATTTCTTAGCGCTGTTGAAACTTGTTTGAAACTCGGTTTCCCAGCTAACTGTGCCTGGAGTGGAGTGGCTCGCATTGTTGTTGATTGTGGAGACTTCCGAGAGCTTCCGTTTTAAGTCTGGGAAAAACGATTGCAGTGGGTATAAATGAATTCGTTGTGGCACAGGCCGCCTTACTCATTGCGCGATCTTTGTTACGACAGCTGCTCGGGATCAACTCATATATGGACTACCATTAAAAGCGGTCGGAAAGATCTACAAATTTTGTCATGTTGCATGGGTCACTGATAGTGAGTATATCTTTAAGAGTATCTTTGAATTCTTTCTTATATCTTCTTGTCTGCTGCGCAGCTGTCGTTGTGCGTGCTTTGCACCACAGTTGTTGCTACACCCACTGGATCAATGCCGCAGGGTCGTGGACTATTGCAGGAGGATATGAATCTGTTGCATCCACACATAATATCAATTGAACGCTTGGAACATTTGTTGAGACGTGCTGGAGAAATCTTTGGCTCTGCTGCTCAGGATGAAGATGCACAATCATCGGCCAGTGAAGTGCAGCCTCAAATTGAAATGCAGCCACAGCCGCAACCTTATATGTTGCCACCCACAGATCAGCCCTACAATTTTTATTTACCGCTCTTTGATTATGTCGATCCTAAGCTAGATGCTAAAAGCAAACATATGGAAAAGTTCTCCCCACCGCCGCATAGATTGCAGAAGGAGCACAACTACTATGCTGATAAGCCAAAGAAATCACCCAAAAAGTTTAATGCTGGCGCCAAACACATCAATCTCAAGTGGCTCAACACTTATGAGAAGGCAGTCGGGGGTACTGTGCCTAAGGCCATTTATTTGGAGCAGGATGAGCGTCATCGCATCAATTTTGATGATTCTTTCTTTGGGTCAGACATGCATGTTAAGACGCCGGACAACCAACCACATTCCAATGGGCCTGTCGAGCTGCTGCAGCACGGTGAACAGCAGTCCGAGGATGATTTGATGGCTGCTCCGGCGCAGCTTACGTACAACTACAAGCCAAATGTGCGCAACTAGAGCATAGTCCAGGTGAATTGTTATTTAATTGTAGTCAGTTACAAAAAAGGCAAAAATATATTTATATATATGTGGAGAGATTAGGCTCCCAGTAGAAAAAAAGAAACACAAAGTAACATGAAAAAAGGACAATCAGAAGTATTTCAAAAGTTTTTCAGAATGTTTTGCTGCTTTATGAGTATTTTAGGCTTCCATGGTTCTTGATCCCTTAAGACTTCTGCAGTTTTGCCACACCCTCGTGCACAACTTTTTCAATATCATCAAGCAGACCGGAGGCACCAAAGCGGAAGAGTTTGGGCTGTAGCCAATTCATGCCAAGCGTCTCCTTTACTAGCGTCATCCAAGCAATGGCATCTTGCACAGTTCTCACCCCACCGGCTGGTTTTAGGCCTACAATTTGGCCAGTGCGTCGCTTAAACTCCTGTATGGCAAATATCATGACCAGGCCAACAGGCAGCGTAGCATTTACGGCCTCCTTGCCCGTGGAGGTCTTTATGAAATCTGCGCCCGCCAACATGCATACCATGGAGGCCTTATACACCTGTGAAATTCAAGAATAACCAGTTACTCTAGGTCATTAGATGATACTCTGTAAAGAGTACTACAATTTAGTGCATTTTAAATACTGTAGTTAAGATTTCATCTTTCCCTTGCCTTACGCAATATAAAACTGATTTGTTTATAATTCACTCATTATAAAAATGTATCACATTAAAAGATAAGATTACAGAATATTGAAGCATTAACTTTACAAAACAGCCAATAAATTTCTTGTTGACTTCGTGAAAACAGGGAAACTTTTGAGACATATATTATAAAATGTCAGTAGTTTATAATATACCGATTTTAGAAATATAAACCTAATTTTATCCGAACATCGTTTGTCCGTCTACTTCTAATAGACTCTTAGGAGCAGACCATCATACAGTCTGATCGTGATTAAGAATATATGTACTCGTACTTTATGGTATTGAAAATGCTTCTCTTACTACATATATATATATATATATATACCGGTGTACTTACATTTTCCATAGAGCCCAGTTCGCCAATAGCCAAAATGGTCTTTAGATGAGCACTTTTGCCGCAGGCATTACGCATGAGCACCACTTCATTGTAGACGCCCTCCCAGTCGCCCACCAGCGCCAGCTGGCGATTGATAACAATATCAATCTCTGTGGCACCGCCCAGTATTGCATAGCTAATCTCCTGCAGACGCGTCTGCAAACCATATTGCCCGGTAGGAAAACCCGTGGCCACTGCAGCTATAGAAATGTCGTCCAACTTGCCATATTGCTGCAGGGTTTTATAGGCATCCGCGACGCGTGCAGGATATACACAAACTGCGGCACAGTGGATGTCCGGTAGGAGTAAGGGATCTAGTGACTGCTCAATGAACTGAGGCTCGAAGGGTAAACAGGCCCGTACGCAGAGGCGGCGCACATTTGACTTGGTATCATCTCCAGCCAATGTGGTTAAATCCGTTAAAGTCAAGGCTTTCAGGGCCCAAGCAATTTCATGGGCACCCTGCACAGTGGAGCGCTTAGATATACTGTTCGCAATTTCATTAATTTGTGGCAATGAAAAGTTGATGTCAAGTAAGTTGGGATCTTTAAGAAAATAATTGATTTAATTATAATTAATTTAATCAATACTTAAGAATTAATTACCATATGGCAGAATTTTGTTCACTTCCATTTTGTGCGGTGTTTGTTTTAAATTTATTTGATAAGAAATCTACGTTGGGGGAAGAAAAGACTCCAAGAACGACCCAGACCCAACCTCAACGTGTGTGTTTATGAACCTGTTATCAGTTAATGGCAAAACAGCTGTGAACAGCGTTGCCAGACCGTGTGCACGTGAATTTATAATCAAATATTAACAGTATTTTTTTTAAATATAATAATATAATATTTTCTTTTATAAAATAATACTTAATTTACATCAATTAATAACTATTATAAAAATATATATTTATATTACTCCAGACTAACTCATTTTTACATCAATATTTCATAGTATACTTTTAGGCAAGGCCAAGAAATATTGGAACATAAAAAGGGGCCCAATAAAATTGGATTACAGAATTTCTGGTGTTCCTCTTTCACCACATAATCAAAATTGGACTTATTAAAAATTCTTATAAGTGCTAACTGATAAACTCCTTTATCGCAATTTTTTCATCACCATTATTAGTTATAAAATACCACATAAACAGAACTAAAAAATGAAAATTGTTCTAAATTTTTAGAGATTTATTAATTATCAAAGTTCGATTTAGCTCCAAGGATTTATAGACTCTTTGCAGCCTTGGCTAAAATTTGAAAAGTAAAAATGTGAGCCTTTAATTTCCCAGCAATCTGCGCATAACCGCAAAGAATCGATACGTAATAATCATCATCTATTAAATAGAAATATGAATAAAATTACTGAGACTGTTTATGCTGTTAATGAAATTAACTTACACTTTTAAAAGTATCCAGCGATATATTAATTACACCTCTGGCTGAGAGTACAACTGGACTCTGAGTGCTTAGCATAATAAAGAGCAAATGTTTTCGATATGTGGCCGAACCATTATACCAATTATTTGTGTAAGCCGCGTGGGATATGTTTTGACTCTAATGACGTTCTTATTTAATACAAAAATGTAGAAAATATATTTAAATACTTACCAAATCGATCAAGAGTTGTCCATAGTAACAGACCATATAGAACTGAGCGGCACAGCTAATGAAATAAAGTAGAAAGGATAAACCCTCCCGATTCAGACCTTGTATTATGGTATAGAAGGCCACACAACAAAGAGTGCTGGCCGTGGTAAAAAGATTGTAGGCCAACAGCATCCCAAAAATATCATTCAACTCTTTGTGGAGCCTAAAATTTATTTCAAATAAACCAACCAAATCAATCAGAGTTTTTTCCGTTGTCAGTTTAGAGTGAATGAATTGATGGCTCAAAATTTAATTTATAACTAAAATATATTGTTTAAAAAAAATTCATTGTTTTTAATGCCCACCTGATCAGATAACGATGCTTGCTTACAATATTGATCAAAAATTCACAGTCCTCAATCGAGCGCTCCCTACTAGGACTGTAATCAGCCAGCAGTCGTCCCAGATAAGCAAAATGCATGCAGATTTGACTGGAGAGGCACATTACCCACACGTCTGTGCCTATATTAAAGTTCATAAAAAAGTGACTACATGTGAATTCCAGGATCTGTCCAATGGCATAGTTCAGAGGCGAATTTGTATCGAAACTAAGTTGCATAGGATAGGCGCGTAGATAAGGAAATCTGGCTCTTTGGCCCACTGCATAACGCTGATAGATATATATACAAGTGGATTGCACGACCGGACCGATTACCACTAGTAATACAACAAGAAAAAAATAGTAGACTCCATAACGAGCGATTCGAGGCCAGTAATAGTTACTGACTTTGTAATTCTCTCGTTCGGTTTCCTCTTTAGGATAGATTTTATGCAATTTGTGGTTCAGATTCCGTATGCGATGACGATAGTACATGAATGTAAAAATCTTAACTTCGGAATTTATGATAAGGAATAGTAATTCCGCATAGCGCACAATAGTAACTGGATCGCCTGCAAGTGTGTTCCATTCATAGATTCGTAGAAACATATAGAATACAATATAATAATGACTTCCTAAGCCAAAGATGAAGTAAATTCGGAGCAGCAGTTCCTGCCAAAATGGCTTGGGACTGTTCAAAAAGTCATATCCAATTGACTTGAAGATTGTATTCGGTATATAGGTAAAATCTTCGTAGTTTCGTTGCCTTTTATCTACTGATTTAGGCATTTCTAAGGTTTTTATATTGACTGTTTCATTTCGTGCTTGCTTGAGCGTTTTATACCCATGCAACGTACTGGAAATGGTGCTTGAAATATTTAATTTTAATTGTACTCAAACCACGACGGAATAAATAATTATGTACATACTTAATGTGTTAAATTTTAATGGGTCATACATAAGGACAAAGAGAAGAGATGGGGTAAGACCCCTTTTAAATCCTATTGACTAATCACGGTTTATTACATTTATTCCTAATCGGAATACCACAATTTAATGTCATATAATATCAATGGAAATTCCAGGCCATAGCCTTTCGTAGTATTGCATTTATAAATCAGCGAAAGCTTCTAGATTCAAGCACCTGACTATCTATTTATTAGCTGAACAATAATGGCCAGGAAGCCAAACTATAAACTTTACAATGTCAATATTTATTGCAGGTTAAGATTTTTATAACTAGCTGTGTACATAAAAAACTTTATCTTTATAGAGCACTTGAAAAATATTGCGAAAAATGTAGAAATGTTTTTTTTTCTATGAAGGTCATGAACTTTATCTAATAGGCGTTTTTAAACTCTTTGAAATAGATAATATATATGAGTTTTAAATAGAATGATAATAGAGTATAGATTATAACATGGTCCCCTGAATTATTAGATTTTAAATGATTAGATTTTAATGATTAGCAGTCACTAGAGGGGTACTTTTACAGTATTTTGATATGCTATCGATAGTCGAGAGATTGGCAACTGATAAGATGTTACAAGTGTTAGCCATTCACAGAGTGCATCCACTCGAGACGTCAATGGCCAGGATTTATAGAAAACTACTTCAACATGTGCAAACTTTAGACATTATAAATAGAACGGCAGTACGAACCGATATTGCACATGCAACTGTACCTTGTGAATGGAAAGTAGTCAGCTTGAGAGCAGGTTTTGGAATCCAATATGACAGCAATACCAACTACCTACAATGAGAAGGATAATATATGGAGCGGCGCTAAGCGTAACTCCATTTTCAACTATGACTCATCTGTGGGAAAAGTCATATTTAATACCATGAGAAACTGGCCCAAAAATGTGTGCCAGGTGAGTACCAATAAGACGACTCAAATCTAGCATTGGATCTAAAATAAATCTACCCCAGATAAATGATGTGGATGGCGTAACAGTGACTAATGCACAGGGTATTACGTGGGCCATACGCATTGCTCAGTATTTGAAAAAGCGAGGTCTTAATCACAAGGATGTAGTTGGAATTTCCGCTAAAAATACCACCTATGTCATGCCTCTGGGAGTGGCCTGTCTTATGAATGCCACACCCTTCCATTCTGTAAACCCTATGCTAGACGAAGGTGTGTGAGAACATTGTAGTTGCCTCTCCTTAAATTTCGTATCTAATATAATTTTTTTAATTTTAAAGCGACCATCAAATATGTTTTCGAAATAACTAAGCCCATGCTTATATTCTGTGATGGACTTGATTATGAGAAGATTCACTCAGCTACCCTGGGTTGGCATCCCGAAATCTACACCCTAAGCGATCCAATTGAGGGTATATCGAAGATAGAGACTCTGTTGGACCCAACAAACACGGAAATGTTCTACCAGTGAGTAATTCAATTACAAATAGAAAATGATTAGATTGCCATATATAAATACTTATGTATAATATATCAATTTATAGACCGGAACCTCTTATAAGTGGTGGTGATCAGACGGTAGCCATTTTATGCTCTTCTGGCACCACAGGATTACCAAAAGCTGTCTGCATTTCAAACAGTATACTCATTCAGGACAGCATGTAAGATTCCTGAAAGCAGATTTTATGAAAAGATTTTTTAAATAATTTTCTTAATATTTCAGGCTTGTCAACAGCGAATCGGTCATATTTGTATCCAGCTGTCTGGATTGGATTACCGGTCTGTGGGCCTTTATATTCAGCACAGTCTTTGGCTGCACACGCATCATAACTAACAAGCCCTTCGCACCCGAACAGTTTGTCAGTTTGGTCAAAAAATACAAGATCAACTATGCTGTAGTGCCTCCCAGGCATTTATCCGCCCTGATAACGTGCCCTGATGCCACAACTGAGGCCCTGTCGCCTATACGTATGCTCAACTATGGTGGTGGTCTGGTATCCATGGCCACTCTGCAGCGTGCCCAGGAGATATGCAAGACAGCGATGTTTAATTCGGGCTACGGAATGACTGAGGTGGGAGCTATAACAGTTAATATTGGCATTAGTAATACTGCCTCTGCTGGCAGACTTTTGCCGGGCATTCAAATCCGTATTGTCGATGACGAGGGCAAAAGTTTGAGCTTTAATCAGGTTGGCGAGATATATGTGCATACGGGACAGGCCTGGAATGGTTATTACGGCAATCCTGTAGAAACCCGACGTATGCAGGACTTTGAGGGCTGGTTCCATACCGGTGACTTGGGTTACTTTGATGAGCAGAACTTTCTGTATATTGTGGATCGCAAGAAGGAGATCCTGAAATACCAGGGTCTGCACTACTGGCCCACAGAAATTGAGAATATCATTACGGAGCTTCAGCAAGTGCAGGAAGTTTGTGTTGTGGGCATCTATGATGAGCGACAAGGTGATGCTGCTGGCGCTTTGGTGGTTAAACGAAAGGGATGCGAGATTAGCTCCAAGGATGTCATTGATCATGTGGCCAAGCGCTTGACTGGCCTACAAAAACAGCTCCATGCCGGAGTTCGCTTCGTCGAGAAATTGCCCGCCAATGTCAATGGAAAGACTCTGCGTAAGGCAGCACGAGAGGTGTTTCTTTCTCAGAATGGAACAGCTAATTAATTACAACTAAGAAAATAAACAAATATATCGCTCTATAAGCACAGGTACTTAAGTTTCATTATGTATGTGGAAATATGACACTATGAAATACCTGTACTTCATAAAATGTTTAATACATATTCGTACATGATTAGTCAATATATAATACGGATATTGACTTTATTTTATAACAATTCCCAACTAAAGTGAATTGAGACCCTGACCATCCCTAATAACAAGGTCAACTGCAATTCATTGTTAGCTGGTCTATAGTAAATGACCAGAGCTTATCATAATGATAAGCTTCGTTTTGGCTAATCAAATCAATCTGCCCCGTTTTAAGAATATATGCAATTCATCATTACTAATCAAATAAATTGGATTAGGGATACCATAACTTCACCATTTATATATATATCCTTGCAGAGGACATTATAATTGTTTCAAGAAATTGTTTAAGGCTTTATGATCTCAGCTGCCCTTCTGTTATATATGTTATGTTCTATATATTCTATGCTCCAAAACACAAAGAGATCAGAGTATCAACCTAATATCCTGGCTAATGGTAATATAATGTAATAATGATTTCATTTATTTTGTTTTGGTTTCTGTGATGTTTTCTTTGGCTTCTATTTTCCGAATCGAAACATATTTTTTGTATTTCTAGCCGTTTTTTGTGTTTGTATAAAAAGAGCTCACGTTATTTAGTCAATTCAGCATGAATAAGCAAAAAGTTGCTATTTAACCGGTTGCTTTTTATAG
Organism: Drosophila repletoides; assembly: GCA_018150835.1. Lineage (NCBI taxonomy): Eukaryota > Metazoa > Arthropoda > Insecta > Diptera > Drosophilidae > Drosophila > Drosophila repletoides. The sequence continues at coordinate 15,575,336 of JAECWQ010000089.1, forward strand.
CAAACTGTTAGATTATTGATAGCGAACACAGGGCTTGCCGAAAATAAATTACGATGGACAATATTCTTTCCACCAAATATGACCCGATGAAACGAATTTGGTCTGGAGGAAAACGTTCGCCAATGTTCGATTTCGATTGTTCTATTGGGCGCATAATTCACACGGCGCTTAGAAACTATCCCAACAATATTTGCCAGGTAAAAGCCTTATCTTATTTCCTATAGACTAATAATTAATTTTTTATTTACTTAGATATGCCTTTCAGATGGGAAAACTGCAACGAACCGGGAGATATTGAACTGGTCAGTGAGACTCGCTCTGAATTTCCAGACTCGCGGATTACGCCACGATGACGTCATTTGCATTGCAGCCAAGAACAGCACCTACGTCACACCTGCCGCAGTGGCTTGTTTCTTTAATGGGACGCCCTTCCACGCTGTTAACCCCTCCTTAGACATAGATACCCTTACACAAGTCCTTTCGATAACAAAAGCCAAGCTAATATTTTGCGATGCCGCTGACTATGAGAAACTAAACACAGCGAGTGCAGGGTGGACAACAGAGTTTGTCACGGTGACTGGAAAAGTGGAGGATGTAGCACGTATGGAGGACCTGCTACATCCAACAAAGGCTGAAATATCCTACCAGTAAGTCCACAGTTTGTAGGTGTAATGGAAAAATATAACTAGTGTCTATAAATCTTGCAAGTTTTATTATCCAAACATCAACTGAAAATAGTCTACTTATTTTTCAAACTGTTTTCTTTATGTCAGACCTCAACATTTGCTCTTGGGCGGTGAGCAGACTATGGCTATCTTGTGCACTTCTGGCACCACCGGGAAACCTAAAGTGGTTTGCATTCCAAACTACATGCTTAGTGCTGGAAATCCGTAAGTATTAGATAAAATCCTTAAATGCATTTCCTTATTTTCCAACGAATTTCCCAGATTGTTTAGCAGTGAGTCGATTGTTTACTCTGAATCTAGTTTGCACTGGTACACGGGCGTTATCAACCTTTTATATAGTGTTGTGGATGGCTGCACTCGCATTATACCCGATAAACCCTTCTCGGCAGAGTATTTCTTGGAAATAGTTGACAAGTTTAAAGTGAGTTCAGCTACTTTTGCTCCACGCCACGCCTCAGCACTGATTTCCTGCCCAGAAGCCACTCCTGAGAGACTGGCTTCTCTGTCTGTCCTGTTTGTCGGTGGCGGTTGGATGCCTTCCGAAACCCTAATGCAATTAAAGAAGATTCTCACGAGAGGCATTATCTTATTTGCATATGGTGCTACAGAATATGGAGCAGTTTCCTGCAGTATATATTCTGGAAAGCTTGGGAACACAGTAGGCAAGTTACTACCTGGATTAAGTGCTCGTATTGTTAGTGATAACGGAAAAAACCTTGGTAAAAACGAGGTGGGGGAATTGTATGTGAACCACGGCCGGAAGTGGAACGGCTATTACGGAAATCCAATAGAAACGCAACGTATGCAGGACTCTCAGGGATGGTTCCGTTCGGGAGATGTGGGATACTTCGATAAGCATGGCAACCTTTATATTGTGGATCGCAAGAAGGAAATCAACAAGTGTCTTGGCATGCAGTACTGGCCCAATGAAATTGAAGTAGCTATAGCTGAACTACCCGATGTCCAGGAGGTGTGTGTGGTGGGCCTCTACGATGAGAAATACGGTGATGCACCTGCTGCTATGGTGGTAAAGAAACGGGGTAGTTCATTAAGTGTAGATGATATTAAACAGCATGTGGCCAAGCGGATGAGTGTCGAGTTCAAGCAATTGCACAGAGGCGTCGTCTTTGCGGATGAGTTGCCACAGAACGACAATGGAAAGGTGCTCCGTCGAGTGGTACGAGAGAAATTGACCCAGGAAACTTTGGATAGCTAGAATTCAGGGCTTAAGAGTTTCGGGTATAATTAATATGTTTGTTAAGCTTTAATTGTGTAAATAAATGGATGTGAATACGAAAGAATTCTTCGAGTTTTAATTAGCGAATAAATATGTCAAAACATTTCGGCACAAATCATCGGCCACACGACTTCCCAGCAGAGCTTAATCGATTTATATATAACTATTTCCTGGGGTAAAACAATTGACTGTTGTTGTTCTTGATATTCTTATTATAAAAAGCATTAGATAGTGTATTGCATCTGTGTTAGCTTATAAATGTCATATATAAAATAATCTTTTAATACGTATTCGCATATTGGAACTTTGCTGTATAGATTAGGTACAAGATAATATTTTGCAAGCACGCGCAAAGGATGAATCGTTGACAGTACTTCAACCACTTCAAAATCTGAAGATAATATAGTATAAGTCACATGAACTACTCGATTATACGGCCAGTTTTTCCTCTCAATGGTCCGAAACATCATATGAGTCGATATTAAAACTATTACGAATAATACACTGACCATACACAATAACTTGGTCAATTAACAAATTATTTAGAATACAAAAATTACATATAAAATAGCTGATAATTGTTTACCTTTGACTCGAGGCATTCCTATTCAACTCATTCAGTATATTCGCTCACATGTCACGTGTTTTGCTATTTTTACTATTGCAGTTCATTGTGAGTTGAGCATTTACTATGGCCTTATCGCTTAGATAAGGGTTTCAATAAAAGATTGATTTAGGAATGTTTGGAATAAACTATCGTAGAATTGCTAATATTTTTCTAGATATTATTTAATATGCATCGTATTGGAATATTGCTAATCATCGTTACGAATCAAATAAATCAATAGGTATTAGGTAGAAAGTATTTTTTTTCTGCTGAAGAAAGTAGCTCTGACCCGTAAAATTTATATAGTTTATAGCATTGTATATAAAACTTTTGTTATTGTAAATCGATAAGTCCCAGATCCCCTGTTGTTGGTTAATTGATTAAAACTTATCACAAGCAGAACTTGAAAGATTCGTAATAAAGATAGGAAGATAGATAAGGAAGCTCGCGGCATACCGAATAATTTAAACTTTTAATTGTACGATCAGAAAGATAAGACAAGTAATTTAACTTATACACTTTTAAATTACTAGGTAGTCTATTTGAACTTTGCTATTTTGATTAAGAACAGCTATACGTAGTACGTAAGAGTAATAACACGATGATGGGAGACTTTTATTAAAATGCTGATGATGAAATGCTCATGATTTAACAAATAGAAAAAGTATTAGTTTTTTAAGTATAAAGTAGATACCCCGTTGATAACAAGTTGTTTCCAGGTTGGTTTAGTTTTTTGCCTAAATAATCTAACTGTATTTATGCAGGTGTCTTAGCTTCGATTAAATAAAAGTCATAAAAAAACTATTTATACTTTAGAACTCTATTTTGTATAGCTATTGTGTACACTGAGCAAAAAAGTCACTCCAAGTTCAAGAAAAAGATTAAATTAATACACTTTTACTCATAAATTTTAAAGCATTTTAAATTAATTACAAATTAATCTTAAGTCGAAAGACTAAAGGGAGAATATTGTGTCTCAGTATTTCTCTGTGTGCAGCTAATTTGTTAGTCACGGTTGAGATACCGTAGAAAAATCATACGATTTGTAAGGGTAAACTCCAAAAACATTAAATGGATGAATGAATTCGTACTCCAATTTATAGATGTTAATATTGTTGCTATTTAAAGAGTAGGAAAGTTCTACACCGACTAGAATATGCTCTTTAACAAACGAAAAGAAGGCAGTGTGAGTTTATCATTATTCAAAGATTAAAATAAACTAGATCTCAAAAGGGACCGAAATTCGGTGTCTCCATTTAGTGTGATCTATGAGACAGGTAGAAGGCAACAATTGGCTACTCGGCTTTGTGTGATCTAAGATATGTGCGTCTACCTGTTTGCACAAGCCTAACATACTCTTTAAAGCCATTTTAAATGGGTTTAGCTATTTTAAACAGGCCATACGTGATTAAGTATCATTCACCGTGACTTAGGAGTTCGTTCTCTGTTATCTAAAATATAAGAATTTCACGTTTGCTATTTAAACGAGAGCTCTTTCAAGAAGAACTTAATTTACGTTGACCATTTGAAGTGAACAGAACGGGAGGTGAAAATAAATTGTCATGGATTTTGTTCTTGCCACCAAATATGATCCAATCGAACGCATCTGGATTGGAGGAAAACCTTCGCCAATGTTTCACTTTGATTGTTCCATTGGTCGAATAATTCACACGGCTCTTAAAACATATCCCAAAAATATTTGCCAGGTACAATCCTTAACTTTTTTCCTACAGACTAATTACTCATTTTTTTGATTATTTAGATATGCCTTTCAGATGGGAAAACTTCAACGAACCGGGAGATATTGAACTGGGCCGTGAGGCTAGCTCAGAATTTCCAGGCTCGCGGATTACGCCACGATGACGTCATTTGTATTTCAGCCAAGAACAGCACCTACGTCACACCTGCCGCAGTGGCTTGTTTCTTCAATGCGACGCCCTTTCACGGTGTTAACCCCTCCTTAGATGTTGATACGCTTAAGCACGTCCTTTCGATAACAAAACCAAAGATAATTTTTTGCGATGCCGCTGACTATGAGAAACTAAAGACTGCGAGTGCAGGATGGACAACGGAGTTTATCACGGTGACTGGAAAAGTGGAGAACGTACCATATGTGGAGGACCTGCTGCATCCAACAAAGACTGAAATGTTCTTCCAGTAAGTTGAAATAGTGGCTAAAAAAAGTAAAGGTTATGAATGCTAATATTCTACTCTTCTATTCAGACCTCAGCCTTTGCTTTTGGGTGGTGAGCAGACTATGGCCATTTTGTGCTCCTCTGGGACCACCGGAAAGCCTAAAGCTGTTTGTATAGCAAACTACAATCTGACAGTTGGAAATCCGTAAGTAGAAAGCCAAGAAAATTTGATTCAACTTAATTTATAAAACATATCTTGTTACAGATTCTATAGCAGTGACTCGATTATATACTCTGGATCTGGTTTGGATTGGTACACGGGCGTTATCAGCCTTTTATCAAGCGTTGCAGATGGCTGTACTCGCATCATACCCGATAAACCATTTTCTGCTGAGTTTTTCTTGGAACTGGTTGATAAGTATAAAGTTAATGCAGCTACCTTTGCACCACGTCACGCATCCGCCCTGGTTGCCTGCCCTCAGGCCACACCCGAAAGACTAGCTGGCATAACTTCCTTAGCTGTCGGAGGTGGTTGGATACCTTCAGAGACCCTATTGCAGTTAAAGAACCTGTTAACAAGGGGATTTGTCTTATTTGGCTATGGCGCTACAGAATTCGGAGGAGTTTCCTTTAGTATACATTCTGGAAAATTAGGAAACACGGTGGGCAAGTTGGTACCCGGATTAAGTGCCCGTATTGTTGATGATAACGGAAAGAACCTTGGTCAAAATGAAGTGGGAGAATTGTATGTGAATCATGGCCGAAAGTGGAGCGGCTATTACGGAAATCCGATAGAAACGCAACGTACGCAGGATTCTCTAGGATGGTTCCGTACGGGAGATGTGGGATACTTCGATGACCAGGACAACCTTTATATTGTGGATCGCAAGAAGGAAATCTACAAGTGCCTTGGAATGCAGTACTGGCCCAATGAAATTGAAGTAGCTATAGCTGAACTACCCGATGTCCAGGAGGTGTGTGTGGTGGGCCTCTACGATGAGAAATACGGTGATGCACCTGCTGCTATGGTGGTAAAGAAACCGGGTAGTTCGTTAAGTGCAGATGAGATTAAGAAGCATGTGGCGAATAGAATGGTTGTAGAGTTTAAGCAACTTCACAGAGGCGTCGTCTTTGCAGATGCTTTGCCGCAAAACGACAATGGAAAGGTGCTACGGCGTGTGGTACGAGAGAAGTTGACGCAAGCAACTTTGGATCGTTAGAAGAGGATAAGGGTATATTTTGGGGTTGGAATAATGGGTTGATTTATCTTTTACTTTGTAAATAAATTTGTATCATTTTATAATTGGTGTCTGAGTTTAATTCACAACTTTGTTTCTAGCATCCTCATCGAATAGTTCCGATATGATTTTATATAGGTCAAGCCTGCTATTCTTGCTGACATTGAACTTCGAGCACTCGTATGATGCGGCATGGGTGATCCAAACAAACCTTATCAAGTCAAAGAACTTCGTAGATAGCTTCACTTGACGTAAACAAAAAAAAGTAATTGACAACTATTTTTGCTTAAAAGTTCTATTTCTAGATTATGTTTATAAGACCTTCGAGGAGCTACAATATAATCTATCAAATTTATTAGTCATTGCCGAGATATCACAATGTTCAACTAATCGGTCTGCGATTATTTTCCGCATAGCGTGAAATGAAATAAAAAGATTTCTCGTATTGATTTAAAGCTAATGCGCTTGTTATACAGAGAGTTTTGACACGTAATGTCTGTAATACTGGCAATATTACTGGAACTTGCTTATCAACATGATAAGGGTGTCCAGAAAGTAGCATTGTCACTACTTAAGGGAGTGAATTTCCTGATTTTGCTTTATTAGCATTTGCAATTTACAGTTAAAAGAACGTTGGTCAAAATTAAATACGGAGCATGGACGACTTCTTTAAAACCAAATTTAATAGTGTTGAGCGCATTTGGAGTGGAGGAAAACCTGCGCACCTCTACGACTTGGATTGCTCAATTGGTAGAATAGTTCACAACTCTCTTAAAAATTATCCTAAAAATATTTGCCAGGTAAGCTCTAGGACCTCCATACCTTAGAGAAATTATTAATACCCTTTCCATTTATTTAGATATGCCTTGCAGATGGGAAAACCTCAACAAACATGGAGATTTTGAACTGGTCCGTGCGTCTAGCTCTGAATTTTAAACAGCGTGGATTTCGCCACGATGACGTCATTTGCATTGCAGCCAAGAACAGCACCTACGTCACACCTGCCGCAGTGGCTTGTTTCTTTAATGCGACGCCCTTCCACGCAGTTAACTCCTCCTTGGACGTCGATACCCTTACACATGTCCTTTCGATAACAAAAGCCAAGTTAATATTTTGCGATGCCGCTGACTATGAGAAACTAAAAACAGCGAGTCTCGCTTGGAGACCAGAGTTTATCACGTTGACTGGAAAGGTGGACGGCGTGGCATATGTGGAAGATCTTCTGGCGCCAACAAAGACTGAAATGTTCTACCAGTGAGTTGACAGTTTGGAGGGCATTTGATATAAGTGAAAGATAAGGGGTGTCTAACTTTAATGACATGGCAACTAACGATAATATTCTACTAACTTCTTTAACGACTTCCATATATTACAGACCTCAACCTCTGCTCTTGGGTGCTGATCAGACTATGGCCATACTGTGTTCCTCTGGTACTACAGGAAAACCAAAGGCTGTATGCCTTGCGAACCATATGCTACGTGCTGGAACTCCGTAAGAATTTTATAAATTAATAAAATTAAATTTCATTTTAATATTCCATTATTTTAAATATTTAGCTTTTTTACAAGCGAAACTATTCTCTACTCTGGATCCAGCTTGGACTGGTACACAGGCGTTGTTGCCTTTTTATACAGCGTTGCGGATGGCTGTACCCGCATCATACCCGATAAGCCTTATTCTGCTGAGTATTTTTTGGAGCTGGTTGATAAGTTTAAGATAACTGCAGGGAGCTTTGCTCCGCGTCATGCCTCTGCACTTGTTGCCTGTCCTGAGGCCACGCCTGAAAGACTAGCTAGTATATCCTTCTTAGCAGTTGGTGGCGGCTGGATACCCTCCTCAACTCTAAATCAGTTGCAGAAGCTTATACCTAGAGGGATTGTCGTCTTTGGTTATGGTGCTACAGAATTTGGAGGAGTTTGCGCTGGTTTGTATACTGAGAAACTTGGAAATACAGTAGGCAAATTGATGCCCGGATATCGAGCACGCGTTGTCGATGAGAACGGAAAGAATCTGGGCTACAACGATGTGGGAGAGCTGTATGTGCAGCATGGCCTCAAATGGAGTGGCTATTATGGAAATCCTCTAGAAACACAACGTATGCAGGATTCTCTGGGATGGTTCCGTACGGGCGATGTGGGATACTTCAACGACCAGGACTACCTTTATATTGTGGATCGCAAAAAGGAAATCTACAAGTGCCTTGGAATGCAGTACTGGCCCAATGAAATTGAAGTAGCTATAGCTGAACTACCCGAAGTCCAGGAGGTGTGTGTGGTGGGCCTCTACGATGAGAAATACGGTGATGCACCTGCTGCTATGGTGGTAAAGAAGCCGGGTAGTTCTTTAAGCGAAGACAAAATTAAAGAGCATGTGGCCAACCGGTTGGTGGTCGAGTTCAAGAAACTGCACAGAGGCGTCCTTTTTGCGGATGAGTTGCCTCAGAACGTCAATGGAAAGGTGCTCCGCCGAGTGGTACGAGAGAAGTTGACTCAGGCAACCTTAGATCGGTAGAAGTTTTTTTTAATTGTTTGGCTTAGCTTAAATTTTATAAATAAATGTACATATGTGATTTTCAAAACTAAATTTTGTAGAAATGTTTATAAATCACTGGAACTTTCTTATATTCCATTCTATTATTCTTGTTACTCCATTTGCTAAGTTACTAAATTTAATACTTTTTATTTGCTACTAGTTTAAAATCTACTACTTTTATGAAGCAAAACAAGAAAATGGTTATTGAAGCAGACTTTTAGGCATTTTTCCAAGCAACTTTAATAAGCGACAAGTTCCACTGGAGATAAGAACTGGAAAGTACAGTGGGATAATTGCGTTCTGTTGTCGCAGTATATATTATTCGATTTAAAATTTTCAAAACTAAACTATTTTGAACATGTAATTTTATGGAATAACACATGTATTTAACTTTAAAATATGTTTTTTAAATTTTTAAATAAATAAAGTAAAATTGGAACAATATTTTCATTAGCTTTGTGAGCAAATGGTTCTAATCGATTTCAAAAGATCTTTTATATATTGCGCCAGTCCGATTAGTTACTCACTTCCTGGAAACCTGTTTTCGATTAGATTTCCATTATTTATTTATTATTATAAAATAATGTTATACATGAAGATTATTAGCTGAAGCTTATAAAGAACAAACATTTACACCCGCATATTTAATTCTATATATTTACAGCGTTCGATATAATCTTTACTAGTTGTATCATACGAGAAGGTCGTCGGCTAAACTCCAACGAACATGAATGGGTTACCGATTGGGTTGTTGTTTGAAAGCAACAAATCTAAAATTTCTAATCATCGTGACTTGCAAATTTATTACTTAACGAACAAATTGATAACAGCGCGAATTTACTATTTAAAGAGTCGATTTTTTGAGTTTACCCCCAATATATTTTAGCGATCTGCACCGCGAGGAACGCCTTTCTCCGAACAAAATAGTTATGGATAGTTTATTTCAAGTTACATACGATGCCCCCCAACGCATCTGGAGTGGAGCAAAAGCCAGAGCTATGTACGATTTTGATTGTTCAATTGGTAGAATAGTTTACAACGCCCTGAGAAATTATCCCCGAAGCACTTGCCAGGTAAGTTCAGTATTTCTTTTACTGTAGAGACTGTTAATTTAACCATTTTATGTTTACTTAGATATGCGTTGAAGATGGAAAAACCGCAACAAAACAAGAGATATTCAATTGGTCCGTGCGATTAGCTCAGAATTTCAAACAGCGTGGATTAAACCATGAAGATGTAATTTGCATTGTAGCTAAGAACAGCACCTACGTAACACCTGCCGCAGTGGCTTGCTTATTTAATGCCACGCCCTTTCATGGAGTTAATCCCACACTGGATATTAAGACACTTACACACATAATGGGACTAACGAAACCCAAGATAATCTTCTGCGATGCCGAAGACTATGAGAAGCTGAGGGATGCATCTGCAGCTTGGAAACCAGAGCTGATAACGGTGACTGGAAAAGTGGAAGGCGTGAAGTATATAGAGGATCTGCTCTTGCCAACAAGCACAGAAATGTTCTACCAGTAAGTGAAGGAAAGTCTAGTGAAGTGTGTTATCTTTTCTGACATTTTTCTCCTCTTATAGACCACAACCTTTGGCGGTGGGGGGTGAACAGACTATGGTCATCTTATGCTCCTCCGGCACTACTGGGCACCCCAAAGCCGTGTGTATAGCTAACTATATGTTAATGTTTAGTAATCCGTAAGTATTCAATACATAATATCCATAAATCTTTGAATATTTGAGCTAATTTTAAAAAATTTGCATTTAGAATGTTCACTAGCGATACCGTCGTCTATTCTGGAGCTGGATTGGACTGGTATACGGGCGTTATGAATTTTATGTACTGCGTAGCGGATGGCTGCACACGTGTCATACCCGATAAACCCTTCTCTGCAGAGAATTTCTTGGAACTTGTTGAGAAATACAAGATAAATGCAGTTAGTTTTTCCCCAATTCAGTCTTCCGCGCTAGTTGCCTGTGCAAAGGCCACTCCAGAACGGCTAGCTAGTATATTCTTTTTATCGATCCATGGAGGTTGGATACCCCCCGCGACATTACAAAAGTTGCAGAATCTTATAAAGAATGGCTTTGTTATGTTTACCTATGGTGGTACGGAATTCGGGGCTGTTGCCGGTGGTCTCTACAATGAAAAGCTTGGAAATTCTTCAGGCAAGCTGCTGCCCGGATTTCGTGCACGCGTTGTCGATGAGAATGGCAGCAATTTGCCCACCGGTGAAGTGGGAGAGATTTATCTGAATCATGGCCGTAAATGGACGGGCTACTATGGAAATCCTGTGGAAACCCAACGCATGTTCGATTCTCAGGGCTGGTTCCACACAGGAGATGTAGGGTACTTTGATGAACAATGTAATCTATTCATTGTGGACCGCAAAAAAGAAATCTACAAGTGTTTCGGAATGCATTACTGGACTAATGATATAGAAATGGCTATAGCTGAACTACCTGATGTACTAGAGGTGTGTGTGGTGGGTATATACGAAGAGAAATACGGCGATGCACCTACTGCCATGGTGGTAAAGAAACCTGGTAGTTCTTTAAGCGAAGATGGGATTAAGAAGCATGTCGCTGAGCGGTTGATTGTGGAGTATAAGCACCTTCATGGAGGTGTTTACTTCACGGATCAGTTACCACATAATGCTAACGGAAAGGTGCTGCGTCGAGCTGTCAAAGAGAAACTCACGAAGCAGTAATTGGGGTTCAGAGTTTGGATAGTACAGTATGCGTTTGGTTTAGCTTTAATAGTATAAATAAATTTAAATGATTTTCTAATTAAAAAATAGCCCCTGAGTTTAACTTAAGCGATGTGGCATCACTTTAATTAGCCTATAGACGTGCCAATATGCTGCTACAGATGATTATAAGCAATGCCAGGGTATTCCGGCGTCGGGCACCCGCAGTCAACGCTGGTTGTGATTGCTCCGTGGGCAGTGTTGTGATGCTGCCACTGGTACTATGCTCCTGTTCCTGTTCCATTGGAGGTGGCTGATGTAGCTTGATATTGCCAGTTCTGATCTCCACCTTGGGTAGGGGAAAACAATAGACTCGTTCCACCTCTACTAGCAGTGCAGTGGTACTCTCTGCCGCTGTCTCTGACACAGTTAGCGGCACACAAATGGTGGGTTCCTCATTCGAATTGCGATCCTCATAGGGTATACCCACACGCGTTATGTTAAGCGGCAGCTGAGGCACCAGACTCTCGGGTACGCTCAGCTCACTGTGCATTTGGGCAGAGTTCAAGCTTTCCTCGTAGTATTTGTAATCGTCACCCTGGTCCCCAATATCCTCATCAATGCGATCTATACTGTCAATGTGGTCAATGCGGTCTATACTGTGATCTACACTGTGCTCTGTGCTGCTTGGCCCGGCATCTAGAAAGTCGGTGGGCCAATTAAGTGACATTGTAGTAGATTCTGCTGCTTGAACAGGGCTTAGCGTAGGTGCTTCTGAGCTCCTGACTCTTGATTCCATACCCGTAAATGGCTGGGTACTTTCAACGCTATGCGTGGGATATGGATAAGGGAGAGGCATCCAGTTGTCTTCTGTGGTTTGTGTGTGCACCCGACGTGCTGTAGTTGTCTCAATGGATTCATTGATTTGCTTGGCCATGGCCCGTAGCAGTGGATCTGATGCATTCATGCGGACCACTTCAAAAGGCGCTTGTGGCTGTAGTTGGCTCTGCAGATTGGCATTGGGTGTGGGTATACGCCAGCGACCTCTAGATTCCTGTGATCTCTCATAGCTATCGCGACGGGCATACAGATTATCATGGTCACCAGGTGCTGTTCGTTGCTCCTGCTCTAAGTGAACCTCCTCACTGGATGTTTCACGCCTGTCCATAGCTAGAATATATTTATAAATTTATGTAAAAACAGTTTTAAATGCACATAAAAATTGGATACTTTCTCGAAGCTAGGAGCTCAAAGTATTATTTGAGGTTGCAAAGGGAATTATTATATATTCAAAAACATATTAATGCATGCTTTTCTGACCTTATGAAAAGGGCAATCGATCAAAAAGGGTCTCTGTATGTATATTTATGTATATTTTTCCCAAGATTATCTAAATATATAATTAATTAACATAGATATCTTGACCCCTGCGACCAATTAATTATTTCCACCTTTTTCTGAGTAAAAGTATAAATAGCCTTTACAAGCTAATCTCATTCAGAACTTTGCCAAGTCACTTACCCTCCGCTGGCAGGCCCATAAGCATGGCCTCCAGGCGTCCATAGACGCGTTGCTTGGTCTGCCCCTCATCTTCATCCGGCTTGAGCGGATGCTCCGGTTTCCAGTTGCCATATACAACTGCCTCCTGTAACCGACCCTCACTAGGCACATTTTGTGTACTACTGCCAATTTCTTCACGCAGCAGCGGAATATGAGAATGAACCGTGGAACTAATTGGTACGGGAATACCCACAGGAACGGGCAAAGCAATAGGAGCAACTGCTCCAAAACTGGGCCAGTTTGATGAGCCCTGAGGAGAAGGCGGCTGCATATCGGCAATGCGTATACGACCCCGAGGACGAGGCACCTGCAGCTGCTGTGCTTCCGGCTCTTCCTGGCTGACCAGCTGCGGACAGCTGGAGCTTAGCAGAAGGCAAAAAACCAAAAAACTTAGCTGCTTGCTGGCCATAGTCCCCTTTTTAATAGTCTATCTGTTTTTTTCTGAGCAAAAGTTCGTTTCAGTTGGTTTCAGTTTCGATTTCGATTTCTATTTACTGAAATGATGTGCCACTTCTTAAGTGCTTCTTCTTGTTATTGTTATTGTTATTATTATTTATGTTTGTATCTTTCTTCGGTTCACAGTTAGCTGCTTCGCCTTATGGTTTCATTTTGTTATTGTTGCCAGCTAACAAACAACAATCACAACAACAACAACAGCAAATCATTGTTCTCAATTCCAGCTGCCCATCGATATTCGCACTCATCCAAGAGTTGAATGCTCCCGCGAAATTTTGATTATAATACTAGATATTTTTTTTTTAGTTTTCAATTTTGAAAACTTCTTTCTTGTGCTTTGAACGATTTTGTGGTCTAAACGCGGCGGCTTCTAAACGGCAACTGATGTTGGCCAAATCAATTTGCGGCCGTCTCAGCTGCCATTTCCATTGACTGCGCAAGCGCGTTGGTTGCCCGAAAAAAAAAAAAAAAAAATATCTATAGATAGAAGAAACATTCTTAATCACAGCTATAGAAATTTTTCTTTTGTTCAGTTTTCGCTTAATTATGCGCAAGAGCGTTGAAACTTAATGGCAAATAAACAGTCTGCGGGTTGTCGGCTGTGCTCGGTGAAAATGCAGCGGATTTGTTTTATTTTTGTTGTTGTTGTTCTTCTTCAACGTTCGAGCTATACACAGATACATACATATGCACTTTCATATATCTATATAGATACATCTGTATTAACATTTATGGAAATCACTTACCAAGTCGCCGTTTGTGCTACTAACAAAAATTTGCTTGTTGATTTTGGCACCGTTTATGAGAATGCCGATTCTTCTCCGCTTTTCGACTCTATTCGTAAATATCTCGAAAGCTGACATCTGTCGCTGAGGGCTACTTTTCACCAAAAAATATTGATTGGTTCAACTTGGCCAACGGTAAAACTGTTGTAGGCCGATTAGTTTATTATTCCATACGTTTGATATTCTCTTTCTATTTAATTCTTCGAGCAAATACTTCCTTACCAATTTGAGATTTCTGTTAACGCTGCCTTTTAGCAGCGACATTTTTTAGCTCAAAGTTAAGATATCTTTGCTGCACAATCTCATGAAACTAAAGCTAAAATTATAGTTAATATTTGTAAGTTTATATAATGTGGATGACGTCTTCTCCATATTCACATTTCACACTCAAAAGACAAACTTAAAGCCAACATTTTTAGGTCGAAAACTTAGATTTCCCTGACGCATGCATGGAAAGGAGCACATCAAACTATGAGTGGTTAAAGAGTGGCTTCAACTGCATCCACTCATAAAAATCGAAATATCGAAACCAAGTCAAAAAAATCGAGAGAAAAGCTGTCATAATTATGCAATAGCCGGTCTGACGGGGCTGTCAAGAGACACGCTGATTTTGCCTGTGCCACATACAAAGTGAGGCATATGGAAAATCGCGCCGCTATGAAAACTGGGAAAATGTGAAATATTAAAAAAAAAAATATATACCGTGGAATGGAATCAACAAACTGACACACACACACACACACACACACAATACATGAGGTAATTTAAGCTGTGAAAAAGAAGAAAACTGAAATTAAAATAGTAAAATCCGAAACAGAAACAGAAATAAAAACCCATTGCGCATTGTCACGTTTTGTGAGCATTATATGAGAGGAGGGGATAAAATGGAAAATGGAATGGAAAAGCGTTGAATAATGTTTGCATATAACATAGGGTCGCGTGTGTGTTTGGCATGATGGAAACTTTGTCTTTTCCGCTTTTATTGTAATTATTATTTTTTTTATTATTATTTTCAACAAAACTTTCACGATCGTTAATATAAATATTTGCGCTGTTTTATTGTTGTATTTTCAACTGTATTTTTGTTGTTGTTGTTGTTGTTGTTATTAAATGCAAATTTCAGAGTATTGTTCGGATATTCAAGAATTTAACAGCAGAAATCACAGTCTTTAGGTTGGTTAAGGTTACACAGGGCGGTCGGTAATAAAATTTTGAAAAAATGTTAAAAATGCAGCACAGCTTCTCCAATTTGAGATTTTCGTTCTATTAGCTCTCTACTGGTTTTCCAACAAGCCAATATATTGGCCATTTTGGTTGGCCACACGTCTTTCCTCCAGCTTCTTGGCAAAGGCAGGATCACTCTTGGCCCGCTGTTCCAAGCGCTCCTGTTGCAGCTTAATGCCTGCATAAATCTGATCTAAACCCTTTTGAATCTCCTCGGGTATAGCTGGTGGTGTGGGTATATGATCTCCCGTGGCACGGAAACCATTCTCATCGGCTGTATACTGTACATTGACCAGGGTGCCCTCTGGTGATTGATACGAGTATTGACCATGTTGCACTAATACGCCATTGGGATTCGTTTCGAAATCCTTGAGGAAACCCGTTTCTTCATGTATAATATTATTACCAGTCTCGTATTCGGTCTTATAACTGCCATCCTCGCTCTGCTCCTTGTTATATTTCAGTATTGGTATCCAGGTGCTTGTCTCGCGTGGATCCTCATGACGATGATCCAGTTTCTCATCTCTGGGTATGTTATTCACATTGGGATGTGCATGGTGTTGATGCTGATGCTGGTGCTGGGCATGGCATGATAGGGCCATCAGGGATATAAGTATCTGAAAATAAATTAAATAAATCGTGTAATCTCAAATATCTTCAGTAAACAAGCCTAAATTAGTATAACTTTCAGCTGAGCTCTCTTCGAAAATAGCTACTTTTTGTATTTATAATATCTTTGATTTCAGTTAAAATAATTTGAATATAAAGTTCATTTTCGTCTTTGACTCTTAATGAACTAAATGTATATTTAATAAATATGATTTATTGATTTAATTAAAATACTCTCTGGGGAGTTTTAGGTCCCGCTTAAGGAAATACATTATAATATCTGTCAGTAAAAAATCTGCGTGGAATTCGATCCCGAACCTGAGTGGAGTACACTCATTTAAGATCGTTTCATGAAGGAACTTACTAGCACTTTCATTTTATGATGCTTTGATTGATTGATTCACTGAAAGTATTTTTATTTTTTGTATTTGTCTTTGATCTTTCCACTTTGAGATTTGCCACTGGTTTTTTTTTAAATGTTTTTTGTTGCAGTTGCGCGATTTCTGTGTCGCCCGATCGGTTGGCAAGTGAAAGCTGCAACGGTTCGAACTGTGCAGCGGCGGCCCTATTTAAGAGCTTTATATAGTCGCGACTCCGACTTTGTCTCCTGCGCTCGTAGCTCGCAGCTTGAACCCACACATAGATACAGATACAGTTATGCATGTAGCTGCAGCAACAGATACAGATACAGATACATCGACAATAGTTGTAATTGCCATAGTTGTAGATGTTGTAGCTGCTCTTTTAGCCAGATTTTTTACTGTCTTTTTCCAACGGTTCGGTCATTGTTGTTCGCAGTCTCATCGTTATTCAAATGCTAAGATTAAAGTAGTTGTGCCATTCATTAAAGGCCTAAATTTCAATCAATTTAATAATGAATAGTATATAGTTGATAGGAACATCTTAACTATAGATATTATTATGATTATAATTAAGATCTGCTGTAGCCATACCGAAGGAAAACTTTAAACCATCGGAGAGTATCAATTTTTCTTTTCGGTTGTTTTCTTTGTTTTCATATAATACCTAGGCATCTGTACATATATATTAGGTATGGTAATAGGCACAGCAGCAAAGTCTGTGGATTGTCTGCGTCTGTCCGGTCGTTCATCTTCGTAATGCCGTTATTTAGAAATAAGCCAGAACGAGTTTTTCTGCCAATATCGAAGTGGCGACGTTGCCTTCGCCAAAATGCAGTCGGAGCCGCAGCCGCAGCCGAATGCAGCCTTCGGCTTCTCAGTTTATGCTCTCTGTGAGAGAGAATCGCTCACTCTATATTTCTCTCGCCGCCTCTCTGTTTATTAACTGCCTCTCGCTCAGCTGGAGAAGATGTTATAGCGCAGAGAAGATTTGACTTCGTTTTCTTGGATTCTTGTAATTGCTGCGGATTGCTGTAGGAGATTTGGGGATTGGGGGATTGGCATGGAGTGCAGTGACACACAATCTATACACACATTTATATATGGCTTAGACTGAAATGAAAATTGTTGTAATACTTTTAGTCTGGCTTTTTGTTTTGGTCTTTTCACGAAATGTTTTTATTGTTTTTGCTTGGAACGCGAAGTTGCAGATGAGGCAAGACGATAATTGAGTTCAAAACGGCAATGGCTCTTGGCAAATGTTAATTAGTTGTGCAAAATGGGTCAATCTGTGACGATATCATGCAAAAACGATTACAGCGATTACTTGTCAATTTCTGGCCAAAAAAATAGTCATATAAATTGTACTCAAAGATGCGAGAATCACTTGCAACATAATCCACAAAGTTGAACAACCGCGTTGCCGGTTACAGAAAGATCGAGAGAGAGACAGAGGGAGAGAGACTGGGAGAGAGACTGAGAGAAAAAAAACCTGGTTAACTCTTGTAACAACAAACATATTTTGGGCCAGGCCGCCTTCGCAGCCACACCTCCCGTGAAATTGTTGTGCCGTAGCCGTCTTCGTCTGTCGCCCACCCAAGCCTATAGCTCACCAATCCAAGTTTTTATACCCTGTAAATGTCAAGGAAGACCATATTAATATCTTGAATTTGTGTGTAACAGGCAGAAAGATCAACAGACGAATCAAACTATCTATGTGAATGATCGGTTCGTCTTGGAATCTCTAAGAGCTAGCGGTAGTAAATTAAATATTTTACCTAATGTAATCGTACACTTTCAATCTATATTTCAATCAAATTCATACAAAAATATATAGAAAAGGATTCAGTATTATCTTTGCTTGGTTGGTCTAATATTCAACATTAAGTTATCTAGCTATTCAGGGCAAGCAGAATGAATACAGAGTATCTTCGGATCGAGTATTTTCGACTAGAGTACTATTTCTTGTTTTTTCCTTGAGACCAGTTGCAGTTGCTGTGTTGTTGGAGTGCCTGGTGAGTCATCAAGCCACAGCAATTGTGCAATTTTCCCAGTTTGCCTGACTGCATCTCAATGAAAATGAAAGCTGTCAAGGTTAGCTGGAAGCTCCAGCTTTAGCTCCAGAGCTGAATCCTCACTCGGATTCGCACAGTGACCCACATAGGCTATTAACTTGTTCAGCAGGCTTTTCTGAAAATGTCAAATGATTGGATTGGCTGCATTCTTAGTTAGCATTTGGTGTAGGTTGCATCTCTTGTTGGAAATTGTGTTCTTAGCTCGTGCGGCATTTGACATTTAAAGCTGAGCTCAGAGACTGGAGACTGCAGCCCAAAGACAGAAGACAGAAGACAGAAGACTAAAAGACTGGTTTACAAAAGTCCGAGGGGCTGACGGCGAGGCAATAAATTTTGCGGCAATTTCAAGTGTCATGATGTTGTGAAATTTCTTGTCGGTGCCTGGCATCTTGAGCTTGAATCGTAAATAATGCTCTAGTAATGGATGGAGATGTCTGTTGATCGGCAATCAACGCCACTTGATAGACAAACCACGTATTTGCGTATTATACTCATATAACCCCTTTCGGTAATTGCCAATTCTAACAAGCATTTCATTATTTTTATTTTATTCAAAGAAATTCCTTTTGATCCGATAGCGAGAAATGATATGATGCTCTGCACTGATTTTGAATTCAGAATTACGACCGATTCCATAACAGTTTATTGACCGTACAAAGCTCTAGGACTTTTGACCTTTTATCCATTCATTTTTTTAATTATTCACATATTAATAATATATATAAGTATTTCATAGTATCATCATTTACCCTTCGGTCTAGGGGCCTCGGACACCTGTCCGTGTAATGAAATATTCATTACTGATAAGTGGGATACAAGGAAGTTAAAGTCTACTTTAAAGAAATTATTTGGTAAAAACGGTGGTAGATTTTCTCCAATGTCAATGTTGCGAAAGTAGTATAATCCCTGAAAATATACTCTTCATAAATAAATAGTTCCATTACTCAAAAGAAAGTCCTTACCTTTTGTTGGGGACATTTTCGGGGTGAGTTGCTATCCTTCATCATGCTATTATAGGCAATGGTCACAAACTTGTTCTGCTTAGAGTTTTTATAGAACTCACAGACATTAAAATTCATTGAGATAATCTTATGATACTCATTGGAGGGTCCACGTGGTAAATATAAAGTAAAGCTGGAGTTGAACTGATCCAGAACACGAATAAAGTTTACCTCTGCGCTCATCCGAGACTTTTCCGGTTCTAAGATGCTGCAGTTATGGAAGTCGATGAAACTTGGATTTACAGCACATTCAAATTTATCCAGTCTGACAATTTGATGCTGCGAGGCCTGACAAATTCCATAACGATAGATTTGATTCCAATATTTTAATTATAATAATAAATACCTTTTTGGCCTGACAGACATATAGACACATTGGCAGCAGAAGTAATAGAAAAATATATAATATTTTCATGTCGATCTGGTACAATTGTGCTACGAGTATAGACTCTGTTGGGGTTTGTAGAAGGAATAAATGGCAGTATTTATATATAATGTTCGCTTAGAATAGCCAGACATTTTAATTGTTATTTAAATGCACGAATTTTATTTTATTAAACTCTATTTTTTTTATTTAATGAGGCTTTAAAAAAGTTAATAACAAAGTAAAAGATAAATACGGCAAATAAAGCCTTAAATTTGAATTTAGATATTTGAAATTTTGGTAGTCTCTGGATTGACAGTATTTATAATTGGTATATATTTTGTACATATATACTCTATTTATATTAACTGGTTATTTTAAGATACAAAATCAGATTTCAGATAAAATTTCATATTTATTTATTTGGAAAGCTTTAGAGAGTTTAACTTGCTCTGTTTCTTTTTGTTAAGTTAATTATTGAATTTTTGGGAGCGTTTAGTATTATTTATCTGACAAGATTTATTTTTCACTCTTATCTAGATCAATCGTCCAACTAGAGATATATTTAGAACCGGAACACTGGGCATAAATAAATCCAATTGTACTTTGAAATTGGTTTTGGGTACAAAGGCAGGCAGATGTTCCCCAATGCTCATGTTGGAAAAATGATAGAGACCCTAGAAATATTGAAAAGCTTATAAGAAACTATTCCCATTGATCTCATTCCCTTAAGAATCTATAACTTACCTTAGGCTGTGGGCATTTTCTTGTCATATTGCTATGTTTGGTTATAGCTTTGAACAGAGATGATACAAAAATATTGGAATTTTTGCCCCTAAAGAATTGACATAGATCTATATTTAATTCCAAGGCTTTGTAGAAATCATTGAACGGTCGCCGGGGCATATATAATACAGCGCTAGCATTGTATTCTGCAGGAATATCTCTGTTGAATCCCATTTCAATTGAAATTCGAGTCTTAGCAGGTTGTACTATATAGCATCTGTTAAAGGAGATGATGTCTGGATTTATAAGGCAATCAAAACTATTCCATTGAAGCTCCAAACGCTGTAGATACTTTTTTTTAGGCAATTATCTCAAAAAGGATTGATTTAAATACCTTGGCCTGTGAATATGATGTTATTAAAATAAGCAAAGCCACCGCAATAAACACTTTATCCATTCTATGATAATTTTTGAACTGATCGCGCGTGTAGTTCGACTAATGTTTAAATATATTCTAATTGTAATTTCTATTATTGAATTTTAAGTGGCGAGATAATATTCTGTGTGTTTAATGTATATATATATTCATATAATATATGTAAATTCCATAATTTGGTATATATAGTCTTGTTTATTTTTAACTTTCCAGTAGACTTCCCTTCAGCGTTATATTCAGATACCATTGATCTTGGGTAGTGAAGCTAACCTGAGTCATTAAATGGCTGGCAGGCACGAAACTTGGAAGGACTTCTTCAATGCTAATGTTATGGTAATAGATAAGACCCTGAAAAAAGCGGTTTGTGTAGTAGATAAAGATTGACTAGAAATAGTAAAATCAAATCTTACCTTTTTTATTGGACACTTGTGCGGCTGATTGCTGGACTTAATAATAGTATCATAAATTTTAGAAACAAATCCATTGTGCGAGAGCTGAGCGATTACTCGACAGCCATCAACAGTGTTGTCAAACAATTTACGATATTTACCACTTGACGTCGGTTTGGTTGAAATTAGAGTATAAACTTTAAGTGTTGGAAGTTCCTGAACCATTTCAAGTTCCACATTTATAGATGAACGCTTTGGCTGCACTATGTGACACTTATAATCGGAAACAAAATCCGATTCGACTGTACACTCAAAGGAACTCCAGCGCAGCCTCAAACGTGTATGCTGTGAGAAGAACTATCTACATTTAGATATTCCAATTTCTTATTACCTTTTTAGTGTTTTTTGAAAGCTTACCTTAGCCAAAAGTTCACAGAAGCTGAAGCTTACTATGAGCATTACTATTATCTGGTATTTTCGCAAAAATGAAGAGCACATGTTGTCTGCTCTCTGAATAGCAAATGATAAGTGTCTGAAAATTAAAATATTCATAATGTTCGATGCGTCAACCAAGTACGTAGAGTAATTGCTCTAATAATAATGTAATAATGGATACTGAACTTTAAATGGGGCGAAACTAAAAGGTTGACACACAAAAACAAACCAAAATTTACAAAAATCGATCGTAAACTGAATTTACAAGAGCATTTGCTTGATCGTCGATCACATTTAACGCAATCCAATAAAAAACTTTAATAATAATAAATACTTAAAAATAGTTGGGCTCAATTGCTTATTAAAAAAGGTCTAAATAGTTTATAGATTGACGATAATAACGAAATGGTAATCCATTAAATGAGAGTTCTCTTCAATACCTGAATAATCTAAACGGATGAAAAAATTCATTAAAATAACAAATGGCAATGGAATAGTTCCAATGTATTTTTAAGCTAAAATACCCTCCGTCAGGGTATACAGAAATAAGTATAAGTATAATCAAATCAAAAACACATTTTTAAATATTTATATTTATGTATGCTTTTAGTGCTTTAGCTAAAGCAAGAATTAAAAGCAAAGGAGAGTGATCTATAGCATACTTTTGGGCAGTCCATTTTTAAGTTGATGTAATTTTATTATGTAATTTTTTTCTATTTTAATTTATGATATGAATTATATGATATGTCAGTAGATGTTTCTTTGAATATTAAATCATTAAGCTAAAATATTTAGGAAGGATTTTAAGCTTATTATTTCTAGCAGCATCTGCACTTTAATTAAACAAGACTACTTACTACTGTTTTATATACTAATCTATTGTTACAAGTATTTTCGTTTTCTATTGTTTTCCTTGCCAACATCGTATAAACGGCCCACAACTGTAATATTCATAACAGGTGCAATTCCAGGTATAAACCAGTTAAAATGAACCATAAAATCGGATTCGGTTAGAACTGGCGGCAAGGACTCGACAAGCGTTATATTGTGCGCCTGATAAAACCCCTTTGGAAGAGATGAACAAACTGTAGAGTATCTACATAAAAATGAACTAAGGTTATCTAGCATTTACCTCATTCAAAGGACATTTGAGGGTTCCATTACCAATGCGTGTCATACTGCTGAGTATATCAATTAATGCCTGCCGCTTGCGTTCTCGCAATGTTTTGCACAACTCAAATGTTATGTCAAATATTTTCTGAAATATTTTCTTCTTTGGATTAGGTATCGATACTTTGAGTGTGGCAGTTATAGTTTTGATCTTCTCCATAAGCATTAGCTTGGCATCAATGCTCCTATTGCGTGGTGGAATCACATCGCAGCTCGCTTGGGTAAGATACTTTTCATTGACGGCACATTCCAACTGTCGCACCACCACAAAGTAGCCCAGATGCTATAGAAAGGTATATCAATTTTATTAAAGGTATTTTATATCTTTTATAATGTATTTTACCTGTAATATTTGGACTGCAGAGCATAAACTCCAAGCGCTGATTATAAGAAAGATGCACAAATTTAATTTCAACATTTCTATCTATCTGCTTACACCGCCAACTCCAACTCCAACTTCAACTCCAACTGAACAAATGCTGATCAGG
Source organism: Drosophila repletoides (assembly GCA_018150835.1). Classification (NCBI taxonomy): domain Eukaryota; kingdom Metazoa; phylum Arthropoda; class Insecta; order Diptera; family Drosophilidae; genus Drosophila; species Drosophila repletoides. The sequence goes on from JAECWQ010000089.1 coordinate 15,598,548, forward strand.
CGTTGGCATTGGCCGTTATCCAATAATAATGAAGTGGTTTAGTGGTTTGGCCGTTTAATTGTCGGAACGAAACGGTGGGGCAATTAAATCGGTATTCGTTATTTGTAAATGGGTCTAGTATTTGCATTCACACTCATGTTATTAATAAGCGAGGTTTGCTTATTGCCTTGTACTACTATTTTAAGGCAAAGCAAGATACAAAAAGAAGATTCATCTCTAAAGATCTAGATACGATCATAAAATAATAAAGCTTTCAAAATGTGACTATGATCTTCGGCTAACATGGTAAGTGGATTATGAACTTTAATAAGATAGATTTTTCATTCTTCACTTTGGGTTTGCTTTTTTGTGTTGCATTTAATAGCTTTTCGGGAATGGTTCAAATGGTTTTCTTTTATTTTATTATCCTTTCTAAATTCCAATTTTTGTTTTCTTAATTTCGAGCTGGGCTATTTGGCTTAAATATGTGCTAAAACATAATATGGAAAGATTCAAATTTTTACTGAGATTCGAAAATATTTTTGAATCGATATTGTATCTCAAATACACATATAACTAAGGAATAATTGTCAATTAATTAAATAACACTCCTCGAATTGATCAAATTTAACTACTAATTTCTAGAAATATAATCAATACAGTGTAAAAAGAGTATTCCAACTGAAAACGATAATCTAACTAAGCCATATTTAATTATAAATTACTAGAAATTCATTGCACACACCTCGAATTTTATTTATATTTAAATCGATTGAGAGCTGTGGATATAACCAAACGAAACTGAGATGCGTAAACAAATCAGATGGATCAGATAAATAGATACGAATGCCAGTACTCATATACATAAATGCGGTTGTTCAGCGATTAGAGCGTTTAGTTTATGAATGGTATTCATATCGATTTGAGTTTTCGCTGTGGACACAGCCTCAACTTGTTTGTGTATGTAAGTAATCTTGGAGCTCATCATCATCAAGAGCATCTCCGGTTCCATCTCCATTTCCATATCCAGCCACCGCAAACCGCAAGTTTGCCTGAAGGGCAGTTGGTAATTTTGTAAGCGCCGCGAGGCTGAGAAATAACTACTCGAAAAACACTCACAGAAGTGAGTGTGAGTGTGAGTGTGAGTGTGAGTACAGGTACTCGTTAAGTGGCAATGAGACACAAACTTAATTGTTCAATATTTATTCATTTATTTATTACTTCTTTCGTTTTATTTGTTATTTTTTGGGTGTGTGGGTTTGAATGCCAAATGACATAAGAGTAGAGTTCTTGCATTGCGTTTCGTTGCGTATGGCATAAGGCATAAGGCAGTGCTGTACGTAATACTTTTTTACGATATATAAGATACGATATACGTTATAAGAGATACATACATACAACTTAGGGCTAAATTAAGGCATAATTAGAACTACAATTATTGCGGCGCAACAGGCAAATGATCGCCCTCTGGCTGGAAACCATTCTCATCGGCCACATAGCGGAGGGTTATAATATTTCCCTCGGGATCACTGTAGCTGTAGGAGCCTGTCTGTACCAGCACCAGTTCTTCATGCTCATCAATTACCTGGCCATCTCCAGTCTCAGTTTTGGGTATAATAATCCGCTTCAAGTAACCCACATTCTCCACTCTAATGCCATTTGATGTCTCATAACTGCAAGCGATGAGAGAATCGTCATGTTTAGTCACGCATCCCTTAAGAAGGAATGGCACAAATCTCACCTGCTGTTGAAGCTGCCATCGGCATTGTTGACATTATCCTGCTGGATAATGCTGGCAGGTGTTGTTGTTGTGGTTACCGTTCCAGCGGCGCGCGCATCCTGAGGACGTGCCAGCACATAGGTCAACAGCAGAGCTGAGCACAATACACACACGAATTTGTACATTTTATTGTATGAAATGAATATGGGTATTATCCTACGATTTATTCGATTAATATGTCAATTCTAGCAAGTTATAGTGCACAACTGTTGTCTACCCAGCAGCAGCTCAGTCTTTATATACCCTCGTTGAGGCGAGGGCGAGCACCTGATTCGCACTCGCACGCATCACGACCAGCTTCAGCTTCAACTTCGGTTGCCACAGCTAACGATTACGATTACGATGGGCGATGGGCGCACTAGATAAGAAGCGTCAGAAGAGAGCGCCAAGTACGAGTCCGAGTATGAGTACTCGTATTCACACTCGCAATCGTACTTCACCGCAGAAAAAAACAAAACAAAAAAAATAAAAATGATGAGCGGGCGCTTCTTCGTCTCGTTTCTGACTGATATACCCTGTAGCCAAGAATATCCAAAAGGTATGAGCGGCCATCAAGAAGACTACAATTAGGAGAACAATCCGTTCCAAATTAATAAGATCGAATTGAACTAAAATAAATATTGAATATAGTGGGTTGATCATAAAAAGTGTTCTAATTCGTTCCATTGCTTTCACAGCAATAAAGAGCGACACATTGCTATCTCTCAGATGGTTTTATCTTCAGTTACTTTCCAAATAATTTTGTATTTTTAAAATACTTTTCTGCCTTTAAAATACTTTTATGACTTTCAGATTTCTCGCACACAACGATTGGTAAAGTGTCTAGAAGTGTGAAGAAGATAGGACCTTTTTGCCCAGAGGGTATTTTGCAGTCGAGCAAGCCCTACTGAAGTACCATGACATGCTTTGTTTTGTTTTGTTTTGGTGTGGCCATCGTTTGAGGTTTTTTATTGTCCATTTCGCGCGTCTGGCCGATGAGTAAACATCATCGCACCGCCAAAGAGATGAAGATGAAACGACGATGTCAGCAGGTGATGTTGATACTGATATCCGAAGCTGGAAGTGAGACAGCTGAGCTGTGACATATCTCTGTCTTCTCTCTTCTGCCTCCACTCTTCTCTTGCTGCTGTCTGGAAGCTAAATTTGATGGCATTGTCAGTCGGAGTTGGCAGGCTACGTGATTTGCTTACCCAGAACATAATTCTCTTTTCAAGTGCTGTAAGTTCCGTTGAATATACAGGGGAAGTTCCAAGGGAACTTCTATAGCTCTTTCTGCCAGCCGTTACAAATTTGACTTTACAAATAAATAAATATATATTATATATATTAGAGCGTTAAAAGAATTATTTGAATTCGCACGCACAGTGAGCCTCACAACATAGTTTGGTATCCTATCATAATGCCAGACACGTTTCAATTATGGAAACAATTGGCCAACAAAAAAAATTTAGAATATTTCAGCTAACGGTGAACAGAGACAAAAAGGGCTATAAAAATGTAGAGTACGAATTCTCGTATTGTAATAGAAATGATAACGTTTTATGAATGGTTCAATGAACTTGAACAGCTGAAAGACTAGTAAAATTTTCATCACTTTCCATAGAAATACCCCAGGAACTTCTCTTTAATTCTCGATAACTAATATCATAGAATTTTATAGAATTCACACTTTCGTTTTCTGCTTGGATTACATAAGGCAAAAGTCTAGAACTCCACTGAACTTAGTATTATTAAAACAAACATTTGCCCAATAGGCCTTGTCTTCTACATAGATAAGTTTCTTCTATTTGCCAATTAGAGTCCCATTAAGAAGAACTCAAGAAATCTATTTATTTTTGGCCTTTGCAAATGCAAAATTGCAGCGGGGCCAAGCTGCTAACTAAGGCTAATTTAACACTTAGTTTTCATATCGGGTCATGCCAAATAAATACAAGTTAGCAGAACTCGAATCTCGTTTGAGTTTTGGGTGAGGCACTCGAATTGAATGAGAATAAAAAGAGAAGCGAACAAAAAGTTGCGTAACTGGCATAAAAGAAGAAAAGAATTGAATTATGCAAAACGCGTTTTCAGTCTTTAAACAATTTCATTTTATCGAGAAAGTATTCAAGAATTACATTTCTTCAATGAATTTCTATTAAGGCAATTTTTAATTTTTTAATATCGAAATATAGTATATATATATATATAGACTGACATACATATATATATATATGATTATATAAATAAAATTGTTTAAATTGGTATTAGCTATATATATTTAATATTATTTTCTTTGGTTGCATAGGGGGAGAAAAGGGAAGATTATTTAAATATATTCGATCCGTTTGATTTTCTTGAATTTGCTAATTTTGTGTATATTTTTGTTAATGGAAAAAATTAACTTTGACTCGTTTCAGTTCTTTTGGTTCACAGTTTCATTGATTTTTACATTAATAATCACATTTTGGGCTGAGCCACTGCATCATTTCTAATACTTTTGCCCGGTGGGAGGTTTATAGGGATGCTCTGCGATATATTTAAGAGTTTTGAGCACTGATTCTGGCGTTGGAGGTGGTGTGGGCAAATGATCTCCGACTGGTCTGTATCCATTCTCATCGGCTGTATAGGTAATGGCATATTCCTTTCCGTCGTCGCCGGCAAACGAGAATTGTCCTTTGATGGCCTCGCCAAATTGATCCTTATTGATTTCTTTAAGTTCACCTTTTTGCGTTACTTTTGAGCCATCGTAGAGCTCATAACTTTTGAGGAGAAAGCATTATTATAGTAACTACCGAGAACAGTTGCTATAGAGAACTTACTGATAGACGAATTTTCCATTATATTCCACATTCGATTCATTTACGATAAAATCATCATTAGCAAACGTCACAGCCACAAACAGAATACACATGAAAATCAGTTTCATTTTTGTTTTTTAATTAAATCCAGTATTAATCCACGCAGTGCAAATGTCTCGAGACGACTGACAATTCTAATATTAAGCAAACAGACTTATATAGCGTCTTAGTGGCTCCCAAACTAAAAACAAAAGATCGAAATCCGAAAAACAAACAAGCAAAACTAATAAAATACCTGTACTAAAATATTTAACATGAAATTAAAGTTAGAGCAATAAATAATATTGAACTTGTTTGGTTTGTCTTTGGCCTTTTGAGAATGGGTGTGAAATTTGGTGCAGACGCTGCGAATTGCCTCCGGTGGCGTCAGCGTTAAAGCCAAAAGAATATAGCCAATATTTTGATGATATACCCACCCTCAAGGGGTATAATAACTTATCTAGCATCCCAAAATCAGTCATCATCGAAGAAAGGTTTTTAGCAGTCAAAATATGTTATTTCTATGGGTATTAATATAGTTTAGTTTTAACTTTTTGAGTTTTTATTATGATTTAGTTAAGTGTATGGAAACTTCGTATATTCTTGCTGTTCCTTGATTTTTATTTTGGGCTTAAGTTATGTATAATCAACAAGCCGAATATCATATATGCATATCTGCTGTCTATATAGCACTTGTCACCAACGTCAGCATCCGATTCTGGTTCTTCATGGAACCGACTTGACTACATTTTTGGCTAGACAACTATACGATTCATTTGCATATAACATTTTTAACCAAAATCTTGCCTTGAAATATAAAAAATAAGTTTTCATTTGCTATTTTTAGAGTTCTAGTCTTATTCTCGAAGAGAGAGTGTGCTCCACTTATGGCTAATAGGCAATTAACACTGATTGTTTTTTCCGTGTTTCCTTTCGCTTTTTTTCTGATAATATCCGATAGATTTTCTCTTAGAGTATATTATCCCTTTGGTAAAAATAAAAAACAAAATGATATTATATTTTTTTTTGGCAAAGAATCTTTATTTCTTTATTTGCAGCTAAGGCTAAAGATATTTAAGTTCTTCTCATGTGCTTACGTCATTTGATACGTATGTATAAAAAAAACCAACAATTTGTATAAGTATGTATAATGTATAAGTATGTAGGTACATTGTCATCCATCGTCATTCATTGTCATCCAGCTTCCATATAGCTTATACTTGTATTACGTGCAAAAGATTATAGTTATACAGACTATTTACACAAGAATTGCGAATTACAATTTGCTATGCACAATATTTTGATTATTATGCTATTATAATATTTCTTGTTATTTTGTTTTGTTATTTTTTTTAACATTTTCTTCTTGATTTCATTAATAAATCGATGATATCACATGAGTCCGAAAATGGCAAAGTTCCGGCGACTAAAAGATCTTAAGCACAGAATAAGAATGAAGACGAAAAAGTGTCAACAGAGAATCAAGTGAAAGGATAAAAGTAGATAAGAAATAGAATAGAAAAAGAGGAAAACTACTTAGGTGAGATTGTGTGTATGTAAATATGTGTGTGTGTGTGTTTGTTGTGCAGATTGTGTTCTTCAGTCAGCTGCTCGATGTTGTTGTTCGTTCAAGATTTAGATTGATGATGTTCGGGTTAGCAGCAAATTGCTTCATTGAGTATAGAATATCAGAATCGTTAGCAAAGGTCAAATTCACCCCCGTCTACCCCTATCAGGTTAAGTCCCCCTCTCTTAACGACGACGCTGCTGTGGTGGCAGGCTGAGCAGATAGTCGAGCGCCTTCTGGATCGCTGGTGGGATTGGTGGTGGAGTTGGCAAATGGGCTCCCTGTGGCTGGAAACCATTCTCATCATCAGCCGCATAGTTCAGAGTGATTAACTCTCCTTCGGGTGAGGTATACGATACGGATCCCTTGACAATGATCACATCTGTAGAGTCCGGTGAGGTAGCTTTCTTCACGGTGCCAGTCTCCTCAGCCTTGATGCCATTAGCTGTCTCGTAGCTGCAATGAAACATATACATATATTTTTTTCTTTTTACCAGTTTCAAGCAATTGCAGCAACAGTAATTTATTATAACTTAAAATCAGTTTAACCAAATTCACCTTGAAAGCTGTGAAAAAGCTAGTAACTTATCTGATATTTTTGCACTCTCAAAAGGTATTCCGATTTGGTTAAAAGGCGTCTTTTTTCACAGATCTAGACAAGCTTAAATTTAATTAATATGCTGGCAAGTGTACTAAATCTTCGAGTCTTAAAATCATGTTTTCAACTTTGGCGATATTTGTCTTGTATGCGTCACTGGCGCCAGCTGAATTATTTATTTATTTATGTATTTATTAACATTTAACATTTATGAGCGGACTTGATATCCAATGGAAATGTTTATAACTTGTAGATTGTTCATAAATTCAAGCTTAATTTGCTTAATTTACATTTGAAACTTGCCATTTAATTTATGATTGGATTAGTTAGGTAAACAAAACCGAGCAAAACTGCGACTAAAGTCAGTTAATCTTGTAGGTGTTAACAAGAATTATGATCTTTTGTAGACCACTAGAATTATTGCTAGACAGCCTATGATTAATATGCTAATTTTAAATATCTGTGTGCATTCACACTGCGTATGAATACATTAACAGCAGAGCTGTACATATACATCCTCCATGCTGTTAGCTAATGTAGAAATATGCCTAAAAGTATGCAACAGGAAACAGCTGTAGAGCTGGTTCCGTTTCTTAGCTCAATTATGAACTGGTGACGGTTCCCAGTGAGTAGAAGAGTGAACTTACGCATAGTTATAAGCTCCATCCGGTTCGATGTTGGATTCTTGGCTTATAATCGCAATCGGCTCACCGCCTTGGGGCTTGGGCGCAGCATCGACCAGGCAGAGCAGCGCAGTAGCGATCAGGCAGAGTACAAACTGCAAATAGTTAAGAACGGAAATTAATTTAATTTACGTAAATTGGCAATTGTTTATAAAAACGAGCGCAATTACACTTGACACCAGACACTCGACACTCGGCACTCGACATTAAGTAGAAGAAATCGTGATTTGTATTTAGTTTTTTCTTTTGTCATGTAAATTTATTGTTGTGTTAAAACTTAGCTCATCGTTTCGCATAGTTGTTTGATTTATGCCTCTTGTTTACATTGTTCTCACATATAAATTATGTGTGTCTAAAACATACAGACAAACATATAACTCGGACATACACAAATACATATATCAAATTTGCCACAAATCTCTTAAGGTCGGCAAATAACTAGACGGCAATTAAATATTTTACACATTACATTTTCATTTTCATTTCCATTTGATGGATGTTTCAGGCACGTTGATTGCCAATTACCTAACAGTGGCTCAAGTGCACGGAAAATTGTGGGGCGTGGGGATTAGAGATGAGCACAGTTCGTGCTAGAAATTCATATATTATTATGCTCAAATTTATATGTTAGATAATACGACTGTTAAGTAGAAGATTTAGTTTTTTTTGGAAAAGGCCGCAGGCTCGTGTATATATATTCTTGATCAGTCAATCTAGACTTATTCGTCTGTCAATCTATCTATTTATCTAACTATAAAAACGTAGGAGCTATAATAGTGCGCAGGGATTTTTATATTTTATATATTGTTCCGATTGCTGATGCTTTGTTTTTTTTAGTACATATCATTATCATCTTTTAATGTTTTAAATTTTATATCAATTGTATAAGCACGGAGTTTAATAGATATTCCTTACAAGAACTCTTGAAAAGAATGTAAGGCTTGAGAGTATTTTTGATAGTCATCCTCTCTCGTCTAGAGCATTCTAGACTTAGTGTCGCATTTGGACTGGGGCTAGGCCCATGCATATCACTAATGTGGATGCTGCTTTTTCCCCTTTTCTCTCTCTTTCTCTCTCTTTCTCTCTCTCTGTAATGCTGTCATGGCTTATGTGTTTACATGCGCTCGTATGTTGAAACCTGGCCCAAAGGTGTCTCAGTCTCAGTTTGACTTTAAGTTTAGCCTGCTTGAATATTGAGCAATTGCCAATGGGCAATGAGTGGGTTACGTGTCTATAGTTTTAGTTTAGTTTGTGCTTTTAGCCAGATAGACAGCTGCCAACTGAGCGTAACATTCATTGCCTGCGCTGAGTTAGACTCGCTTTGCTGCTCTTCTGCAGCCAAATGTCTCAGCTCCAGCCCCAGCCCCAGCCGCCAGCCTCGAGTCTTCACTCTTCTGTCTCTGTCTGTCCAGTTCGACCCAGTCACAAAGTTGTTGTCTGACCTTTGCATTGCATGCCGGCTGCATGCTGTTTTTGGCATGGTTTGGCATCGTGTTCGAGCCTTTTAAGTGGCTTGGCTTGGGCTCAGTATACATTAATTACTTTTGCCATTTTGGCCGGGCTAGGCAGCGACTTTTTGGCCATTTGCTACAGTATAATATGGCAATAACAATTGGTAAATAAGCTAATGCGGAAACAACGCTTGGACCTTAAAATGTCTCTCGCCCTTACGCCCAAAAACTCTTGACGTTTTTTATGCTGATTGATTTACGATTCAGTTGCTTGGCTACAAAGGAATTTTGTTAATGTTTTTGTGGCTGCATACTCAGAACATTTTTAAGCGCCTTAAGAAACAAACATTTTTATTGCTGATTTTTAATTTAAGTGCAATAAACAGAGTTTCTACCAAAGGTCTGTACGAATTAGGAAAATTCGAGTGAAAATAAAAATGAACATAAATTTGTTTTTATTTTTACCATTTGATAACTTTACGCCTTAAGCACAAAATCTAAAAATTCGTTAAAGAATTATTTTTTTTTTCTCTTTCTGTGAAGGAGTATTTTCTAGCTAATATTTTTATTAATTTATTGAGTTCTGATTCGATTTTGTTGTACATCTGTACGCTGACTTCTTTTGTTTTAATTATTATATGTATTATTTTTTTATAATAAGGACTTTACATAGGATGAGAAAACTCTTTTAAAGACTATTTAATTATTTATTATTTAAGGACCGTTATTAAACTATTTAAGCCATCATTGACTATTCTTTTCATAGAATTTTCTATAAGAAAATACGTTTTCTTTCATTTTGATTTTCCTTTTATAATTACACTGACAGCCACAAATAACACTTACATTTTTCATTTTGAATATCAAATGAATTTTCTGGGTATTTTTAATCCAAAGATGGTCTTATCCTTTCCAGCTATTTTGTCTGGTGCACCACACTTCACACTTGTTGTTAATTGAACAAGAAAAGATTTTTTAATGATGCCCAAGTGCCGGCAAGTGACTCTATTTATACGAAAATCCCAAAGACGACGCTGACGACGACGACGACGACGACGACGGCGACGCTGCAAATTCAGCGGGCAAAGCATCGCACATATAAGATGCAAAAAACAACAACAACAACAAATAAAAAAAATAGATATATATAAACTAAACTAAAGATTCGTCGTAGTCGTCGTCGTCGACGTCGTCGACGTCGTCGTTGTCGCTGTAGCTGTCGCAGTTGCTGTCGCTGTCAGCGTCGCTGTCGACGCTTGCGTTGTTTGAAAAGAGCAGCAGCAGCAGCAGCAACATCAACAGTTGTTGCCCGCCTGCAACAACAGCAACCTGGGCACAGGTGAGTGAGAAAATTCAGTGGAAGAGCTGCATGGGGGCCACCCAAAAGGCCCCCTCCAGGCATACGCCTCTGGCTGCTAAGCTCAGCTGTTCTTTGCAATTGAGAATCCAATTTTTTTTGTTTTGCATTGATTTCCACTCGGCAGAGCAGTTACAGTTACATCAGCAGCAGCATGCCCTTTGGCTAATAGATTTACCTGCCAGGTATGCTCTTAGATATGTGATATCTACTGCAGTTTATTTGCGCTCATTTGTCAACAGGTGAGGCAGGTGCGTTGTACAGTAGCGGAAACTATAAAATATTCCACTTAATCGAGCTTAAAGTAAATGCGATTTGCATCGCCCTCGCGGCGTTGCCACCTAACTTACACAGTTGCCAGTCCAACAACAACAACAACAACAACAACAAATATTTTGTATGTATTCGAATTTTATTGTCTTTTGTTTTTTGGGGGCGAGAAAACATTGCATTTAAATACGTGGCCAATAATCGGCAAATGCAAATGCAATCAAAGTCAGGCAATGGCTGCACAGTGGTCAATTTATTTAAATTCAATTCTAAAAAAATAAACCACTTTTTCTCTTAAGTCACGAAGTTATAGAAATGGTTAGCAAGCCTAAGCTTAAATTAGCATTTTTTTATAATAATTATAATAACTTTTATTGTATAACAAATTTCACTCGTAATATTTTACCTCTAAGCATTAGGCTGAATAAATTTAAAATATGCAATTAATTGAATAGATAAAATAGAAAAAACGTTTTATTTTAATTACATTTTCTAGCGTTATTTAATATTTTTTTAAGGCACAGGAAAAATTCGAATATTAAAATAATTGAATGAACTTTTTATCTTTAGTTTGGACCGTCAAAACTTTGATAAGTTGCCCACTGTGCGCCTAAATTTGTGCCCTGGGCTTGCCTCTGTGTCTGTGTGTTTCTGAGTAGATGTGTTGTGCTGGGGTCAAAATGCCAAAAATTGCTAAACGCGAAGAGGCCGCAGCCGCCGCTGCCGTCGTCATTTCTGCTGCCGCTGCTGCTGCTGCTGCCAAAGTGTAGGCGCGTCTAATGAATAGCTTGGGTCGGCTTAGGTCTGTGGCAGGCTGGATGGAGACACAGACATAGACGGCGACAGAATTTCGTGACAAGATTGTCCCAAAGATTGTTGCCATATTGTATGCAAGTAGTTGTTGTTGTTGTTTTTGTTGTTGCTGTTCAGACTGTGGCAATCAAGAAAACAATTGCCAGTTAGTGGAAGCTCTGAAAAAGTTGTGCTGCCTTCTAGTTTTGGGCCTGGTCTATTGTTTTTGCCTGGTGGCTAGTGTAAGGCAGCGTTTTATAATTATGAAGACATTCAACTGCATTAATTTTAATATTTATTATACTATTTTTTTTAATGGGTTTATTTTAAATTACATCAGCAGCCGCAGTAGCAGCAGCAGCAACAGCTTCTAACTTGGCCGGATTTGCGCAGCAAGTTCGTTGCCTAAGTCTTTTGATTTTTTAAATAGAAATATTAAAAATTAATTTTTCTTTTTTTTTTCTACAAATGTGAAACCTTGAAATATTACGCATAACTTCTTTAATTAGCAACAAAAAAAAAAAAAAGAAGAACTTAAAAGAAAAATTGCTGCAAAATGTCAGTTGTCCGGTTGGCCATAAAGCAGAGAACAAATGCCTCGACGACTGCTCTGGCTGAGTGTATTCTTCGCCGTCTTCTTCTCTTCTTCCACTGACTTTGACACGCGCTGTGCAGCATTTTATGGCTAAGTCTTGTTGGCCTTGAAGGTCGTGCCATCTTCTTTATGGCGTCTAACGCAATTTGGCTTACAAAATGCTATTTTAGCTATTGATTTTCTATTGCGTAAGAGTCACCCAAACTGGCGTGGCTCTTAGCGTCTAGACCTAAGCTGCCCAAACGGACATGGATACAACCGGCATAGTTTTTGGCACCCAACTACAGCCAACAGCCAACAGCCAACTAACTTGGCTAATAGCTAATAGCTAATGCTAATGCTAATGTCAATGCAGGCATAAATAAATAATTGTAAATAGCAGACGTCGTCGAACCAGTTGCTGCGGTTAAATGTCAGTAGTTTTGGTCATGTAAGTATGTAGAATCTTGGCTACTGAACAAGCTCAGCTGCACTCGGTGCTCGGTGCTGGGTACTCTGCACCCAGCACTCAGCTTGAATGGGTCCAGAGACGCAGTCAAATGTAAAGACGGCTTATATTTCATGGTCAAGGAACTGTACCAACTGCTACGCTTTAGATAGAAACGCAGTTATAACTGGAGCAGATTCATGGCAAGATATTGAACTTGTCAACTAGGTAGTCCGCCCGCTTATTTATGTTAATTATGGATATTTTATGCAGCTTGCCTGGTATTTCTGATATTAATGCTAATCCGTCTGAGCATCTTAGCATGCCACTTACACACACACGCACACTGAAGGCTAAGGTGAGTCTTCTGCTAATACGAGTACTTTTAATGTGCCTTATGCAAATTTACAGAAATGTTATATGTCAGTGGAAGGTTTCAGGTGGGCGTCATACCTAATGGCAATTAATGGTAAATTCTATTAAGTATTTTTATAGTATGCCATGTGAGTCAAATCTCTGCTCTCTACTCTCTGCTCTACACAGCGGGCTATACGAGTTCATTAAAATAACAATAATAATTAAAAATAATAGAAGACATTGAAATTAATTATGATTAGAACTAAATCTTGGCCACAGCTTAGTGTATTTTTGATATTACTTTGAAAGTTATAAAAGCTATTTTTATTTGTGTGCTGTGATTATTTAAATATCTATCATATGCTTAATTATAGTCTTCACTATTATCATTAATTAATATATAATTAGACTGTCACACTTGGCCAGTCCAAAGTTCAGCAATTAAAGCCCCCTGAACTTAATGTGCACCTCAAGCTGTAATGTAAAAAGAACACCTTTTCACGCTAACATTAAATATTTAAAATAAATAATATGCATAAATAATTGATTCGGGACACAATGGAAATATGTGGGAGTACAGAAGGGTGTGTAAATAAAATGCTTTTTGTCTTTATTTTTATATACCTTAGCAGTGGGTATTATTATTTTGAAACGACACGTGTAATGCATTAAAGGAGGCATCTCTCCGACGTCATAAAGTATATATATTATTGATCAAGTGTATGAGACGAGTTGATATGACATATAAATAGTATCAGATAACTATATCATGCAGCTCTCCTTGGGAGCAGTAGGTCCCAAAATTGTTGTGTAGAAAATCAACCAGAAACTGACTTTAAAACCAAAGTGCAAGCAGTGAAAATGTATAAAGAAGATTCGACTCTCGTTTTGAACCCAATCTGAATGATATTATTGGTTAAAGATTATGACTTTCAAGCATTAAAGCCATTAGCTTTAGGTCAAACATTGGTCCAAATTCAAAAAATATTTTCGGTACAGGTTCGCCTCTATCCAGATATCCCGTTTGAACCGGATCAGGCTGCAGACTTGGTTATAACAGAATATAAAAAATATACATTTTCAACTGCTTCATGATTATATTGACTTAATTTTACGATTGCAATCGCAGGCTTTGTTTCGCCAAGTAATTCATATAATTCTGTTTATTGATTTGTATTGTTATTTATATAAAAATATTATTATTAGCTCATTTTTCCACTGGGTTTTTGACTTTTAATGTAGTGAATTTAATTTTTTTTTGCCTGCTTTTGTGTTGGGTTAGTTTTGGGCTAGCAGAGTTTGAGTTGAGATCTCAGCTATTGTTGCAAACAATTTTTTTTTCAGTTAACTTGGTTGCAATTCTGTCAAGTTGCACGCGAAATGTGAAGGCCAACGGCGGAACAGCCAACAATATTTGCCTCCCTCTTTCAACTGCCTCCTCTATTAATTATTTAATACTGAAAATTAATGCAAATATTAGTTGATGACATAATAAATTATAAAAAAAATATATATATAATTTTGCATTTGTAGTTTAAATTAGAAACGCTTGTTTTAGATATATTTATGATTATAGTATTTCATAAATTAAGGCGGTGCCAAGCTGTGTCTTAGGTTTCATTTAGAAACTCGATTAGCAAAAACGGCTAATCAGAAGGCAGAGAATGGCATACCAAATAAACATGCATATATAAATATATATTGAATAATTTACGCCCAATCTATTGTCTTGACCAACCGTATTCGATTTCCTCTTTTATTGTTAGCCAATTAAATTTGGCTGGAATAAGAAGAGATAAACACGCTCAAGCATATTTTAAAATAAATACATTTTGGATAATTTTCACATTAACAGTTTCAGGAATTAGCTCCAAAAATGCAATTGAATGGAGAGTGGACCTAAATTTAAGTTGCTTTAATTGTGTTCTAAAATATGGCTAAATTTACATTGAATTGACCTAGAGATTGACTCACAAATTATGTACTTTGAGCTTGTATTAATTAACCGTCTGTTTATTCGGGTATTAATATTACTAAGCCGTCGTCTTATACTAAGATGTTGCATTGAAGCCAAAGATGAGTCATCTTTTATTTGTGCCCAAGAATCGAAATGTCAGAGTGATTTTTCTTAACAAAAAGCAAGCTCCATATTTATTTTCCCAGTAGCCTGCGAATGACGGCGGAGAAACGATAAGTGATATTCATCAGCTATTTAGTTAAAAAATTAATTAGTTTTCAATCGATATACATTTCAGTAGTACAATACTTACATTCTTGAATGTATCCAGTGATATAATGATTACACCCTTGGCCGATAGCTCTGCTGGTTTTTGAGCTCTTTGCATAATCAAGAGCAAATACTTCCGATAAGTGATCGAACCATTATACCAATTTTGTATATAGGCAGCCGATGCTATATTACTACTCTATGAAAAAGTATAAATATATATGATTTTGTTCAGTAATTCTATTAAATATACATACAAAATCGATCAATAGTTGTCCATAGTAGCTAACCATATAGAACTGAGCCGAAGTACTGAAGAAAAACAAAAGAAATCCAATACCCTCCCGATTGAGTCCTTGTAAAATTGTATAGAAAATAACGCAGCAAAGTGTGGTGGCCGTGGAAAACAAATTGTAGGCCAACATTACACCAAAGATATTATTTAGCTCCTTATGCAACCTATAATAGTATTAATTTTTATTGAATTTTGGTTGAGAAAAAATATAACAAATATTGAGACAACGTACAACGATCACAAAATCAAAGGTCAGACTGGGATATATTTAATACATAATTACATAGATACTTACGTAAACAGAAGCTGATGCTTGCGCACAAATCTGACTAAAAATTGACAATCCTCCTGTTGGTGTTTCCTGCTGGGTCTATAATCAGCCAGTTGCTGTCCCAGATGAGCGAAGTGCATACAGATTTGTCCGGAATGGCACATCATCCAGATGTCGGTGCCCAGATTGATATTCATTATAAAATGGCTAAATACAAAATCTATCAATTGGCTAATGACATAGGTCTTTGCAGACATTTCATTGAAGCGCTGCATAGGAAATGTGCTTAGGTAGATGAATTTTCCCTCACTGCCCACGGTATACCATTCGTAGGCGTTAAAGCCGAGGGATTGTATGAGAGGGCCAATAACGACGAAAAATACTACAAAATAATAGTAATAAACTCCATAACGTGCAATACGTGGCCAGTAAAAATTATTCACTCGATATGCCCGTCGCTCTGAATCCTCCTTCGGATAGAGGCTATGCAATTTATCATTCAATTTGCGTAAACGTTGAAGATAATACAAAAATATTAAAAACTTTACATCAGAGTTGAGCACAAAAAAGTAAACAATTCCGTATCGCATAATGACCAGCGGGTTTCCCGCCAGACTTTCCCACTGATAAGTCCGTAGTATCAAGTAATAGACCAAATAGCAATGGCTGGCAAAGCAGAGAGCCGAATAGACACGCAATAGTATATCCTGCCAGCGTGGCTTTGGGCTATTCAGGAAGTCGATTCCCAGCGATTTTAATATGATATTCGGTATGTAGGTGAAGTCATCGTAGCTCCGTTGTTCAACGTTCGACATTTTGAAGGATTGTATATAAACTGGTTAAAATCGAGTAAGTGGGGAATATTTTATAACGTAAAACGAATGATTAATTATAACCAATGACCCATTTTGGCAAGTGTTAGGCTGATTAAATATTTAAAGGGCTGCTTATAAATATTTAATTTCATAATTTTACTAATTGCCCAATATATAATACGAGTATCCTAAGTATTCCTAGGTATTTAATTTACCCAGCAATTGCAGACAACACATTATACGAGTATCCTAGATATTCCCAAGCATTTTTCTTAAGTTCAGTCAGCAATCAAAATAAACACGTTCAGAAGAATTTATGTATGGCATAATTATTCAATGAATAATCAAAAGCGCCTCTAAAAAGCAAAAATAAATTCAAACCAATTAATTAAAAAATATATTTCAACGACTTATTTATGCAAATGGCTAATAAAACTTTTTGTTTGCCTTGTCAAAGCATCGCCTAATCTGTTTAACACATTCTCTCCTCTTCTTTGCTTTGCTCTTAGGAATCAAGTTTTGAGTTAAGACCATAAAATTGCCAATGCTCGTTCGAAGCTTGAAAAATAGAGTTCACATTTTGGAAATGAGCACATTTATTGTTAGTTTTGATACCCTTAAAGAGGGGATATAGCCATGTCCATAAGCCTGTTTATTTTTCCCTCTGCCTGCCTCTCCGTCTCTTTATTTCTATGCAGAGTAGTCTCTCACTTTTTGAGCTGCCATATGAGCAATCCCTTAAAATAAATAAATTTAATAAGAACTTTCAAATGGTTATTCTAGTCAGCAAGGGTATGCAATCTTCGGCGTGCTAAAGGTGGCATTTCCCTGCTGGTTTCACTCTGCTTTAGTAAAATCTTTCTCAGTTTCATAGAAATTTAAATACTGGTCTCTGGATTTTATTATCTAAATGGATGCTTGTAACACTTTGTGATTGTTTACTGAGTTCAATTTGTTAGCTTTTTTATCTATGCTAATTTTAAGTGTACATTTTGATAAGTTTCTAAAATATTGCCATTATTAGATGCTCATTTGACCCATTGGGTGCCATCTGACTAATCTAAGTTGAATGCCTGCTTCTGGGTCCCGAGTATATCTCTGAGCTCTGTTGCAACAAGCTGTGGCAGCTATTGTTGCTGCTGCTTGCCGCATGCGAAATGTGAAGGCCAACGCAGTGGCAACGGCAACGGCAACGGCAACATACTCCTCTGCCTCATTGTATTAATAGTTATTCATTCATTCATTCACTAACCGACTCATTCATTGAGTGCTATTTTCATGGCAATTTAAAGGCATTCATTAGTTATTAATCAATGTTATGTGCCTAATCTGTTTGCAATATCAGTTTTAGTATTTAAATTTGTATTGTAAACGGATTTTAAGCTCTTCATTTCTACATTTATGTGAATATTTAATCTAAGAGGGTCTATTAACTGAAATATATTAAGCATGCTTACTCCATTCAGACTTTTTAAAAAGAGAACTCTTGTTCTGTAATCGTATCTTATAAGGTATTTCCCTTTGGAGAAGAAGAACTTTGCCTACACGGAAAGAATATCATAAGGAATAGCATGGTAGCCGCAGAACCTTCATCGGTGCACCGCACATTAAATACCCTTATAGAAGCATTTTTTCGTATGACAGCTATATGATATAGTAGTTCGATTTCAATAAGTTTTAACCCTTAGGAAATACACTCAAACATTCGTTTTAATATATACTATAAATTAATTAATAAATTTATATTATTTGCCTTATTCATAATCATGTGCATAATATTTATTTATATAAATTTACCTGTTTAATTTCGTTTGGCTTCTGTCATATGATAAAAATTTAAGAAATTTGCAATTTAATGGCTCATGCTCCCTAATCAGCAAACGGTTCATTTATATGCTAAAATCTTATTCATATTTATCTATATGAGGCAGGCTGAATAATTTACGCACTCGCCCTCCATTGTCTTTGGTTTTTGAATACATATTTCTGAATTGAAATTATAATTCGGCGTGTGGCTCTTTAGATTTCCTGTGCGAATACTCAGACTGCCACCTCCAACTGCTCTTAATTTCTAATTATTTATGCAAGCATATCAAACTGTGGAGTGCGGCAAATACCAGACTTTTAGATACCCTATCTGTCATTTATATAGCAAGGCAGCTGATTTAATATGCCTTAACTGTGAGAGCGTGCACTTAACCCAGCTAAATTGTGTTGTCTTTTTGGCTGCCTAAAATACCCCATCTTTCAGTTAGTTAGAGGGTATATTTGTGTATAACATATGTGACTGCTAATTTAGCTCGCTTTACCAATTTAAATAACAATCAAAATTCTAAACGGAAATTAGCAAATCCGACAAAAACTTTCAGCGTCTTCAGCCAAGATTGTATTTCAGTTGTCAATGCTGAATGCTGTGCGTTGACCGAATATAATAATGATTTTATAGTCTGAAATTTAATGCTATATATTGCCAAATAGAGGCTAAAGTGGTTATAAATGTTGCTGTCAAGCTCTGCCCTGTTACAGTTTCGTTTAATAGATCAACGTCGACATATCGAACTACACCACGCGTCTTCCATCCAAAATGTCTCTGAAATTGGTAAATCAAGCGCGGGGAATACAAAATTTAAGATGTGTTTTTAGATTAAAGGATTAAGATTAAAATTGATATTTCTTTGTGCAGTCCGCCTGTCTGTTCGTGCTGGCCCTCGCCGTGGTTGCCTGCAGTGCCCAACGTCAGTACAATCCGTACCTGAATAATCCCTACTATCGGGATCTCTACTATAAGAACCGGGACTTGTATAATCAGCGACGCTATTACGATAATTTCTATAAGAACTATAACCCATTCATTGCCAATGCTGTGGCCCGTGCCGTCGAACAGTCGAACGAACCCAACTATGGATCGGGTGCTTATAGCTATAGCTATGAGACTGAGAATGGAATACATGGCGAGGAACGCGGTGCACCCGTAGATATTGGCAATGGAGAACAGGAGGAACAAGTGGATGGTGCCTATTCGTATATATCGCCCGAAGGCCTTCGCGTTGGTGTCAAGTATTTGGCCGATGCTAATGGTTTCCGGCCTGTTATTACCTGTAAGTTTCGAAACCAGATATCTGCCAAGTTCTGGCCTGAATATAAGGGATTTTTTTTTAAATGAATACTTCTTTTTATAAATCATGTATTACTTAATATAAATCTGTATATATTTTATAATTGATAATTGTAATAATAACTTGAATTTACCTTTCAGATGATGGCCCAAATTCTGCCTTTTATGCTAGTCAACCAGCGCCAGCTAATGTGGTCTATACACAGCACTAAGGTCGCCTAGACTATATGTATATTCCATATAATAATAAAATAAATAAAATACAAAAAACAACAAAATATTGTTATATTAATTTGGAAAACTACAAAATAGATTATACCAACTCGTATAACAGAATGGGTTTTGCAGCTCTAGAGATGAAGTAAAAACAAAGCAAGTGAACAACTGAAGACTCATAAATCGAAAATATATAAAAAAGATGGACTTGAAATACAAATTTAAGCACAGCTATATTTATCAGATCGTTTCCTAACAAAATTAAAAACCATTCAAAATCTGTAAAATGCTCAAATTTCGAGAAGAAAAATGTATTTTCTCTCAGTGTTCAGTGGGCTTTGAAACAACTCCAGAAATATATATTACTAAAGAATTGATGCTTAAGCTCTAAAGAGGCTTCTAATGAATGATTCCCCAGTCAAAAACTTTAAAATTCTTCAGAATTGAATGAAAAAATAGGCAACGAAGCACACAAAAAAACACAAATATAGAAAATGGTGGTCCACACGCGGCATTTTATTGGCCAGCTTAAATTTACATAAGTCAATACATTTTTTTTTTCATGACAAATTTATGTAAAGCTTTACGAGAAGTTGGCGAAAAGCTCATCTAGCGCATTTTAAAGTTAAGCGCAAAAGCGTGCTTTAAATATTTAAAAAAATAGGTAAAGCTAAGTCAAATATGAATTCTGACTTTTGAAAGAAAAGATATTACATTTCAATACAAATAAGAAATGGAATTTAGATTTCTTGCTACTAAAATACATTTTTATATAAGTATAAGGCTGACCTTAAAATGAAATCAAAATTCGTCTGGCCATTGACACTGAGATAAAATATTTAATTGATTTAAAATTAATTCAATTGCGCGTTTGTTTAATTTGTTTACAGAATATTCCTTGAATATAAAAAATGTCTATATTATAAAGAAATTTAAATACTCTTAAAAGCGATCACCAGAGAACTCATTCGGTATTTGGGGTCTTCCTGTTCTGCTAAAGATTAGAGAAATTAAATAAAGAAAAGTCTACAAGAACAGCAGCGATACCAGGTTAATAAAATTTAGTTTTTGAATCAATTTTTCATATTTTTCGATTGTTTTTTCACTGATAAACATTAAGTAATAAGAGGGGGAGTTACATATTTGTTAATGATATTATAATACCCACCGAAAGGGTATTCAAATTTAGTTAAGGTTCAACGAACTCATTCATAAACGATCCCGCATTGAATTGAAATCATTTTTTTTTGTCAAATAATTCCATTATCAATCGAACTTTGGCCTTTGTTCTCGTTTTGTAAGCCTTGAAGAATGAATAAATTTGAGACTTCTCTGGTTAAATGATGAATATTATTTATAGAGTATCAATACCACCTAAAGAAATAATAAACAATTTTTTTTTTGTAACAAATAATGATTTTTTATTTAAAATATATATATAAAAAATAAAAGTTTTTATAAAATCATAACACAATTTTTAAATAGCTTATTATCAGATATAGCGATAAATAAATACAATATTAACATATGTAGGCGTGGCTATGCGAGTACCAAATAGTTTTTGAATACCCTTTCTTTTTTTTTTGTTTCTTGTTGATATATTTTTTTGCAGTTTTTCGATGGCTTGTTATAGTTTTGCCAGATCCGGGCGGCAAATGCATGGGAATGTGGGGACACTTGTGTGGGGTATGGGGGTGTTTTTTGTTTTGTGGGGAATGGGGACAGGACACGATCCTTATGGCTTTTTTGATGAGAACACAGTAATGTGGCATTAGATATTTAAATATCATTTCGTCTACGCTCCTCTTCCTCGAGCAGCTCACGCTCCTCCTCCTCCTCGGCCAGCTCCACTTCGTGCTGCAGCATACGTATTTGATCGCTCAGTTCCTTGGGCATTTGCTCCAGATGCATCGATTTGAGTTGGGCCTTAATGTCCTTGGTCATGTGATTAATGCGGAAACCGCGATGATCAAACAAAGGCTTGTCTCCATTGGCCTTATGCTGCTCCTCCACATACTTGAGGGCGCGTGCGATCGCCTCGGGAATTGGAGGTGGTGTCGGTATATGGTCACCCTCGGGCATAAAGCCACCATCATTGGAGGCATAATTGACACGGTACAATTTACCATCATCGCCGGTATACTCATAGTAGCCCTTGGCATGAGTACCGCCGGTATGGTGTAACTTTGCCTGCTCCTCGCCATAGATGCCGTTCTCAGTCAGGAAACTGTGAAAGGAATTCAGAGTCAGTACCAGCCGGGTCAAGTGGTTTGGTTTGGATATTTACGCATGATCGTATTTGTCCTGTTTGCGAACCTCCTCCTGGTGCAGGATCTTATGGCGACCCTCGTCATCATAGTTGAAGAGAATGTTGCGTGGCGTTGTCGTAGTCGTCGTCGTTGTTGTTGTGGTGCGCTCCGTGGTTGTGGTGGGTTTCTTCGTCGTGGTGGTTGTTGTCGTCTGTTGTGGTACGTATTTGTATTACGGGTACATCAAAATAGCGGGCGTTTTTGTATGCGTTTGAGTGTGGAGAGGGTGTGGGTGTGGTGCATTTTTGTGTGTGGTTTGGGGGCAAGGACATGCAAGTGGTGGAATTCAGGCAGGAATCAGGCAGGAATCGGTTGAATTAATGACTTCTTGCGGTGTTATAAATATATATTTTGTGTTTTTGTTTATGTTATGAAAGCGAGGGGGTGTCGGGTTTATCATTCTTAAATACTGTTTATGCGGTATTGTTTTTGGATCTTTAGCTTTAGTATTCATTCGGCTGGTAATGGGTTTGTGTTTCGATTTGTGGTTCATGATCGGGAAAGCCGTATTCCAAGCGTATTTCGGGTACATTAAACTCCGCTTTACTTACTGTGTACAAATCGTGGCTGTCAGAATATAATATATATTAGTATTTTAATATTAATAGTAATTTTTCTTCTATTATGTTTATACTCACTTGTAGGGCCTGTCGTCATGCACATAGGGCCGATTGAGACCAGAGTAGGGTCCATAGCCACCATCATATGGGTAGGGTATATGATGGTAAACGCCAAGTTCACGGCTATCGCTCACATGATGATAAGGCTGAGGCATGTGATGATAGCGACCTGCGAATCAAAATAAATATGCGAAACAAGTCTTAAAAAACAGATTCACTTAAACAACGTTTGTGTGTGTGTGTGTGTCTTGTGTACTAATACACAGAGAAAAAAAATGTCCTAGGACGCAGAAGAAATGAATATTCTTTAAATTTTTTCTCTGTGTACTTTGTATAGAAGGTCAAGGAATTATATTTGTTTTATTCAGCAACGGAAAATTTAGTTTAACTACCAAAAGTATATAATACAACATGTTAAGATATTAAACTACACTGTAAATAATAATATACAAGTGAGTAAGTATTTTTTGGCATGCATTTCAATTTGTTTGGCACTTGAGGAACTTTCTACAAATATATAAAACTTGGTTTCTTTTTTTTTGTGTGTTTTCTGAGGTTGCACTTCAATGTTTACCTACAGTTTCCTGAGAGCCCCCTCGGCCTATAAGAAATTAAATGTTAATTTTTATACGCAGAAAAGACACTAATTTTGGGTTAGTGTAAAACAACACAAAAAACTCAAGTTAAAATTTTCAGTGTAGGCCAAAGATTAGAATTTTTGTTATGTTTTCAAAACCAAAAATTTTAGCTTGAGCTTGAACTTTGGGTGTTATCAGTAATACATAAAATACAACTGGGTTATCACTACAAAAAATGTGTGCAGTATTATTATTATTATTATTATTATTATTGAGAGTTAGTGTGGAGTTTTTTCGTTGGAATCGTTGTGGTTAGTGGCGGCTTCAACATGCAGTAGGCTGGATATCATATCAAGTGCTTAGAAACTCAATTGCAATGCCGAAATACCTTCGTTCGCTGAAGCTGGATGATAGCGTCCATCATCTTGAGGATGGTATTTGCCGTCGTTTACATTTTGCTCTGAAACCGTATACTTGCCATTGTTATCAACGGGACTGCTGCGGCAGACTGCAACAAGACCCTAGAGGGAAAAAACGAAAAAAAGCCAAAAAATTGTATAAAGGTTTTTATGGAATTTGGCATATTAAAAATAAGCTTAGACAACACTTTGTTCACAGTTCAATTAGCCGGCCGGAAGTGTAAAACAATATAAATGCCAATGAACACGCGCAGAAACCCACGAAATGTTGTTTTCTTTTTGTTTTTGTTATTGGTTGCTAATAAAAATGGTATTTTATGATATTTGAAATGTTATTAATAACTCGAGAGGTTGAAGAATTGATTTTGATTCATCGCCGCCTGCATTGCCATGAGAAACAAAGCTTGAACTCAGCTCGAGTTGGCTATAACCAATTCATTTTTGTTACTAATTAATTTCGGCGCCTACGTGACGTATGCGTAATATACATTTATATAATGTTTTTGTATTCATATTTCTTTCAATTCACCACTGCACACAGGACTTTTTGCACATCCTTTCTACTTTTTTTTGTTTTTATTTGGGCACTTTACTCACCACAATCACATAAACGCTAAGCACAGTTTTCGCGAACATTTTTGCGGATTTTATTAAGTTTTTTATTTGGGTGATTTCTTTTTAGAATTATTTATATTGATCCTTGGAGCAAATTATTCTCTTGGGTTAAATCCCTGCGTTGGTTGACTCGGCTGCTGCTGCAACAGGAATGTTTGGTTTCCGTTTAGGCACACCGGATTTATATAGAAATATGCCAAGTGCGAATACTCTGAGCGCATCTCGAATCTCGCATATCGCATTTTGAATCTGATTCTCAGAGCCGCGCCTAAATTCTCGCAGCTCGCATCTCGAATCTCTGGGAGAGGTAAGGTAGTTAGCCTCATTTGCTCCTCAATTCGAGAGCGTTTCAACTTAATCTCAGTTCAGTTCAATAAACGAAACGAAACGTCTTCAGTTGCGCGCTCCCTTTAATTTAGACACATGACGATTTCTGCTTCTGCTTCTTCTTATTGTTGTTAATTTGTTTATTGTTTTTTTTTTTTATTTACTTATTTTTGGCATCAACTGTGAGCTTTATTAAACGGCTGCACATTTGCCAATAATTGTAATTACTAATTAATTCAATTAAATAATTCGTGTAATTTATAACACTCAAAGCCAATGCACTCTGGCATTCATCAGTTATTCATAACTTCGCTCATTATTGCTCCATATATATATTCGAGTATAAGCACAATTTTATGGGGCATCAAGTAGAACCAATCAAGGATTCCAGAGCAGACGATGACGCATCTGGTTATCTTGCCAAATTTTCCCAAAAAGACGTCATTTATATTCACTAGAATAAGTATGATTCGGCGGTAGCGAATCAATTAAAGCATTTATTTCATTTTATTGTTGATAAGCAAAGTTGAAGTACAGTCAGCAAATCCCACAGAGTTCTTTTTTATTAATTTTAGTTTATATAGTATTAAATTAAATATTGTGCGTATTTTCGGCCAGCTAGCATTGACGTAGTTGAAATACACTTGAATAAAGTGGAACTTTAATTGGTATCGCTTCACCTGATAAAAGATTCAGAGATACCTACGAAATAAAAGGGATACTAATATTATTCCATCCGTCCGAATGAGATTTTCCCAAATTTTGATTCAACCTTTTTTCCATCAATGCTACCAATTGTCTACTGGAAAAAACAGATATAAGGCAGTGAAAGCAAAAAGTCCATAACCAGCCAACCCTTTATAGCAGAGGTCTATAAATTTTTGTATCAGAACCAACAATCGAGTCGTTTCATTTGATTTGTATTTATTGCCATTATATTTGGTATTTAGTATTTAATCATAAAGATTTGATAACTAACAAAGAAGTTGTTCAAAGAGGCAGCACAGCGAAAACTAATTGAGAATAAGAGGTATCTTCAAGCCCAGCATTCTTCATAGATAACTCGGTAATAAAAAGAATTCCAGGATATAAATTTTTTCAGCATTGATAGCCAGTTTTATCTACAGAATTCGGAGCATTAATTTTTTTAAATTGTATCACATTGTCGTAGTTGAAGCGAGACGAGATGAGGCTGAAACTTGGGGCTTGAACTGATGACAACATCGTCGTCTTGGCAGATCGTATCCAACAAGACAACTACCTGAGGCACTCGGAAGCGCCATAAAAGTGCCGTAATGAAATCATAAATTAAGCAAAAGCAACGGAAATACACAACACCAAAAAACAAGATAAAAAAACTGAAAAATACTGGAATAAAAAAAAAACATATTGCGCACGCCTGCCGCAATGCAAAATGCATTAATTTTGCTGGAACTGAAGCTGTGGCTGAGGCTGAGGCTGAGGCTGAGGTTGGGGCTGGGGCTGGGCCTTGGTTCCCTCAGCATATGGCAGAGTAAGTATGTATAACCGGAATTGAAACCGAAAACGGCTTCAGACGATGAAGAAAAATGTTGACAAAATTGAATTTAATTGTGTAGCAAATGCTGATATCCATCGTCCGTCCTTAACTTAACTTAATATAATAAATAAATAAAAAAATAAATTAAAAATTTAACGGTATTTTAGTTAAAGTCCAAGCCTAAAGCATAGTTATTTGCCGGCTTATGCGGATTAATTGCAACAATAAACGTAAACAGTGATTAAAAAGCAGTCCTGTACGGAGGAGTGGTAGGATATCGGGCAGCGGGTAGAGCGGGTAAGGCGCTTCATAGCAGTCACTGCACCTCAAAGGTCGTACAGTGAACCCGCCTACGAATCCCAACCGATCCGATCTGAAACGAAGCGAAACAAACCGAATTGTTTCGAATTCGAATCCCAAAAAAAAAACGAATTTCAAAAAATCTTTCACACTGTGAATCACGTCGCGTGGCTGTTTCAGTAGTTGTTGTTTTATTTTTTTCTCCAGTTTTGAATCATATTCATTATTCATATAGTATATATAATTGTGACATTCATAAAAATCGTAAATACTTGATAAATATTTAAATATGCTGGACTTTAATCAATTACAAGTCAAATTTGATTGGGCAGACTTAAAATTTTATGGCTTCACGCTGATTCACAGTTGGCATTGACCTTAAATCACATTTTTGGTCACAAGAATTTCACACTTTCTTGAAATGGAAAAAAAATCAAAATATTCTTGGCATTTTTTTATTAATTTATAATCTTACTTAAATCATTTAATCATACTTCACTATGAGTTCATTTACCAGCATTAAAACATATATATTTAATTTCGAGTGCTTAGTAATACTTAGCGCTACTTAAGGCGACTTCCCTGCGATTAGAATTGACCATATATAAATTTCTGGTATGTCTAGATAATCTTCGATCTATAAGCCGACAGAGCTAAGAACATATTATAACTGAAAGATTAGTCGTAAGTTGCCAAACAGGAACATTATTATATATAATATTTTGATTGGGCTACTGAGGTCGCCATAAGTCGTCGAGCTATTACACAAGCTGCCCCGGCAATAACATTGCTCAACTGTTGTGGTTAACATATTGTCGGTGTTTCTTGCAGTGCATCCTTCCAGATAGGGCTCTTCTATGACTGCTACGTCCTGATATAGTTTTGCTTTTAGTTCTTGAACTATTTTCACCTGTTGAGCGCAACTTCTGGTGATAGTTGTCCACTTCCTACCATCCATTAGTTGAATAGTGCTTACCTCCTTGACGCACATTGTAGAATTGGGGCACTGTACTCTGTTTTTAGGCCTATACAGGAGTTGTGAGCACACCGGAAGCTTTGCATCCGCTCCCTCAAAACAATCGTAACACTCCAGAGCCTCAGCTGTTGTTGTCAGTACAAATGCAGTAAGAATACAGCACAATTTTAGACTAGAGCATATCATAATGCTGTTTAATACTGATAAGGAATACCCTTTAGTTTGAGTATACTAGTGCTTGCTTCCAGTAAGAAGTCAGAATAACAACTAGCTGCTCGGTGTGTGGCTTCAGCATATCACAATTTTTACACAAAATGACTAAGCGTCCGGTTGAATTTAATTATATATATATATATATATATATATATTTTTTTTGTTTTCATTTCCCTGGAGCTTACTGTACATTAGTATAATTATGAGTGTGAAAGAAGTGTTATGGAGTCGCCATAAAAAATATATAATACTCATATCCCATACCGTCTTCTGGAATTTGGCAGTTAACAATTTGGCTAAAAACTCACCTTTTATGAAGGCTAATAATACATATAGAAATGCTCATTAATATAGCAGTCAATAGAGTAATAATGCTCTATCAGTGAATAGTCGAATAGCAAATACTGTGCACTCAAGTCTTAAGTAGCAAAAGGTACTAAGAAATACACTTTTGAAACTTCAAAAAAAGTTACCCTAACTAAAAAACATTCAACTAAAATTTAGGTCAATATAAATTATATTTTCATTGTCAAGAAACCTTTTTTCTACATTCAAAAGGGTATTTTTTGAGTATATAGAAAATAAGAAGAATCTTCCACGATTTATTTTTATTTATCTTAAAGTTAGCCTATTCTTTCTGTTCAGTGTATACCAGTTTATTGAATTAATATCAAAGACATGCAAATATATATTTTTTAATGATAATTATGGGAAAGGTCATGGTAGTTTTCTTGATAAGCATAATGGGGGGCGTAGACTTTTCATACAATTGAAGCATAAAATATATATATTATTAATCAGAATGACCAGTCGATCTGGCTATGTCTGCCTGCAAACCAATCTCTCAGTTCTTGGGGAAGATTAATGAAACTCCGAGAAAATCCTTTTGTTTGGGCTTACAGACATTATAGACACCTTTAAAGGACTCGAGAGACGCAAGACTAAAATAAGTATTTTAAACGACTAATAAAAATGGCTAATAAATATCAATTTAGATAACTTTATCTGAATTGAATCCAATCCAAGCTTAATCTCTCCATTGTAGATTGCCTCATTTGATATTTAAATTTGGGTTTCCATAATAAAATCCATATATTTATTGAGTATTCTCGGGCTGCTTCCAGAATGTTTGGCGACCTCGTATACAGATCAATGTCAAGGCTCTGAATGCACTTGATTCCCGGTTTCGGCACTTATGATTTATGAGTATTTTCACCTGGTTTCTTAGCGTCTGACAACAATTGAACAATTGAAATCTTTATAGGGTGAGTATTGAGTATTTGGCCATAAATTGCCATTACTCTTGGCGTGGGTTTTACTTAGATATCGCTTTCAGCACAGTTTGATTTGTCTTAATAGCCGGTTTGGAATTCGTATTGTTTTGTCTCTTTATGTACTCTATAGAGTTCATTTAAGTGCTTTTAATTATCAGACGCTCTATATTTGATTTAATTTGGGGAGATTCAGCTGCTGGTTGGGTACAATGCCTATAAATATACTCGAACTTTCAAGCGAAAGCCTGAAAATGGTAGCCGAATGCAAATAGATGGATGACTTTGGGTAGCACTCGGTGTATGCACATTTAATTGATTCAATTAACTGAAATGATTTGTGGCAATAATTGTTCGCATTTGTTGTTTTGCACAACAAATTAATTTACAAAATACAGAAAACAGAATAAAGAATACAGAATACAGAATACAGAATACAAAATATAAAATACAAAATGTGCTCAAATTTCGCTAAAGGCGTCATATGAACTGCACTTGGAACAATACAACAAATTACCAAGCAATCCGAGGCTTAATTAGATACAGGCCCTGTCTTATACAGTATTCACATGCAATAAATAAATAAATCGTAAATATATTTATATATATATATATATATATATATCGAATCTGTGGGCGTAGAGCTGAAGAAACCCCGGCTAAACACTGAGCTGAGCAACAAGTTCAAAGCACTGAAATAATCCGATGTGATTTGATACTGTTATAAATTTTAAGACCTTTCAGACTTTTATTTGATGATTTTTATCAAGAGGTGCTAAATAAATTAATATTAATGTTTTATCTTGTCTTTAATGTTATCTGGTATTTTATGAGATAAAAAGAAAATATACCATTTAAATAAATTTCGAAGTGTGAAACAGTGAAATGTTTTTTGTTTTGTTTTTTCTTTCTTAATTTTTATAGCTCAACTGAAACTCAGCTCAAAGGAATTTCAATTTCATGTAAAGCGAAGTTCAAGGTTGAGATTTTTTTCTGCTATTTTTTTTTGTATTTAATGATCAAGGGACAATTCCTCTTTCGCCCCCAGCTGATCGTCTAGGCCATTGGACGCCACCGCAAAAATGTAATTAAATATTTTGAAATTGGCGCCAGATTCATTAATTTTTGCGGCCAATGAATTGTTTGTTGGCATTTGTCACTCTCAAGCGAATGATCATAAATTGCCCCCGGGATGGAGGGAGCTTATTGAGCAGAAGGCGGAGAACAACAATTTAAAATTAATTAATTGCTTGCAAAACACCAAATTACGCACGATATTGTTAGGAGTAGCACAAGTAAAATCCCAGCTGCCTTCCATACATATTTACGAGCAAATATATCTAAATATATAAGTAAATATATCTTTACCTGAATAATTTAGTACTTCACAAAGATTCCATGCGAAAATTTACATAAAGAACAACCAGTTGTTGTTATAACTTGAATATTATTTTACTATTGTCTTCTGATTTGTTTTATTTTCTTTGGTTCAGCACGTTTGGCAATGTGAAACAATATTTTTGGATATTTCTTTTAGCGCCTATCTATGGCTATGACTGAACAAGTCAAAATCTGTCTCAGTCTCAGTTTTACGACTTGAATTTTATTGTTTTTAGGGCTGGTTAAGCTACTTTAGGTCTAGTTTTAAAAGCTTTTCAAGGTTTTACAGCCTTTATTGATATTGATTTGATATCGATTTCATTTGATTTGATGGTGACGTCTGTCAGTCTCAAATTCAACTTCTTCAACCATTC
Source organism: Drosophila repletoides (assembly GCA_018150835.1). Lineage (NCBI taxonomy): Eukaryota > Metazoa > Arthropoda > Insecta > Diptera > Drosophilidae > Drosophila > Drosophila repletoides. The sequence continues at coordinate 15,629,060 of JAECWQ010000089.1, forward strand.
GAAATCTCTGTCTGTCTGTCCGTCTGTCTGTCTGCAAGGTAAAAGGTTGAAGTCTCCTAGTTAGGTTCAAAGTTGAATTGAGTATAGCTACCAAGTTTTTAGGGCGTATTCGCTTCCGATTTCACACAAGAATTCATATAATATTCCTTAGCGTCTTTTTTGATTTGCTTTCATCATGCCTAAACAGGCGGATGATTGATGAGTGCTGACCACAGGTTTTGATTGATTGCCAGTTATTATTAATGCCCATTAAGACAAACGATCTTTTTATTGTTTATTATGAGCGTTAAATTTGATTTAAACGACACTAATTAACTTTAATCCTATCAAATGCGTTCCGTTGATGAAATGTTAACAAATTGCTTCCAGCGGAAACTCAACAGTTCAGTTCTCGCCGGTTTTCTAGAACTTCCGACATTAATAAAAATGAAATAAAAATGTTTGAAGCCGATTAAAAATATGTGAGGTGTGGCATGTTTTTTGTTGTTGCAAGTAAAGGTTAAAGGCTTAGAGAAAGTTTAAGCTCAATTTATTATGGCTAAGTATGCTTGCCACAATTTTGCTTTTGCTATTGAATCTTAACTTTTAGTTGATTAAAATAAACAGGAGATTATTTAAATAGATATTATGATGGCATCGGATTTAAAGATATAATTAATTAACTTTCATTTTTGGCATTTAATAATATATGGATATTTTTCTCGTTGAATAACTGAGTTCAACGTGGTTAACTTTAAGAGCTCTTTCTTACATATTTGTTCAATAATTCACTTTAATATCATTTAGGGATACTTTTTATTATTTCTCTGGTAACGTTATTCATAAAGTTGTATCTCAATGATCGATGCTAAACTTAAAGATACATTTTTGGCTTATCTCTGTCGGGTTCGAATTACTGTGGTTCCGCCCAGACTTACACATGATCGCTGGCGTTTCAAAGGTCAAAAGCCAATGGGATGGATCGAATATCGATGAAAACAAGTTGCGTTAAAGCCACTTTATGGCTTGTTAGTATGCAAAGAATTTCAATTACCATCCGTTACGTTGCATTAGACTGAACCCACTCACTTGTGGATCAACTTGTCGCAGCAACAACTACCGAATAGGCTCGGTAATTAAACAATTAAGCGGCTGCATCTTCTACATAAAACCTGACAATTAATTAGCCACACGCTGCAACTAAAGACCGCAATTGAAACTAACCTGGGCAGTGATGGAATCAGCCAGATTTAAACGCATTCAACTAGTCGAAATGTACAGAAGTTTACTCATTGCTTTGCTGCTGCTGGTGCTTTGCCTGAGGCGAGCAAAAGGATCGGATGAGCAGCTGCCTCCATTACCAACACCTTCAGCTAATCCTGGTCCATATGTGCACTATCAACACGGTGCAGCTGGCTGGTATGAGCCAGATAATAGTGGAAAATATCGCCATGACCCCAGACCTTATGATGGCGGCTATGGGGATAGTGGTCAACCGTATGCGAATGATCTGCGTGGCATCTTCAGGCAGGCGGAGGAGCAACTGGCCGCCAGTGTGCGGCAGGCAAATGAGAACTTTGAACTGGGACCACGCGATCATCTGCGCTTTATGATTGACTTCAACTACAATGGTACTGGTTGGCAGATAATCAAATTTGAATGGGTGAGAGATGGCGTCGACGGCAACGAGGATCCACGCCAATACAGCTATGTGAATGAAAATAAGCTGTGGGAAACGGGAGCACAATCCCATTATAAATCTGGCCAAGCTTATGCCTATGAGCAGCCCCAGGCAGCTGTTGCTGCGGATTTAAACTGTGTGCCGGAACAGCAGCAGTGTCAAGACGAAACGTCTCTCAATGCCGAACAGGATGTGAGTAAAATATTTCTAAATTACATTTGAATTAATTTACCTATCCCTCTTTTCAGCCCGTTAAAGTGCAGTCAACTATCAACGAAGTCCTGGAGTATATTCAACAAAGGATATTGCCGACACTAAACTAAAATTTATTCTTTTATAGAACTATTAAACTAAATAATAAATTATATAAAAAAATTCCTTGAATTGTATTTAAAAATTAAAAACTAATCATTAAATATTTGTACTGTGAAACTGTGCTTTATACCAACTCAAATAAAAAACAAAAAACAAAATAGAAACCATTTATAGAAAGACTTGATTGAGACAGGAGTATCTGCAGTTAAAAAGGCTTTTAATTATTTTTTTGGATAACTCTTTTATTCGCTGATAACCGATATAACAAACAGTTTACTTAATTTTACAAGGCACCCTGTGCCTTCAGGTAGGCCAGTAGCTTGGGTATGTGCGCCGGAACTGCGGGAATATGTGCGCCGGCGGGAACAAAGCCATTCTCATCAGCCACATAGTCTACGCGATAGAGCAGACCATCATCTCCAGTGTATTCATAGTAGCCCTTGGAGCGCAGAGCATCACCCTCAGTTTGTTTCTCAATGCGTCCACTCTCTTCGCCGAGAATGCCGTTCTCAGTCTCGTAGCTATTGTGAGCAAGGACCAATGATGTCAGTTAAATGAAGGGACTACCTTTGAGTATTACTTACAGATAGTTGTAGCCATCGGTTTGCACTTCACCGTCCTGGCGCAGAATAGCAAAGCCACCTTTGCCAATGCCTGTACCGCGTCCTTGTGGCAAATTGGGGCGTTGATCAACAACAACTGGTACTGGGCGGGATACAGGGCGTGGCTTGATTGCTGCAGCTGCAGCAGCGGCACCATTTCTACCATTACCATTGGCACCACCGGCAATCTTGGCTCCTCCTTGGGCACCTGCTCCACCGCCGCCACGTCCAGCGCCACCGGCACCGCCAAACTTGTCCTTATTACCAATATAACGCTCATTGCTGCCAGAGTAGTCGCCACCAGGACGATTATCGTGCTGATATTTGTTATCCACATGGACATAACGTCCATCATTATTGCCACCATAGCGTCCATCATTGCCACCGCGATAACGTCCATCATTGACGGCTACATAGCGCCCATCATTGTTGCTGGCTTTGGCAGCAGCTCTCAGCAGAGGCTGTGTTCTCGGTGCAGGACGATAGCGTCCATCGCTCTGGGCTAGTGCCACAGCAGCGCAGATGAGCAAACAAATCTGCAGAGGATTTTTGAGTAGGATCAATAAATGGTTATTCTTGGCAGGCTGCATCTCCTGAGCGAACTCTTAACTTACCGATAGACGCATCAACATGGTTAATCAGCAATGAGCAGTTCTAGCTTTGATCGAAGCTTTATATATGAGTTCCACAACGCCCACAGTCTACGGAAGATCCACTCGTTCGTTCTATGTATGCTATGGCCAACCGGCCAAGCTAACTCGGAGCTGATCGGACAAGTATTGCAAAGAGCGCTCAAAACTAGATCTATTAAATGCGGTGATTTACGAGGCGTTTTATTTCATATTTTCTGGAAAGCAGCTTCGCCCAAAAACCCGCAACACGCCAAACGGATGAGCCATTCTTCTTATGGAGATCAATTGAATTAATGAACTAATTTTATATGTTTATCGTCATCAGACACGGAAACGCTGTCATTTCTTTGACTCTCAACAGATATTTTGGCGATCATTTTGGCCCAGCCCAACGAAGCCTAAGTAGAACCAAGCGGATTGCAGACAGAATACAGACAGAAATGTCAAAAACCAGTTGCTTGGAGAGTTTACACGGCTGCCTGAAAGTATGCAGCGTTTCTTCCGATTAATTTCTTTAAGCAGACCAAAAGATTTATGTAAGCAGTAGGTTAGGTAATAAATTAAAAAAATACACATAAAAATATATCTGCATTAGTTTTTGTTTTAATTATATTCTTACCTATCATCCTATTCTTTTATTAACAGTCACTAGTTTTTCCTTACGAAGCAGTTGGAGAAGTTCTACTATAAAGAAAAATTGCAGCTAGTTTTCGTACGAAATTCAGATTATTTTATTGCTGAAAAGTTGGCTTTAACAAACATTTTAATTACCAAGCCAATAATAGAGCATCTGCTAGTCGATAGTAGCTAAACAGAGTCTAAACAGTGATTTATTGCTGAGACGCTGCCGGGGTATCGACCCCATTGACTAAGTATTAACAGAGACACTAGAACTGCTTATTAATCGTATACAGAGTTTATTAATTTTGCATATATGTATATGTACATGTGTGAGATATGATCATTAAATAACGCAATTTAATTTTAATAACAAACGTTTCTTGTTGTCTCTCAGCCCAAAAAGTTCTATGGAAATTACTTCCAAGGCTTAGCCCCTGCGAGCGGGGAAGGCATTCTGTGGCTCAGCTGGTTGCGGTGGTGCAGTTGCTATATAATCCAAGGCACGCTGTATGGCTGGTGGTATGGGCGGTGCTGTGGGCAAATGATCGCCCTGTGGCTGAAAGCCGTTCTCATCGGCCACATAGGTTATCCGGATGGGTGTGCCATCGGGCGCAGTGTAGGAGAAGAAGCCCTGTGCAACCTATAGAACCGGCGTAAAGTGTCAAAAAAATTAACTAAATAAAAAAAAAGTTAAGCAAAATAATTAAGAATGAAACGTCTAGGAAATACTCTGTACCCAAAGAAAATCTTGGGTAATGCATCTATAGACACGCGTACAAAAATGCTACATACAGAGAGCAGCTGTAGCTAGGTTTTACACGGTTTTTCCTTAGTTTGGTAAGCAGTTTCTATTTAGCCATACATTTTGTACATGGCGGGATCGGTTCACGATTCAGAGCAAGGCTATGAATAACTTCTTCTGGCTATTGCATACGTTTTGCACAAACCTAGCTACCTCTTGTAGAAGTATTGGGACAGAGTATAAAGAGCAAAGCAGATTGCACAGTTGCCACTAATTACAAGACTTGAACAATTTGTCAGCCACGGGGCAATTTCGTGAGGCAGCAGCAGCAGCTCTTTTTTTTTTTGTTCGTAAATGCCAAGTGGCTTTGAGGTCGCATTAGGCTTTTGTTTACTCACCGGTCCTGCATTTTCACTGCCCGCATTCTTAAGATAACCCTCCTCCTCCACATTGATGCCATTCTCCGTCTCATAGTTATACTTATAGGAGCCATCGAAGTTCACCTCTTGCTCCTGACGCAAGATTTTAATAGGCTCTGTGGCAGGTCCTTGCGGTCGCGCGTTTGTGTTGCACAGCAGCACAGCTGCAATAGTCAGCAGCTGTGGCAAGAATATATATATATATACGTATATTTGGTTAGAACGGGAGTAGTAGTAGTAGAAGAGGTACTTACTATATATTGCATGAGGTTTGATTTTGCTTTTGATTTATCCTTGTGTTGGGCGGCGGCACTCTGCACTCTGGAGTCGACTTGTAACTGTGGCCAGCAACACCAAAGGTTTGCATATTTATAGTAAAACTTGCAGCGGTACTGAATGTTGCTTGAACTTTACAGTTGCCCCTTGCCACACGTTGTTGCTGGCAGAGCCAATAGACAGCGCAGCAGCAGCAGCAGCGCAGCGAACTGAGCAGTAAGCAGAAAGCAGCGCAGCAGCCAGCAGAGCAATAGATCAGAGCCAACTTGCAGCAGCACTTGGCCATTGAGAGTGTTTAGCATTTGGCAGATGCACACAGATCACAGAAGCCAAACTCACAGCCTGTCCGTCCATATGATTAAATCTTCTTCAACTTCAACTTCTTCAAGTGCATTGTTCGCGTGTTGCTGCTGCTCTGCGGGCAAATATGCAATTTGTCGAGTGAGCCGTTTACAACTTGTAACTTCTTCGGTTCAGAAAAAAGTTTTAAAAAAATATTAAAACCGAATTTTAAAAAAATAAATTTTAAAATCTCACAGACATAAGTCATAAATAATAAAAAAAAATATACATAATCAACTGCACTAAAAAAAGTCATTAATTCTGGGCAAATATCAGAAGTACATTTAAAAAAGAATAAAAAATAATATTTAATTGAATAACAACTTTAAAAAAATTTTATTATATATGAACCCTTTTTTTATTTTTGGATACTCTTAAACTGAGGCTATTAATAAATTAATTTATGGCTTATTAAGAACCAATTATATATTGAAAATAACTCAAATGTTTAAATAGACTTAGCAAATGCGTACTTTATTTTCAATTTTGTTTTCTTTAATAAATTATAAATTATAAGTCCTTTATAAGCTTCTGTTTGTTTAATAAATAAATAAAGGTTTTTGTATCAGTCTCACATTCATATTTATTTAATAGGGTTTTTTAAAACTGTAGTTTAAATTTCACTGACGTGGTAATTAATTAATAATTTAAGTTAATGAAGAAATATATAAACTTTACTTGAAAATAATTATAAAACCAATGTTTATATTGAAACTATTAATTTATAGCGCAGTTGTAATATTCATTTGAAACATTCCCATCCCAGTCACCTGAAGAATATCTTATTGAACGTGGATCAGCGTGAATATTTTTTTTTGGTCAGTTTTGATTGAGAATTAATCGTGTATCGTGGCATTCAAAGAACACGTATTGCATTTCAAATCAATTTGTCAGCTACATTTTTAGACATTTAGCTTTAGCTTTAACTAGCAGTATATTCTGAAGTGCCAGCCACAGCCAGAAGACATCAAATTGCGAAATCCACCCTCTCCTCGCCAATAGAAAACATAGCCAATGGAGGCGGCAACAGCATCATCATTACCATTATACGATTACCATTATACGATTATATATACATCTAGTTGCCACGCCACCTGACCATGATCATGTCTAGCTGGTTGTACATCTGCCTGTCCGTCTGTCCGTCTGTCTGTCTATTCGTCTGTCTGTCTGTCTGGCTGGTGACCTTTGTTGGAGGTGGCATATGGTTACTCTGATCGAATCGTGCTTATAGAGAGGCGCATAATTTGACCAAAGGCGTTAATGAGCCCATTCTTTTGACTGGATCAATATTTCTTCTTTTCGATTTCTATATGCGAGTATATAAATGTCACTTCACTGTTAGTTGTTTTTCTTTTAGAATTTTGTTTTATTTAAAGAATTAACATAGCATATAAATATATATTTTCACATTTTAACAAACGAATTGCAGGATGGGCAGTGTGTGTCTATCAGTCTAACAATTCTATCCCTTCTTGTTGAAGAGCAGCGATAGGAATTGTTGCTTGAATGGCTTCGTGGTCGTGTCATCTGCAGAGGTGTAGTAATAGTAGGATGGAGTCAAATAAGAGTAAGTGTAATCACTGGAGGGAGACGTATAATCATCCAGTTCATCCTCAATCTCATCGATGAGATAGTCAATGGAGGTCTCCGTTTGCGCCATTACCGACACCGACAGCGTTACCGCTAGAAAGAATACCACTAGGAATTTCATTATATTTCTTTTAGTCTATGAGCTTTATTTGGCTGCTGCCCAAATTGTTGCTCCAATCGAAGTGCGTCTTCCACTGCAACAATGCTCTTCTTTTTATATGCCTCAGCTGCAGCTATTGAAAAGAGTTTAATATTTACACAAATGTTTCTATTCTGTTTCATCTTAAATATTTATTCAGAGTATATTATGAAATGTGAGGGCTTGTATTTGGTCTATAACCCAATTTAAGCCCTATTTGTTTGGCTTGTCTTGTGAGAAGATGGGCGCAATACCAGGAAGAGTAAACAGTTGGTTTTACAATACATAAATAGAATTTTTCATTTATACATATAGCTTTCTAATACTCTATTATTCTTTTATCTTTTCATTAATAAATAAAGCGATCATAAGAGGCTGGCCATTCCATGGCATGCACAAAATCTGGCAGATCTGCTATAAACTGTTCGCTCAGCGCATCTCGCTTATGCAAATGGCTAAGATAATGGCCAGAAATGCCAATTTCAAAAACGGGTTCATCGAATTTACCATCCGCTTTCTGCAAATGAAGATTATAATACTATTATATTTTATAATTTGCATAATATGTTGAAAAACGCACCGTAAGCTCCAAAAAGAACTCTATGGGAGAGCCGTCAATGCCCCAGGCAAAAAAGATATGATATGGTGGCTTATAGATGCCCGGATTATCTAGCATACCCCGTAAAAATGACCAATCTAGCATTTTTACACCTTCCAGAGGCTTCAGGAATACACTCATACGTGCGGGTCCCGTCAATTTAAATTCATATCGTATGGTATACCCGCTCTCCAGTACTGTTCTATTAAGCAATTCCAGGGTAGTAGTACCAGGTATTTCGACACGTTCGCTGCGGGGCAACCAACGAGCTGCCTTACGTGCCTCGCACCAGCGATGATTAAAGCAGGGTACACCACACATCATTTTGGTATTACAATCGCTCTCCAGATTAACCAGACCAGTGAAATCCATTCTCTCACTAAGCGGCTGATCCAGGCGACGATCCTGTAGATCAAAGTAGTAGCCGGAGTCGTCCTGGCTGATGGAACCATCATATTCGTAGAATCGCCGATGTACTTGCTAAAATTATAAAGGCTCCAAAATACGGAAGCACATAAAAATCAACCCAAAATCTTACCAGAAAGTTAACTCTCATCACATTTGTTTTCGCACGATAGGGAAAGCCCACCTCTGAGACGGATATCATGCAGAATATAAACATTATAAGGGCCAAGCCGCCTACCATGCAATTCGGGCGACGGAATATATTTATTAGTGGAGCCTGAAAGAGAGTAGAGATGATTAGCTAATTCATTTACTAAAATCTGTAAGATTAGTCTGATTTCAAGACTTAAATTTCTCACATTTAAAGGCTGAGATTACACTTGAGGCAGTGATTACTCTTGCCAATCTTAGTTTAATTAAGCTTACCACAAATCCCATAGATAGAATCGTACCCAAGGCACACAAGAGAGCTATCAAAGTATCCGGATTGACTTCAGTGCCTTTACGAGCCGTCATCGGAATGCAAATGACAAGAAAAGCGTGGAATAAATAGCTAAAGTAAAGGAAGGGCATTGCCTGGCATATACACAGCAAAATGGACCAATAGTAGCCTGTAAAATAGAGAAAATTATATACATTAAAGTTTATATTACAGCGAATAAAAAAACCAAAACCTACCGCGATCGTGCAGCCTGCTCAGCAAATTGAGTGCCAATGAACCTACATAGAAGAGCAGGGAAATCATAAGAAGATAAGCGCTACGCAGACTGACAGCAGTTAGAATAATGCAGAGGATTGCGAGGAGGACACAGTGAGCATGACCAGCCATTTGCAGGTGATAGGTGTGTGGAATGTTATCCTGCAGAAACGAGTTAATAAAAAATGATTCTCTTAATAATTACCCAGGAAATTAATAAAACTTACACTTCGTTTCCAGGTGTAATACAGAGTGAAGGGCAAGACTAAACCAATGATTGACGGGCAAATGAATAGTCCAATCACCAGCCAGCTATTGGTCAAATAGGTTAACGTGCGATCGCCGGCATCATAAAATACCGCCATCAGCAGTGGCAGGCCCAGTGCTAGCAGGAATCCAAGAATTTCCAATAAAAACATAATGCCAAACGCACCAGCAACTGAGCCAATGGTGAGATCTGTTGTCCTGGTCATGCGCCAGAGGGAGACACATACCAGAAGCAAGCCACCGATGGCAAAGCAAATATTTATAGCAACGCCAGTTGACTCGACATAAAAGACAAAAAACAGACCCAGAAAATCAAAGAATACCGAGTGCCCCTCGGAGTGTGCCTAATGCAATAAAGATAAAGCTTATCAAACTGAATAAAATAATAAACAAAAAATATGCCAACCTACCTCAGTATCATGCATCTCCTCCGCATTGCAAATACTACGGACCAGGGACAACAGATTTTCACCCGTGCTTTGAATTGAATCCCGGGATATTACATCGAATCGATCGTATTTTGTATGGTATACAAAGCCATTGTAAACGCCTGCCATATCCAGACCTGAGAGTTGAAAGATTGAGTATTATTCAATATTATGTATAGAGCTTCTGCTGGTTTTACCGGGCACAGGACCAAAATCGCGAAAGATTCTAAAGTCCGTATCGGAGGGTATAATGCCAGCCTGAAATACTTCCTCGGCCATTGATGTTGCAAACGGATGTTTCGCTGCTTTTTTGTAATGCTGCAAGTAATTAAAAATTAAAATTAAAAGATTTCTTCCAGCTGATAAGCACTATTGATAAGATAAATTAACTGATAGCAGAGCAACATATAAAACATGATAAGCACAATAATGGGACTACGTGAGCTATGAAAACTTTCCTCTCAAAGTTTTAACTTACTCGCATTAGCCAGGGATGGTTGGGACCGCCTTGAAAAAGGATCTCGCGTCCACCCGCGCCGCATGAGTCTAAATTGATGAGGGCCCTAGAAAATGGCGACATATTATTAAGCTTTGTTGGATTATTCAAAAAATAAGAAAACTTTTCTTACTTGCAATTGGGAGACCATTTGTGCTGGGAGATGAAAGCATGAGAACCCTGTAGAGGTTGCTCCTCGGCACCATTGAATAAAAAGACCACCGGATGCTCCAAAGTCTCCTCAGACATTACCAATTGTCGCAACGTTTCCAGCATGGATACAACCATAAAACCAGCATCTCCAGTACCTGTAGCAAAATGTGATTTCGTGAAAGGACTCGGAAAGACAAGCCTTCCTTTTGCACTTACCCACGCTGCCCGGCTTGGTATCGTAGTGACTGTTGATAAGAAGATACGATGTGCTGTTAGAGGTCCTTGTGCTCAGCTTGACAATTACATTCTGTACGGCCTGATACATGTTGATCATCTCCCAGTGAAGGTAAGCGCCAGAGGCCTGTTGTACATCCACTTCCATTTCATATAGATCATTCCGCATTACCTGACGGATTGTTTCAATTTCGTCAAGCATAAATTTGACCATTGTCTTCTCATTCATATCATCCCCCACAATCTTAGGGCCCAGGCGATCCAGTTCGAGTAATATGCGTTGAGCACGCTCCGCCACAAACTGTCCCGATTTGGTACTTTCTTCCTCGATTTTCACGGCTGTGGGCAAATAGTTGAAGAGCGGAAAGACCACTGCAAAGAAGAGGGCAACCCAGAGAAGTAGATAGCTGGGCGCATAGTACCAAGGCAGCTGCTTAGAGCGTTTATCCTTGCCGTTGAGCTCTATTATAGTATTTATGTAATCCATATTTGGTTCCTGAATTCAAAAAAAGAATTTGCGTTCATATATTTAAACTCTATAAAGAATTTCAAGGCCTCCTACGTCTGTATCCTTGCCGTTTCCATTTTCCATTTTGATGCACCTACAACGTTCAACTTCTTCGAAAGACTGAATAAATCTTATGAAGCTTTCTCAATTTAATAGCAAATTTTTCTGTATATACAGGGGGTACTCGTTATATACAAGTTTTACAAGCAGTGATTTCATAATCTTTAACTTTATTTTATTTATCCAACAATATGATTATTGTATATACATGTATATAGACTGCTGATATAGGATATGGATATTTATGGCCCAATAGCTGATATAGATTTATTGATCTCCATATCAAAGCCAAAATGTATTTGGGGTAAATCACTTGGCGGCACTTTGGAATTCGGTTCAGGTTCAGATTGAGTTCCCATCACCAAATGAGTGATCTTCATTTAGATTATAGCGGTTATATCGTGTTTATAAGACGGTAAATTTATTGATCCAACTACTAAGCCTCCGTTAAGCAATTACCTTTTATCATTTATCATTTACGATTGGTGCTAACCGCAGTTCTGGATCCGTGCATCCAATTTAAAATTTTTATCGAGTCAACAATTGATGGTAATATAATCATAGCTAACCATAAAATTACTATCGATAAGCAGCTATGCCAAAAGCGTGAAGGTTTCTGACTAAATGTCAAGGAACAAAACGTGTTATTTACTGCATATAATATGTAAACTTTTCATTGAAAATTTAGTTCTGTTTCTTTAACGATGAACAGGCATTATCTAGGGCGCTCGTTAGGATATGGATCTGTAGAAGAAACTATCTGAATATATATTTAAACTACCCACAAGATGTGTAGAAAGACTATGGAATAAAACTTTGCTGATGTAAGTAACAAGGTAGGAGAATACCTGAATATATATGTATATATATTCCTGAACAGCCTAAACTGATAATTGAATATTAACAATGTTTGTGTATCTAACAAGAGTCCTAAGAGCTTACTGGACCTAAAAACATCTAAATTGGTATGTAAAAAATCTTAAATATATAATTGGAAACTCCACATTGATCAAGTAGAAATAATGATTTTTATTGGCACAAATGTAATCTCTCCTTTTTAGGCAGCTCTGTCTCAGAGATTATGCCTGGTGTTTAATAAAAAACACAACAGGATTCCGAGAAGATTCCATTAAAGTATTCAGCATTATATTTTTTGGTTCAATATTTGATATATTTAATCTTATGCCTATTTCACAATATTTTAAAACACTTGCAAAGTGTATTATTTTCAGTTCTAACTTATATCTTAGAATACATAACGCTTATATAACGTTGGCCACTCCATCACGTGAACAAAGTCAGGAAAGTCGGCTATAAATTGAGCACCAAGTGCATCCCGTTCATAGTCATAGCTGACATAGTGCCACGCAACGCCTAACTCAAAGATGGGAACATCAAAGTTTCCAGCTGGTTTCTATAGAAAAGAAAGGAATCAATCAAGTGGGAGATAAAGATAAATCATGTGTTAACTCACTGCGAAATCTATGTGGAATTTTAAGGGAGAATTATCCTTGCCATAGGAAAAGAATATTTGATAGGGCAATGTATAGTCTTCGGGTTCATCCAGCATTTTTCTGATAAATGACCAATCCTCTACCGTTACACCCTCCAGTGGTTGTATAAACAAGCCCATATGTGGTGGTCCGCTCAGTTCAAATTCATAGCGCACTGTAGTACCGCTGGCTAAGATGGTTTTGGCCAAAAATACTAAAGAATTGTTGCCTGGAATCGCCACCTCCTGCTCACGTGCCAACCACTGACCTGTGCTGCGTGCCTTGCACCACCGATGATTAAAGCAGGGCACACCACACATCAATAACTTATCACAATCATTTTCAATGCCATGCAGACCCGTCAAATTGACCGAAGTGTCCTCCAGAGGATGATTAAGACGCCTGTCCTGGAAATCAAAATAGTAGCCCGAATCGCTGAGGCTAACGCTGCCATCGTACTCATAGAATATGCGTCGCACATGCTGGAAATGATAATCCCAGAGTTAAACTCTTAACTTTTAGATGATATATCTTCATAGAGAACTTACCAAGAAGTTAACACGCATTACACTGGTCTTGGCCCGGTAGGGAAAACCCACATCAGAAATGGCTATCATGCTGAATATAAAGGTAATAATGCCCAGTGAGAGCATTATGAACTTGGACCAGCGGAACATGTTGATGAGTGGTGACTTTTTGTTGGAAAACTTTTAGTATATATTTCTATGAAATTAAGCTCCTTACTCACCACAAAACCCAAGGCAAAAAATGTGCCCGCTGAGCATAATATAGCAACTAAAAGATCGGGATTCAAGGAGCTGCCATTACGTCCCATCATGGGTATAAAAACAACCAAAAAAGTGTAGAATAAATACCAAAAGTAACAGAAAGGTATTAGCTGAAATATTTGCATGACCAGCACCCAGTAATAGCCTGAAATTATTAGGAAATTAGTATTTAAGAATAGTTTCTTCAGTATCAAATATTATATTACCTCGTTCGTGTAAAGTGCTTAAAAGGTTAATCAGTAGCGATGTGGAGTAGAAGAGCGTTGATATCATGCAGAGGTAAGGTGTGCGTAAACTAATTGAAGTCAGTATGATCGCTATAACAGACAGCACAACGCAGTGGGCGTGTAGACTCATGTGCAAATGATAGGCGTGGCTGATCTTTTGCTATAAAGGGTGCAGTATAAAAGTAAAGAGTATAAAACTAGTTAACTGCAATAATAAATTAATGCTCACATTCTTTCGGAAACTGTAGTACAGTGTTGTGGGCAAACTAAGACCAATAATTGCGGGGCAAACGAATAGTCCTATCATTAACCACATCTGCGTGAAATAGGTAAGCGATTGATTACCGGCATCAAATAAAACACCCATCAGCAGAGGCAGACCAAAGCTGAGTATTAGGCCCAGAACATGTAGCGCCAGAAGTATACCAAACCAGATGGATATCTGACAGATAGATACTTCAGATACGCGTGCCATGCGCCAGAGGGAGATGCAAATCATCAGAAGACTGAAGGCGGCAATGCAGCAGTTCAGAATTATACCAGTGGTTTGCGTATAATATACAAAGAATAGTCCTAGAAAGTCGAAAAATATCGCATGTCCTTCGCTGTGAGCCTAAAATAGTTACAGTAGATATTCGTATAAAATGAACATAATGAGACTAATGCCATTTGACTTACATCAGTGTCGTATAATTCGCTGGCATTGGCGAAGGCCCGTACCAAAGGTAGCACGTTTTCACCTGTGTTTTGAAGAGAATTTCGTGGTATATTGGCATAATTATCAAATATAGTATGATAGACATATCCATTGCTTATCTGAGCCATATCAAGACCTGTAAGTAAAAAAACAAATTGAGTTTTGACCAGATTTTAACGGAAGCGTTTTCCCTTTTCGAAGTAGAAAGTGTAATTTTTACAGGATACTTTTTAGCGGAATATATTCAAAATTAGAGCCTACCTGGCACATGTCCATAATCACGAAATATGCGAAAGTCCGTATCGGATGGCAATATGCCAGCCTGGAAGATTTCCTCTGCCATTGTTGTGGCAAAGGGATGCTTAGCATTCTCTTTGTAGTACTAGAAACGGAACAAAAGTATAAATCAGTAATACTAACAGCTCGTACAATTTAGATCCCGGAAACGTGTGCCAGCAACGTGTTTTCGTTTATCTTGTATAATAAAAATATACAAAAGTATTTTTATGCTACTCTTTTATGGTATTATTAAACTTCTAACAATTGCCGCACGCTATCGAGGAACCAAGTAAATCAGGCAGCAAAATAACGATATAATATCATACCCGCATCAGCCATGGATGATTTGGCCCACCCTGAAATAGCAGATCGCGTCCACCGCTGCCAGCAACTTCTAGATTGACCAGAGCTCTATGAGAAATTTACCAAGGTTATCAAAAATATAAGAAAAAGTTCTCTCTTAATTCATATTTAAGTTTCGATACCGGTTCTGGAATGTCCAGAACCTACATTCTACATTTTAACCGGACTTAATCTGTGCTTTCTCATCTACTTACTTGCAGTTCTTGGCCCATTTGTGTTGTGTAATGAAGCCGTGGGAAGCCTGTAGTGGATTCTCCTCAGCGCCATTGAATAGAAAGACTATAGGATGCTCAAAGGTTTTTTCCGATATCGCCACTTGACGCAGCACCTCCAGCATAACAATAACCATAGTGCCATCATCTCCAGTTCCAGGACTGCTCGGTTTGGAGTCAAAATGACTATTGACCAGCAAATAGTTTTCACTGGCGGATCCTCGCGTGCTCAATTTCACAACTACATTCTGTATACCCTGATACATATTTACCATATTCCAGTGCATATACGCACCGGATGGTTGCTGTACATCCACCTCGAGATCGTAGAGATCATCTCTCATTACATCTCTCACCTTTTGCACTTCTTTTAGAAGAAAAGCCACGGTTAGTTCCTCATTTGCAATACTACCCACAACTTTGGGTCCAATTATATCATAGTCATATAATACTTGTTGTGCTTTCTCTGCAACAAATTGGCCCGGTTTGTTTGGCTCATCTGCGATAGTCACACTGTCTGGTAATCGATTGAAGAGAGGTATTATCACAGCGAAGAAGAGCGCCAGCCAGAAGAGCAGAAAGGGGGGTGCATAGTACCATGGCACCTTTGTTCTGAGATTTTTGGTATGTTTTACAATATGGATGAGTGCCACATCCAACGGTACATCGGTAGAGTTCTAGGATATATTTAATATAAATAAATGTTACTCTCCGAAAATACTATATACAAATATATTACACACATTTTCGTCCTTTTCCTGAAGGCCCATTTTTATACTGTTTCAAGCCCGTATAGCGTACGGCTCCGATGCCAATCGTTGGGCAACTGAAATGTCCGCATATCGAATAGTTCAGCTTGGAGCATGGATTTTATCGACACTGATTTGTACTTTGATGTCAATAAAGATAAAGGTGCCAGCAAAAACAACAACATATAATTCTTGCCATATTTTACGAGCCTTTTTGTAAAATGGAGCTGTAGAGCTGTAGCTTTGGTCGTGGTCAAGAGGCAATTTATATCCCAGTTATGGATATGCTATCTTAATTAGTGGTAAAACCCGTATCTGGTCTGTGATAAACAATATGCCAACTAACCAAGTTTTTTTTATTTTAAAGGGGGTATAGAATTTCTTAAACGTTTTAACATTTAATATGTCGTTCTTCCTTCTGTCATAATTTATATGATATCTCCGGGCATTACCCATTACCCATTTAGATACAGAAGTGTATAGGGCACGCTCTGAAAAATCAAAACAAAACATGACCAGGTTAAAACCTCAGGTATTTGTTTATCAAAACAATTCATAAATATTAAGTACAACTTGATTTTATAACACGCTTTTATTATTCAATGAATCACTGATAATACCGGTGTCTGATCATAAAGCAGAAACCAAGGGGTGTGAATAGATAAAAACTATAAATAGCTAAAAACGAATACCAACAATAATTACAAATTAGTTAAAAAAAAATTTAACATTTATGACTGGAATAAAACTAGAAATCTCCTCTCTCAACCAAAAGTTATCTACCTTAATTCAAATAAATAATTACTGTAAAGTTTATTTTTTACCTACTGCAGATTTTAAAATAGTAGTTCTACTTAAAGCTCTCTACACTTACTTGGAATAAAATGAATGTCCGTCGATTGTCCGATCATTCTTATTGATGCGCTCTGTTTTGCTGCTACTATTCAAAGTAATAACAGTTCGCGCGCATGAAGAAGCCAGCAATTAATCTTTACGCCGCCGTTATAATAAACACATATGTTAACTGTGCATTGCCATTTTGAGTTTAACAGTGCTGCTCGTTAGCTTTGCGCTTCATGCGTTCAGTTGCTCACTTCGCGTTTTGTGCAGCGCGCGTTGCAAGATTTTCGTTTTAGACAAATATATTCGTAGTAGTTCCGGAGTGTCTTAAAAATGGGTTAATTATTGTCAGTTCAACACCCAAAATAGTTGTACAGTGGCGGTTTGTGAATTATTCGCGTTGAAATTGTACATAAAGAAATATAACTCATTTGCAAACGGTATGATGAGTACTGCCTGGGTGGTTGGTCAAATTAAGTATCGATACCGCTTTGCATAACTGTTATTCGAAAAGTAACAGTTAAAGTACAGTGGTAAGCCACAGATTTTCATCGCTGTATTTTCAAATATATTATAATTCATTGTATGCATTTATACATATGTACATATTTTGGTCAATATTAAAAAATGTATCTCTGATATGAAGCCGGCCAAGTGGCTACAATTGAATAAGATGGAAATGAAGATGCTAGCTTTTCACTTTCAGAATCACCCGGACTTCCAATATAATGTCCCGACACACCCAGTTGAAACAATGGTACCTTAAAATCTCCATTTGGTTTCTACGAATTCAAAAATTAAATACAAAAGATAAATTATGGGAAAATTATTACTTACCGAAAATTCCATAAAGAAGTTTAATGGCGAGCTGTCAATACCGTAAGTGAAATATATGTGATAAGATAACGGTGAAGCAGGTGGTTCATCTAGATAACTGCGCACAAATGTCCAGTTGCTTAGGGTCACATCTTCATAGGGCTGAATGAACAAACCCATGTGGGAGGGGCCTGTCAAATTGAACTCAAAGCGCACTGTGGTTGAGTTGAGTACAGTTTTGGTCAGCATCTCTAGAGTGGTAGATTCCGGTGGTACAATTGGTATATCACGAGGCAACCATTTGCTTTGTAGGCGATTTTGAACATAACGATAATCATATAAAGGCACTCCACACATCATGTGCTTCTCACAATCCGATTTTATGCTAACCAATCCAGTAAGGTTCACCTTTGTTCCCAAAAATGGGTTTTCCTCACGGCGGTCTTGAAAATTGAACAGATATCCAGATTCGTCCTTACTGAGGGTTCCATCGTAATCATAAAATTTGTTTCGCACTTGCTAAATGTCGTTCATTATTAGGTAACGTTCTTAGATTCTTTTCTCTTTGAAAAAGACTCACCAGATATGCAACTCTTTGGCCATTGGTCTTTGGACGATAAGGGAACCCGATTTGTGTGCTACTAGCCAAGTACATAGCGATGGCACTGATTAGAATCAGAGAGAACACCACAAAGCCGGGTTTGCGGAAAGTATTGATCAGCGGTATCTGTGGAAAATAATTTTAGACGATTGTACTACAAATAAGTTTTTCAGTAGACTCACCAAGAAACCAAAGGTTAGAACTGTTCCCGCTGCAGCAAGGACTGCAATATATAAGTCCCGATTGGAGGAACTGCCTGCACGACCACCCATTGGTGTAAGCACCACCACGAATAGATAGAAGAGGTAGCTGCTGTACAGGAAGGGAATTACTTGAGTCGCCTTCACCAGACCTGTCCAGGCATATCCTCGATCGTGCATAGTAGTCAATAGGTTAAGGGCCAACGAACCCACGTAAAATAGAAGAGGAATTACGAAAATATATGAGGAACGGAAGCCCAATACAGAAATAGCCACAGCCAGAATAGCCAGAATTACAGCCTGACCATGCAATGCCAATTGAAGATGATAGGCATTAGTAATTTTATCCTGGTGAGTAAAGGAAAATAAGAAAATGGCTTATTGTAATCAAAATAAAGTTTCTGAACTTACGTTGCGCTGGAAAACATAATAGATGGTTATGGGTAAGCTCAACCCAATGAGAGATGGGCAGACATACAATCCGATTACCAGCAAAGGGGTGCTGAAGTACGTTAATGACAGTCCGAGATTGTCAAAGACAATTGAGACTACTATGGGAAGCACTAAGCCCAGTACAAAGGATATAATCTGGATTACGAGAACCAGAATAAACCAGCAGGCAACGTGGCCTACAGAAACATTGGAAACAGCTGCCATGCGCCACATTGAAATAAAGATCAATACGAGAGCAGCAATAGCAACGCCATAGTTCAAATAGACGCCTGTAGCTTCAGTATAGTGAATGAAGTACAATCCGAGGAAATCGAAGAACACAGCGTGTCCTTTCTTATGTGCCTGTAAATTGATTGGTATACGAATTAACTCAAAAAATTTGTAATGGAAGGTCTTTTACCTCTACATCGTGCAATTCAGTAGCATTTGACAAACCTCGAACTAGACTGAGAATATTATCACCAGTGTTCTGGAAGGATTCACGAGGTATCACATCAATTGCATCATACTTAGTGTGATATACAAAACCATTAATACACTGCGCTATGTCCAAACCTAAGTCAAACGATAATATTTATATAACTTCTTGGAGCATAGAAACCCATTTTAGCATACCTGGTATGTTGGCATAAATATTAAACTGTCGAAAGTCTGTATCCGATGGTAAGATGCCTGCTTGAAAGATTTCCTCAGCTAAGGTTGTAGCAAATGGATGTTTGATATATTTTTTATAATACTGCAAAATATTATCTGATGAACATGTCGATTGAGTGTTTTAAAATAACTTACATTCATCAGCCAAGAGTGGCTAGGACCGCTCTGAAATAAAATATCCCGACCCCCACTACCAGCAGCATCGAGATTAACGACCGCCCTGCATCATTAGTGAAAACATCTTTAGTATTATTTTGGAATAACGTCTGTGAAATAGCTTACTTGCAGAAGGGCGCCCATTTGTGATGTATAATAAAACCATGAGAAGCTTGCATAGAACCTTCTTCAAGTCCATTAAATAAAAATACGATTGGATGTTCAAAGATCTGTTTTGTAGTTGCTATTACACGTAAGACTTCCATCATAATGGCGATCATAAATCCAGAATCTCCAGCTGATGGCGTAAATGGCTTAGAATCGAAGTGGCTGTTGACCAACAGATAGGTTTGGCTTGTACTATTTTTGGGTGATAGTTTCACAGCAATATTTTGAACTCCTTGATACAAATTAAGAACGGTTTTATATGGAAATCCACCTGACGCTTGCGACAAGTCAATTTCCATTTCAAAGTAATCCTCCAGTAGATTTTCTTTAATCAGTGATAGCTCTTTTAAAAGAAAGTTAACTGCCTCAACCTCATTTTCCTTGGTGCCAGCCAATTTTGTACCAATATTAGATAGAACATATAGGTTCTTGTACGCACGTTCTGCAATAAATACATTTTTCTTTGCATCCTCTATAGTTAAGGCTGCAGGTAACCGGTAGAAGAATGGTATTACTACAGCGAAGAACAGCAGTGCCCAAAAGAGCAAAAAACCGCTCCCTAAGTACCAGGGAAATTTTTCATTGACCTCCTTTTTGGACACATTTCTAGAAGCTTCCACAGATTCATCGGAAATCTAGTAATTAATACAAATTTGAAATGTTTTTATTTTGGATTTCTTTTTATTCTTACGAGCTTCTCCTTGTCACCCATGTTGCTTCCCAAACAAGTATTTGCCTGCTGAACTGAAGCCGAGTTATACCAAAAGTGAACTGGTTATCAAAAGCAAATGTAGACCTCATTTATAGTTGTCGAAAAAATGAAATCATACTGTAAAAAGAAAATGATTATATAAATTTATGGTATCAATCTGCTAATTGGTCTAAATAATCTATCAACCTCTGATTAAACTGGTTAACAAAAATTTGGATAATTTGGATAATAGCTGCTGTTAGCTGCCCCTAATTTTCAATTGGACTTTGAATCCACCATAATTAAATAGAAAATAAGAAAACCTTTTTTCGGGGATTGAAGTTCGCAATTGTAGAATAAATCGCTCTAACAGAATATAATACCTTTTAAATTCTTCGATAGATTTATTGTTTAATATCTTTAGCGTATGTACAAAATGATTTATGGTTTATACGAATCACACACACGATTCGTTGATATTCCGATATAATATTGTAGAGATATTTAATCAAATGCATGAAAATTTTCGTACTTATCGATAAGGATACGTTTTATTCTATCAACTTATGATTATGATAAATATGTATGTGAATACGAATGTGCTTATGGTATTTAGTTTGCAATAATTTATTTTATGAGGCCTTGAAACAAGTTATAATTCTGCCCTAAAATTTAATTGATGCGATGAGTAAGCACTGTTAAGAAAATTATAATCTTTTCTTTTTCCGATATTATTTATTTAAATGAAAGAACCTTATATATATATATTTAAAAACGACTACACTTTATATATAATATATATATTATATCTATATAATGAAGCAAATTAATGATTGTGGTCTTCCAAAGAAATGATATTGTCGATCGTAAGATCTCACCTAACCTTAAATACTTTAAGGGATTGTGAAAAGTAAGCTCAAACATTTAATTTTGATTATCGTTCATATAACCGCAGATATATAAGAGCTTTTTTTACAATCTAAATAGGTATTCTTATATCAATTTTCTTTATTATCATAGTATTCATTACTAAGATCAAAATATGGAAATGCCAATATCGGTATTTATGCATTATCATTTATTTTTAATATGTTACAATCAAAAAATATGTCTTTGGTATATAGAAGGCCATTGTGCTAGAATTGAATAGGAAGGAAATGAGGACGCGAACTTCACACTCTCAGCATCACCCGGACTTTTAATATAATGTCCGGACACTCCCAGTTGGAACAAAGGTACATTGAAATTTCCATTCGGTTTCTAAGGGGTAAAGGAAAAAGCACTCTAAATTAATATTGCTACTTGAAAGGAGTAAAATGTTTCTTACCCAAAATTCAATAAAGAAGATTAGTGGTGAACTGTCTTTGCCGTATGTGAGGTAGATGTGGTATGGTAGCGGTGCCGCTGGAGGTGTGTCAAGATAACTCCGCAGGAAGGACCAGTTACTTATTGTCACATCTTCATATGCTTGAATGAACAAACTGCTGTGGGAGGGACGTGTTAACTTGAACTCAAAGCGCACTGTTGTAGTATTAACAATGGTTTTGTTCAGCAATTCCAACGTGGTTAATCCTGGAGGCACAATAGGCTCAGAGCGGGGCAACCATTTGCTTTGTAGTCGATTTTGAACAAAGCGATAATCATATAAGGGCATTCCACACATCATGTGATCCGCACAATTGGAGGCTATGCTAACCAATCCTGTGAGGTTGACTTTTGTTCCTAAGAGTGGTTTTTCTGCACGTCGATCTTGATAACTAAACAGATATCCAGATTCGTCCTTACTGCGGGTTCCATCGTACTCGTAGAACATATTTCGCACTTGCTAAATGTCGCACATTATTAGGTAAACTGCTAAGAGTAAATTTTGTCTGTAAAGGAGGCTCACCAGGTATGCAACTCTTTGGCCATTGGTCTTTGGACGATAAGGGAATCCGATTTGCGTGCTACTAGCCAAGTACATAGCGATGGCAGTGATTACAATCAGAGAGAACACAACAAAGCCGGGTTTGCGGAAAGTATTGATCAAAGGGATCTATAGATAGAAATATATTAGACAGTTATACCATATTGAAGCTGCTCAGTATACTCACCAAGAAACCAAAAGATAGAACTGTTCCCGCTGCAGCAAGGACTGCAATATATAAGTCCCGATTGGAGGAACTGCCTGAACGACCACCCATAGGTGTAAGCACCACCACAAATAGATAGAAGAGGTAGCTGCTGTACAGGAAGGGAATTACTTGAGTCGCCTTCACCAGACCTGTCCAGGCATATCCTCGATCGTGCATAGTAGTCAATAGGTTAAGGGCCAAAGAACCCACGTAAAATAGAAGAGGAATTACGAAAATATATGAGGAACGGAAGCCCAATACAGAAATAGCCACAGCCAGAATAGCCAGAATTACAGCCTGACCATGCAATGCTAATTGAAGATGATAGGCATTAGTAATTTTATCCTGGTGAGTAAAGGAAAATAAGAAAATGGCTTATTGTAATCAAAATAAAGTTTCTGAACTTACGTTGCGCTGGAAAACATAATAGATGGTTATGGGTAAGCTCAACCCAATGAGAGATGGGCACACATACAATCCGATTACCAGCAAAGGGGTGCTGAAGTACGTTAATGATAGTCCGAGATTGTCAAAGACTATTGAGACTACTATGGGAAGCACTAAGCCCAGTGCAAAGGATATAATCTGGATTACGAGAACCAGAATAAACCAGCAGACAACGTGGCCTACGGAAACTTTGGAAACAGCTGCCATGCGCCACATTGAAATGAAGATCAATACGAGAGCAGCTATAGCAACGCCAAAATTTAAAGATTTTACCGTAGAATCTGTATAGTTAATGAAATATAGTCCCAGGAAGTCAAAGAACACAGCTTGCTCACTCTTGTATGCCTGTAAATTAGTTAATTCAATTTAATTTAAAATGAAATATATATATATATATATATATGGGTTTACTTGTGTATCATGGAGTTCCGTTGCGTTTGATAATCCTCGAACCAGACTTAGAATATTGTCTCCGGTGTTCTGCAAGGACTCTCGAGGGATCACATCGATCACGTCGTACTTAGTGTGATATATAAAACCATTAATACACTGCCCTATGTCCAAGCCTGGGATGTTTCCATATAGATTGAACTGTCGAAAATCTGAATCCGATGGTATAATGCCCTTTTGAAATATTTCTTCTGCCAATGTTGTAGCAAATGGATGTTTGATATATTTTTTATAGTACTGTAGAAATCCATTGTTAGAGCGATGTCACATTTCTTTCTTATAGTTACACTAAACTTACATTTACAATCCATGGGTGATTGGGTCCACTCTGAAATAGAATATCCCGGCCACCACTACCAGCAGCATCAAGATTAACGACCGCACTATATTTTAAATGGTCATTAGATCCATTTTTTATAAAAAATAATAAACAGAATAGCTTACTTGCAGTACGGAGCCCATCTGTGTTGTGTGATAAAACCATGAGACGCCTGCATAGAACTTTCTTCGGCTCCATTGAACAGAAATACGATTGGATGCTCAAAGGTCTGTTTAGTTGTTGCCATTACCCGCAAGACTTCCAACATTGTTACTACCATAAAGCCAGCATCACCGGCAGATGGAGTATACGGCTTGGAATCGAAGTGGCTGTTGACCAGAAGATAAGTTTCGCTCGTACTGTTCTTGGGTGATAGTTTCACAGCAATATTTTGAACACCTTGATACATATTGAGGACTGTTTTATATGGGAATGCACCAGAGACTTGTGACAAATCAATTTCCAAATCGAAGTAATCGGACAGCAGATCTGCCTTAATCTGTTCCAACTCATTTAAAAGAAAGTTAACGGCGTCAACTTCATTTTCCTTACTGCCAATCAATTTGTTGCCAATATTAGATAAAGCGTAAAGATTCTTATAGGCACGTTCCGAAATGAACACATTTTTCTTTGCATCCTCTATAGTTAAGGCTGTAGGTAACCGGTAGAAGAATGGTATTACTACAGCGAAGAACAGCAGTGCCCAAAAGAGCAAAAAACCGCTCCCTAAGTACCAGGGAAATTTATCAATAACCTCCTTTTCGGACACATTTCTAGAAGCTTCCACAGATTCATCGGAAATCTATTAATTAAACACGAATTGAAATGTTATTAAGCCTTAAATTATTTAGGATTTGTTTCTCTTCTTACAAGCTTATCCTTGTCACCCATTCTGTTACTGAAACAATTATTTTCTATGGAACCGAAAACGAGTTATACCAAACGTGAACTGCTTATCAAAAGCAAATGCAGAGCTCTTTTATAGTTACCAAAAAAAAAAAAATCATAAAGACAAGATTGGAAAAAAAATACAACAATTTAAGAACTTAATGATCTCAATAAAATAACTTATCCAAATAACACTAGTTAACAAAAATGCTGTCTACTACCTTGCTCTAGCTTTTCACTCAGTTCATCTGTCTGTCGTTTTATCTGTCAGTTTCCCTATGAAACAGTCTCTCAGTTGGTCAAATAGGCTCAAACCATAAGTTAAATAGTTATATAGTTTTTGTATAAAAAATTAAACATCTATATTTTTGTCGACTACTATAATAAATATATATTTATATATACATATATATATAGGGCCAAAGACTCTAAAATTGGTTAGAAAAGTAAACTTTTTGCACTGATTTAATTTTAGTATGGTGAAATTAAAAACGTTAACAAGGAAATGAGTAACTTATGCAAATACCTCTCTTATTATACCCTTTCAGAGGGTGTTATATATTATATATTATTGATCATGTTGATATAGCCGTGTCCGTCTGATTATATGCAAACTAGTCTCTCAGTTTTTGAGCAAGGAAAGAAATTTTACACGGAGCCTTCTTTTTGCTGCAGCTAGTATATATGTCGGAGCCGGCCGGATCGGAAAACTATATCATGTAGCTTCCATAGAAAGCAAAAGTTGTTGCATGGAAACTTTTTTCTTTCTCAAGGTATCTCGACGAAATTTATAAGTTATATGGAAAAATGTGATTTCTACTTTTTTTTCGGCTTACTATATCGTATAGCTCTGCTAGGGTATGTATTCTACTAGTTTTTTAATTTTGATAGAGATTTATTGCTTAATAGCTTTAGCATTTGAATGAAATCTTTTATGACCTAATCGCTGTGTGAATATATAAAATAATGATATGCCAGTATAAGCCTATATAAAATAATAATCTAAATTGTTTTAATATAGCGATATGTGCGTTTATTTACATGTATTTATATATATTTATATGTATTAAACTTATTATTTATCCAGATATGAACGAATTGAAGATAAGAATTTCTCATTAGATGATGCAGACACATTTTATTTCAATCTTGAATTGAATTCGCATTTTGAAATTGGTCTTACAATACTAACTTTAACTACAAAATCTAAAGTTATCCGTTTTCATAATTTTCGAAAGGTTTTTCAGTCTGTGATTTCAGAATGTGACATAAACCAAAATATTTAGCTATCCTCGTTTATGCCCTGAAAATGAAGAAGAAAATCATGTGAGCTGTTTAATAAAAGGAAATTTTTAAACACTTTTCATGTGATATGTTTAGTTTTAATTAAAAATACATTGCAGTCAAGTGTGATCCTGATAAAAAAAATATTTATTCGCGTAGTGTGGCCCGAAACAAAATGACTAATCGAACTTCCCTTCAAATCGGAAACTCCTGAAGAGCTCAGGTTTCTTAAATATACATACAAATTTGTATACTTTCCATTCACTTAAATATATGGGACAAAGGTATATACCCCGTCTTAAGACTATATTGAAAGTTGAGATCTTTTAATGCTCTGTAATCTCAATTTTTATTATAGGAAAAAGTTCTTTTATATTTCACAATATTTTTTTTTCAAAATTAATATATGTATCTTTGGTATACAGATGGCCATTGAGCTAGAATCGAATAGGAGGGGAATGAAGACGCGAACTTCACACTTTCAGCATCACCCGGACTTCCAATATAATGTCCGGACACTCCCAGTTGGAACAATGGTACATTAAAATCGCCGTCAGATTTCTGTAGGATTGATAATAAAACGCTATACATTTTGCAATTAGAAATAGTTAAAATTTCATACCGAAAATTCAATAAAGAAGATTAGTGGTGAACTGTCTTTGCCGTATGTGAGGTAGATGTGGTATGGTAGCGGTGCCGCTGGAGGTGTGTCAAGATAACTCCGCAGGAAGGACCAGTTACTTATTGTCACATCTTCATATGCTTGAATGAACAAACTGCTGTGGGAGGGACGTGTTAACTTGAACTCAAAGCGCACTGTTGTAGTATTAACAATGGTTTTGTTCAGCAATTCCAACGTGGTTAATCCTGGAGGCACAATAGGCTCAGAGCGGGGCAACCATTTGCTTTGTAGTCGATTTTGAACGAAGCGATAATCATATAAGGGCATTCCACACATCATGTGATCCGCACAATTGGAGGCTATGCTAACCAATCCAGTGAGGTTGACTTTTGTTCCTAAGAGTGGTTTTTCTGCACGTCGATCTTGATAACTAAACAGATATCCAGATTCGTCCTTACTGCGGGTTCCATCGTACTCGTAAAACATATTTCTCACTTGCTAAATATCGCACATTATTAGGTAAACTGCTAAGAGTAAATTTTGTCTGTGAAGGAGGCTCACCAGGTATGCAACTCTTTGGCCATTGGTCTTTGGACGATAAGGGAATCCGATTTGCGTGCTACTAGCCAAGTACATAGCGATGGCAGTGATTACAATCAGAGAGAACACAACAAAGCCGGGTTTGCGGAAAGTATTGATCAAAGGGATCTATAGATAGAAATATATTAGACAGTTATACCATATTGAAGCTGCTCAGTATACTCACCAAGAAACCAAAAGATAGAACTGTTCCCGCTGCAGCAAGGACTGCAATATATAAGTCCCGATTGGAGGAACTGCCTGAACGACCACCCATAGGTGTAAGCACCACCACAAATAGATAGAAGAGGTAGCTGCTGTACAGGAAGGGAATTACTTGAGTCGCCTTCACCAGACCTGTCCAGGCATATCCTCGATCGTGCATAGTAGTCAATAGGTTAAGGGCCAAAGAACCCACGTAAAATAGAAGAGGAATTACGAAAATATATGAGGAACGGAAGCCCAATACAGAAATAGCCACAGCCAGAATAGCCAAAATTACAGCCTGACCATGCAATGCCAATTGAAGATGATAGGCATTTGTAATTTTATCCTGGTGAGTAAAGGAAAATAAGAAAATGGCTTATTGTAATCAATAAAATAAAATAAAGTTTCTGAACTTACGTTGCGCTGTAAAACATAATAGATGGTTATGGGTAAGCTCAACCCAATGAGAGATGGGCACACATACAATCCGATTACCAGCAAAGGGGTGCTGAAGTACGTTAATGATAGTCCGAGATTGTCAAAGACTATTGAGACTACTATGGGAAGCACTAAGCCCAGTGCAAAGGATATAATCTGGATTACGAGAACCAGAATAAACCAGCAAACAACGTGGCCTATGGAAACATTGGAAACAGCTGCCATGCGCCACATTGAAATGAAGATCAATACGAGAGCAGCAATAGCAACGCCATAGTTCAAATAGACGCCTGTAGCCTCTGAATAGTGGAAGAAATATAGTCCCAGGAAGTCGAAGAACACAGCATGTCCAGCCTTGTATGCCTGTAAATAAATTGAGATACAAGCTAGTAAAACCTTATTAAGAAAGGAAGAAAAATTCAACGTTTTACTTGTATATCGTGCAATTCAGTAGCATTTGATAATCCTCGAACCAGACTTAGAACATTATCTCCGGTGTTCTGCAAGGACTCCCGAGGGATCACATCGATCACGTCGTATTTGGTGTGATATACGAAACCATTAATGCATTGGGCCATATCCAAACCTACATTGAACAAATAGTTAGTGACAAGAATTTTAAGACCGGGAATCTTCAAAATATACCTGGGATATTTCCATAAAGACTGAACTGACGAAAGTCTGTATCCGATGGTATAATGCCTGCTTGAAAAAGTTCCTCAGCCAAGGTTGTAGCGAGAGGATGCTTGATGTATTTTTTGTAGTACTATAATTGTTTATCCATATAAAAATTGATTTTAGATTATAATATTTATTCGACTTACATTAACAAGCCATGGATGATTAGGACCACTCTGAAAAAGGATATCCCGTCCTCCACTACCAGCTGCATCGAGATTAAGGACCGCTCTAGAGTTTTTGTTGTAAAAATTTATGTTAACTTTCTTCTGAGGATTATATGTGGAATATCTTACTTGCAGTAGGGAGCCCATCTGTGTAGTGTGATAAAACCATGAGACGCCTGCATAGCACCTTCTTCGGCTCCATTGAACAGAAATACGATTGGATGCTCAAAGGTCTGTTTAGTTGTTGCCATTACTCGCAAGGCTTCCAGCATCGTGACTATCATAAAGCCAGCGTCACCGGCAGATGCAGTGAATGGCTTGGAATCAAAGTGGCTGTTGACCAAAAGATAAGTTTCGCTCGTACTGTTCTTGGGTGATAGTTTCACAGCAATATTTTGAACTCCTTGATACATATTGAGGACTGTTTTATATGGGAATGCACCAGAGACTTGTGACAAATCAATTTCCAAATCGAAGTAATCGGACAGCAGATCTGCCTTAATCTGTTCCAACTCGTTGAGAAGAAAGTTAACTGCTGCAATTTCATTTTCCGCACTGCCAGTCAGCTTGTTGCCAATATTAGACAGAGTGTAAAGATTTTTATAGGCACGTTCCGAAATGAACACATTTTTCTTTGCGTCCTCCAGTGTCAATTGTGTAGGTAATCGGTAGAACAGAGGAATTACTATGGCGAAGAAAAGGAGTCCCCAGAATAGCAGGAAGCCACTCGCCAAATACCAGGGAACTTTTTGGTAGGCCTCCTTTTTGGACACATTTCTAGTGGCTTCAATGGACTCGTCCGATATCTAATATTTAAAACACATAAATAAATGAAAAATTACTGGAGCTAGAATTGTTAGAGCTATATATCAGTTTACAAGCTTACAAGCTTATCCTTGTCACCCATTCTGTTCCTTCGACAAGTACTTATCTGCTGAAGTGAAATCGAGGTATTCCCAAAGAAAACTGGTTAGCTGAACCAAATGTAGGCCGCTTTTATAGTTGCCAAAGAAAAGGAATCATAAAGACAAGATTGTAAAAAAGCCATTTAAATAAAATCATTTATGGTGTCAATTTAATAATTGTTCGAAACATAATTTAGGTATTTGAGATTGTGCGAACCAGAATGATAATCAACTTAGATTTATAATATTAAGTATGATATCATACTTCATATTATAGATTTCTGTGATCTGAATTCCCGTACGAAATAAGAAAATTCCGTTCAAAAGGAATCAAATTTATTTTAGAAATTACAATTACTATTTTCAAATGGTTTTTGATTTAGTTTTTCTATCACAGCAGTGATATTAAGAAAAAGAGAATTTCTGTTTCACAATATCCAAGCAGAGGGTAACATAATTTAGTTATAAGATTGGAGCAGACAAATATATATATTATATGGCCAAATCTGTCGGTCCTGTTTCTATGCAAATATTATATATGTTGTTTTTTTTTTTGCACAGAGCACATATAGGAACAGGCCAGATCCGATAAATATATCATATACTCGTAGCTGCCGTAAGAATAATCATTTAAAAATTTGTAGTATTGAAACGTTTTATGTTTTACAAGTTTTTTTTTTGAGATTTTCAAGTTATATTATATATTATATAGGAACAATTAATCCAGAAGTTTTTATATAGAAAATTAGTTTGTTTCTCAAGGTTGTTTTTCTAATTTTGTACTAAAAATTATTGAGATATGATTACTATATCATATAGCTGCCATAAGAATGATCGATCAAAAAAATAGCTATATTTTGTTTTTTTTTAATGAACTTTGACCTCAAGACTAGTTATCAATCAAAAGACGCCACACTTAATTTACAATAGATTTACTGCTTAATAGCTTATCATGTATATGAATTGATTTTTACGGCCTACACAGATTGTGCGATAGTAAATTAATCATCATTCGATATCAATTCATATCGAATCATTGTGCTGGTACTGATATGTGAATATATAAGAATGCATATACCACATGAGTGGGAATTACCCTCCATAAATATCCCTTTCACTTTAAACAATAGAATTTAGTTTATTGCATTAATTTGTGATAAGTCTCTTTAATTAGTTTAGCTGCAAGGGAATATCTTTTATACATAAAGAGAATTCCCGCCTCTCTTTCTTTATTTATTGATAAAAAGCCTTTATTGTTACGGTCCCACCGCAATATCAAAATTATTGTTACCAACCTACATATCGGATGATATGGCAGTTTTCGATGTATTGGGGGAAATAAGAAGAACCAGACGAACTTAACCCATAAATGCCGATAAAAGTTGAGGGCGCAGTTATATTACTCTCTGTCTGAACAAGAGGAAAAGCCTTTAGAAAAGTGAGTTTGCATAAAATTTGTATATATATTCAAGAAATTAATAGTCGATTAATGGTTTTACACTTTAATTGGAGACACGCGTCGTCTCACAACTAATTACTGATAAAAAGAATTTGTTTTATAATCAGTTCTTTCATTTAAACGAGGCTATTGTTTGATAAAAACTTATTTATTTATGGGTAACTAAATATTTATCAGTTGCCAAGAGTTGTGAGAGTAAATCCCCGCATTGCGATAAGAGTCATTATAATATACTTATTATATTAATAATGGCCGATTTCATCCATTTAAAGGACATTTCCCTCATATCACAAATCAAAATAAATTGCATTTTAATATCGACATGTAAAAATACTCTATTACTTATAGATACAAATTTACAAGAATTCATTTGAGAACAAAGACAGGTATGAATATAGGTTCCGCACAGAAAGGAGGGATATTTACTACGGACGTAAGGGACTTACTAGTCAAACTTTTTTAATTTTCAAAAAGAAAAATGTAGCAGCAGGTGTGTTATACGAATATATACATACATGTAAGAGTTACAGAGTATTTGTAAGTCGAGCAATCTTTTATTTCGATTATCAGTTCTTTTATTTCATTTTAATTATTCCTCTGGTAACCAAAAGTTAAAGAAATGTGGGTGTGATATTTGATTAAACTCCCGCATTGTAAATGAAGTAGATAATGGGCCACCCCTTTATCTGACATCAATAAGAACATAGGCAGGTTCAAAAACTGAATATAAAATTCTATATTTTAATTGAAAACACTCTGCATCTCACAAAATCTATTCACTTCAAGAAGCTATTAGTTAGGGCCAACCAGAAAATAAATACTTGTCGCTAAGAATGAGGATGGGCTGTGGGCACTTGTCTATGATTTTAATCGTTAATAATTCACACCTTGTTCCGACATGAATCAAAGCGAGTTCTGATTATGCGTAACATTTCATCGAGACGAAAAGAATTCAACTGAACTCTCAGCCTCTTTAGTTTAGACAACAGCTCTTCCGTATTCATCTTATCTGGAATTTTCAAAATTCTCTGCTCTCTACAAATTTGTATTTCGCCTCAATTTCTCTCGTCTATTTTATTTATTTTTTGTTGTGTTTATTAATTTTTCTCAACACAATCTCAACACGTTGCGTAAAAGACGCACTTCACGAATGCTACGTTCAACTTTAGAAGCCTTATGCCTTATGTCTATTTCTCTCCATTTGTTAGCAAACATTTCACATATTGAAATGTTTTTCCTTCCCATTAGCAGTGCTGGATACAAACCAGAAGCCCTAAAGGAACTTCCTTGTGGTATTTAGTTAGCTGGGGACATGTTTTTTGCTTGCAAAGGTCGACAATGTTTGCTTTTGTCATAGACTTGTTTAATTAAACTCATACTTTACCTAAACAGCGATTATATCATATAGAAACCTGCTTAAAATATATTCAAAGAAATCAATTATCCATTAATTGTTCATACGGTTATTATATCAAATGCTTAGTTTAGTGTTAAAAGTGGAGCTCG
This sequence comes from Drosophila repletoides, assembly GCA_018150835.1. NCBI lineage: Eukaryota > Metazoa > Arthropoda > Insecta > Diptera > Drosophilidae > Drosophila > Drosophila repletoides. The sequence continues at coordinate 15,661,697 of JAECWQ010000089.1, forward strand.
TATCTAAGCGTCTCAGTTCGTGGTCCGCTATAAGAATATATTTGCGTATACTCTTCAATAAAATCTATATAAAATCAATCTCTGGGAAACTATAAACAAATACGTTAAATAAGTACACTAAAAGATACGGGTACATAGAATTAACGGACTGTCGCCGAGTTAACCCACCATTTTTGATCAATTTGAAATAACCCCCATTTAATAGTATGTAAATGTATGAACAGTTTTTATTATCGTGCGTGTGTGTGAATATTAAAATTAATGATTTTTGTGTGCTTTATATAAATTAATGTCAAATATCAATATTATTATATTGATACTATTTGAGCTGATATAAGTATGATATGGGAGAATGTCGTTGCTCCAATCCATGTATGTATTTCCTAGACTGCTTGCTGGAAGGCAGTGTAAACTGCTTAGCACTGCTTTCTGCACTGCTTCAAAGAAAGTAACTTCCCAACCAAATAACGGTTGCATCTACCTCCAATATTAGTAAAAATTGGCATTAAATTAAAAAATATATCTAAGATAGACGGCAGGCCAAGTAGCCAGAATCGTATAGGAAGGGAAGGAAGATGCAAACTGTTTACTCAGTTCATCACCCTCGTTTCCGATAAAGTGGCCGGATACGCCCAGTTGAAACAGTGGTACAGCAAAGTCGCCGTTCCTCTTCTGAAAAAGGAATCGGAAGAAATTGAAATATGTCAACGAATCAACTCGTATGCAACTCTTACCGAAAGTTCCACGAAGAAGTTCAAGGGCGAGCTATCATTTCCATAGTTGAAAAAGACATGATAGGAGAGCGGGTATTTTGGGGGATTCTCAAGATAACTGCGCAAGAACGTCCAGTCGGTTATATCCACATCTTCATAAGGTTGAATGAATAAGCTCATTTGTGCAGGACCTGTCAAGCTAAACTCAAAACGCACCGTGGTAGAGCTGAGTACAGTTTTGCTTTTCAATACCAATGTGGTTAGTCCTGGTGGTACAATTGGTTCCGAACGTGGCAACCATTTACTTTCCAATCGATTTCCAACGTATCGAAAATCGTATAAGGGCATTCCGCACATCATGTGCTTGTCACAATCCGATTTTATACTGACCAAGCCAGTCAGGTTGACATTTGTGCCCAATTGTAGAGTTTCCTCTCGTCGGTCTTGATAGTTGAACAGGTATCCAGACTCATCCCTGCTGAGAGTGCCGTCGTAGTCGAAAAACATTTTTCTCACATGCTGAATAGCCATAGAGTTTATTAAATTTATTTATAATATATACTCTATAAGAGAGACTCACCAGATATGCAACTCTTTGACCATTGGTTTTTGGCCGATAGGGGAATCCCACTTGTGTACTACTAGCCAAGTACATAAAGATGGCAGAGATTGTAAAGAGTGTGAATACCACCAAGCTTGGTCGTCGGAAAATGATAATCAGCGGTACCTGAAGATTAAAGTTATTTGAGTATTATACCTAAAATAAGCCCTTAAGTTGATTTACCAAAAAACCAAACGATAGTATCGTTCCTACAGCGGCAAGGACAGCGACATATAAATCCCGATTGGAAGCACTACCTGCACGCCCACCCATGGGTGCTAGCACCGTAATGAATATATAGAAGATATAGCTACTGTACAGGAAAGGAATTATTTGGCTCGCCTTCAGGAAACCAGTCCAGGCGTATCCCCGATCGTGCAGCGTAGTCATTAGATTAAGGGCCAAGGAAATAATGTAGAAAAGAATTGGAATTATAAATATGTATGCGGAACGAATGCCTAATTCTAGGAAAGTGATGCCTAGAAAAGCCAGGATGACGGCCTGAGCATGCAATACCAATTGAACATGGTGAGCCTTTGTTATTTTGTCCTGAAAAGTAAATTCAAAAGAGAATATTAAGCTGACTAAAGAAGAAACTTATGCAGAGTTATTTACTTACATTACGTTGACAGCTAAAGTAGATAGTTATGGGTAAGCTCAGACCAATGAGAGATGGGCATATGTACAACCCGATTATCAGCCAAGGGGAGCTGAAATAAGTCAGAGAGAGTCCAAGATTGTCAAAGACAATTGCGACTACTATGGGAAGTACTAAGGCAAGTGCAAAGGCTATAATCTGGATCATGAGGACCACATTAAACCAGCAGATCACGTGACATATGGAAATATTGGAAACAGCTGCCATGCGCCACATTGAAATGAATATCAAAATAAAAGCAGCAGTCGTAATTCCATAGTTCAACGCTATGCCAGTATCCTCCGAATAATGGATGAAGTATAGTCCCAAGAAATCGAAATAAACTGCATTTTCATTATTGTGTGCCTATAAATTGAATAGTTTATGAGTAAAAACAATAAAATGAATAGTTTATTTTCATTTTTTACCTCCATATCGTGCAGTTCGCTAGCATTTGATAAGCCTTGAATCAGGCTAAGAATATTATCACCGGTGTTCTGCAGGGATTCTCGAGGGATCACATCGATCACATCGTACTTGGTATGATATATAAAACCATTAATACATTGTCCAATATCCAAGCCTATAAGTATACAATATTCCTTAATCAACCCACAAATAAAAGTATTATCACTGCTCCTTACCTGGTATGTGGTCTTTAAAGATTGTATAATCCGAATCTGATGGCATCACTCCCGACTGATACATTTCCTCTCCCAATGTATTGCCAAAGGGATGCTTGGCGTACTTGCTGTAGTACTACAAAAGAATAAGGATATTTTATCAGATATTATAACACATATAATTAAAGTTCAGCTTACATTCACAAGCCAAGAATGACCAGGTCCAGTTTGAAAAAGAATTTCTCGGCCTCCGCTACCACCAGCATCGAGATTAACGACGGCTCTGAATTGTATATTGTATTGATTCAGTTAGTCTTTGACTAGAATTGAAAGGATAATGACTCACCTAAGTTTTGATGCCCATTTGTGCTGAGTTATAAATCCATGAGAGGCTAGCATAGAGCTCTCTTCAGCTCCATTGAACAAAAAGACAATGGGATGCTCAAAAGATTGTCTCTTAGTCGCCATTACCCGTAAGACTTCCAACATCGTAACTATCATAAACCCAGCATCACCCGCTGATGGAGTAAATGGCTTGGAATCGAAGTGACTGTTGACCAGGAGATAGGAATCGCTGGTGCTGCTCTTTGGAGTTATTTTTACAACAATATTCTGCACTCCCTGGTACATGCTGACTACGTTTGAATATACAAATTGCCCCGAGACCTGTGATAAGTCAATTTCAATATCAAAATAGTCCTTAAGTGATTCCTCCTTAATTTCATTAAGCTTATGTAGAATAAGCTGCACAGCGTCGATTTCATTTTCCTTACTGCCAATCATTTTGGTACGAATGTTGGACAAACTGTACAGATCTTTATAGGCACGTTCCGCAATAAACACATTTCTGTCCGTATCCTCAATTGTCATGGCCGTGGGTAGTCGATACGTAAAGGGGATTACTACGGCGAAAAAGAGTAGTCCCCAGAATAGCAGGAATCCACTTGCAAAATACCAAGGAATATTTCCATTATTGTCCTTTTCAGTTCCACAGTTAGTTCGCGAAGGTTCTGCAAATGCTTGGCCAAATTCTGCCAATATCTATGAGGTATATTTATTAGATAAGTAAATTTTGGGGAGTTTTCTTTTTAGTTTTTATCTTTACAAGTTTCTCCTTGTCACTCATATTGTGTTTTGGTGTTGTGAGTCCGATTCTTAGCCAATTTGAACTAATTTGGTAATACGAATGTTGTGCTGTTTTATAGCAATCTAGTTCAATCGTAACATAACTTTGCTGTGTAAGACTGCCCAAATTGGTTATAATAAAATCATATAATGTAGACGTCTGATTATGAACAATGCGAGGGCGGCTTAAAGATAAATTATTAAGAGAAAGAATGTTATAATAGTACCTTAAAGTAATACCCGAACATATTGCGTATTCGTTGAACATTTTTGAATATATTTTAGAGTTTTGTGGAAGAAAAATGGAATACTCTTATCTCTTTCAGCAGTAACTAATTACAAATATCTAATATTAACATAATTTTCAATATAGAATAGGACTTTTCATTGAGGTATTAAAACTTTGAAATCCGCCCTCTAACCTAGAGCAATAGATTTTATTGCCTATATACATAGGAAGCTCTCTTATTAAAGGCGGCATTCTGTTTTTATACATTAATATGACTGCGATATAAATTGCCGATACCCGATATTAGCTATATGATAGCTAACTGTAGCTAGCTATCGAAAATATACGAAAAATACGCAATTTTTCTGTTTCCAACCCTAAGAATCCGTTGAGTCTCTGCATACTTATTCGGGTGGTTTTTAACTTACTAGCTAATTAATGGGAATATACTGATATTACCTGTATATTCATTTTTACCCTTGGACTTATAATCTATACAAATAAATTTCTTTATCCAACCGTCTGGCTGATTACCGTCTATCTGCAGCGTGCACTTTAACATTTTTTCACTGAATTTCTGAGTATTAAGTGTTATCGAAGGAACTTACTGCAGGGTATTCAAAATCGGCATTTGCTAAATTTTAGTTATTTCCTATTTTATCGAAAGAAAGGAATTTCAGTAGATTTACGATTTTCTTAGTATAAAACACACACTTTTTGTACTGATAAAATATATACAATTTTTATTTTTTTTTATCAAAATTTAGCCATAATATTTGTTGTACTCAGGGTGATATGTCTTTTATTTTAAATTAGTCAGCGCTCGATAAGCATCTGCGTGTATTTTTACTAGGAAATTCATTTTGTATGCGTCAAAGAATACGTGAATTACCGCAAATTAAATTTATGCCGATAAATTACAGCTTTTATAGGGAATTATTGAGTGGAAAACAATTTAATTGCATTCACTTGCCTACTTATGACAAATCACAAACCTCATATCTAAATTTTATTTCTGGAATTTCTCAATCCTGAACCCAAAACAATACAAAGCACATACAGGCATGGAAACAATAATAGAGAAGACATGTTCTTTGGTATATTTATATTATCAACAAAAGGGTCTTTCCTTTGAAGACTACTCCCAATTAACTTATCTATTTTTAAGGTTTTCTAATCAAAAGACTGGATTTTTTCCAGCTCGTTCTCTGCCTCGTTTCTCTCCTATATCTTTGAAATGAACTTCAGGCAACAGTTTTTTTCCAAGCAGATAAATTATTCCGCATTTCAATTTCAGTTATTCTTCACCCTTCATTAAATATTTCGACAATTATTTGTCGTTCTACACCAGAAATACACTGTAATTTCATTTTTCATCAACAAAAAATAATTGAAAATTTTAATGAGAGACTTGTGTGCTGTTCATTTCATAGAAATAGCATTTTGAATTATATTTTTTACAGTGCACAATGAATAAACCTCGCCGTCGTTATCAAAAACGCACTTCAGTGTTTATTATTATTGTAAACATGATTTATAGGGCATTAATTGTCTTAAGTACAGGGCATCTCCCAGTCGAGTAGTCTTGAGCGAAGAGCACTCATTTTTGTTTGTTTACGAGTCACACTCATTTCTCATTCATAATCCCTAAGAGATATTGTGCTCTATTCTCTCAACCAAGTTTGGCATCTTTTTATCTCTAGACATATGGTAAAGTGGGTCAGCTTTAGCATGTGCTCTTCTTTGAAAATATATTTTTAAATGAGACCGTTTGATCAATATTTTAAAGCCAATTACTTTTCAGTTTTGTTAGTTTCTAAAATTGTATTTTATTAGGTACTTATCGCTTACTTAATACCAAAGAAAGCTTGTAAATGGTTTTATATATCAGATTCTATCATTGTATATTACAGTTAGTTTCATAATCGCATAACAACTTAGGTACAACAATTAGTAAACAAATATCAATATATCTCATCTATACATATATATATATATATAAATATATATACGTTTATATATATGCTGGTTCAGAAATACCAACTCTCGTAGGTGCCTACCCAGGCCTGAACATAGGCATAGGATGGGAAGTTCTCGAGATGTGAGCTTAAGCCTGATGTTTTTGATATTTCGTGGTGCACCCAGTGACCACCAATGCCAATCTCTAAGGTGGGCGTATCAAAAGATGAAGTTGATTTCTGTAATTTTGGAGATTTTTAGTAGATAAATTGAATTGAAATTGTTCCATTGACACTGCACAAACCTCAACATCGATGGTAAACTCAAGCGCACTGCTGTCCAAACCGTAGGAGAAATATATAAAATGCGGCGGTGGCTCATTATCATTTATGAGAGTCTCATTAAAGGACCAATCCAATAGCTTGGCATTATTCTTAACGTTCACAAAGATGGTCATATGATCAGGTCCACTCAATGAAAAGTTGAAGCGCCGCTGAGTCGCATCCTCCAGCTCCGTGGTATCCTGTAGCACTAAACTGGGATATTCCGTCGGTATTTGTGGCTCTTCCTTAATCGGTATCCACAGGCTATATTCTCTCGCCTTATGCCAACGATGATTATATAGTGGCATGCCACAGAACATTTCTTCATCGCAGAATTCGCTGACCTTGTGTGTTTCACCAATAGCATTGATTTCATCTAAAAATATAAATAATAAAAAATAAAATTCTACTATAATTATTTGAAAAATACGAACCTTCGGCTATGCTGAACCGTCGATCCTGTGGATAGATGTAAAGACCGCTTTCATCAGTGCGAGTGGTGCCATCAGCATTATGTAGAATCCTGTGTGCATGCTAAGTATGAGAAATAAATATACAAATAATAATAATCAATAAATTAATTTAAGTCTCAGCTTACAATCAGGGCGTAACGCTGGGTTGAAGCCTTGGGCTGGTATGGAAACCCTGCGTCTGTGACTGCTATGATAATGAACAGAAATGTGCCCGCCAAGAAGCACAGGACTATTATTCTCGTCTTGCGGAAGAACATGATGAGTGGCACCTGAAAGAATTCCACATTATAGTTTTAATTCTTAAATTAGTACATTAGAGTACATACAATGAAGCCCGCAAATAGAAGCGAAAACAGCCAAGTTATCAGAGCAATCATAAGGTCCGGATTTGCTGAGCCACCAGAACGACCTTGCATGGGTATCAGCGTCATAAAAACAGCTGTGCAAATATAGGTGAAGTAGGTAAATGGCAATATTTGACAGATCATGACGGCAATAGCAAACCAATAAGCTGAAAGAAAAATATATTTAGGATCCTTGGAACTTCCTCTGTATTGTACCAATAAATACACACCTTTGCGATGCCATTTGGTCACCAGATTCACTATCAAAGCTATTATATCGAAGAATACGCAGAGCATTAAAAAGCATGCCGATCTTATGCCTAGCCCGGTCAGAGTTATCATGAGGATGACTAGGCAAACGCAATGGGAATGCATAAAGAGCTGTACTCTAAAACCCAAACTCAGTGGATCCTTTTTGGTCTTCTCCAGATATAGAGCTGGTAATATGCTCATGCCAAAAATAATTGGAAACAGATATAGGCCAAGTATTAGCCACATCTGTGTAAACCAGCTCATCGAACGATCCACAGCATCCATGAAAACAGCTACGAGAAGAGCCAACCCCAAGGCCAGAGCCAAAGATACCAATTGTATGCCCAATATAATGCCAAAACGCAATAGGACACCCTGCATACTACAGCCAGATCTTACGGACATGAAGTACAAAGAGACTCCAACTGCTAGCAGAGCCACTCCACCTACAACCGAATTTATAATTATATTTGTGGTGTTTGTATAAAAAATGATGAACCAGCCCAGAAAGTCATAGAAGACGTTGTGACCCTCAGCGTAAGCCTGAAAATAGAATAGGGGAAAATAAATGAAAGTTTAAGGAGTCCTTTAGATCCCGCTTACCTCAGTATCATCGAGTTCGTATGCATTTGCTAAAGCTCTGGCCAGAGCCAGGACATTATCACCCGTGTGCTGGAAGGAAGCCCTTGGAAAGACATTTACCCTATCGAATTTTGTGTGATAGACATAACCATTGAATATGTAGGCCATGTCTAGGCCAGGAACACCGCCATAATCGCGAAAGATGCGAAAATCTGTATCGGATGGAATGTAACCCGCCTGGAAAACTTCTTCGCCCAATGTATTGGCAAATGGATGCGGCACCTGGCGATAATATTTCATGAGCCATGGATGATTTGGTCCAGACTGAAACAAAATCTCACGGCCCCCGCTGCCTGCTGAGTCCAGGTTTATTAGAGCTCTACGGAAGGAAAATAAATTCGGGTTAAATTCTACTCAGAATTAACTGAAATCAGACTAAACCCACTTGCAGTTCTTGGCCCACTTGTGTTGGGTTATGAAGGCGTGTGAGGCCTGCAATGGATTCTCCTCAGCACCATTGAATAGAAAGATAATGGGATGTGCCAGTGGCTCATCTGTTTTGGCAATGACGCGCATCACCTCCAGCATTGTGACGACCATGGAGCCATCATCACCAGCACCTGGGCTGGCTGGCACCGAATCATAGTGGCTATTTATGAGCAAGTAGTTCTCATTCGTATTGCCCTTCTCGCTCAGCTTTACGACCACATTCTGAATGCCCTGGTACATATTGACCATTGTCCAGTGCATATAGGCACCACTGGCCTGCTGCACATCGATCTCAATCTCAAAACGGTCGTTGGCCACAGCCTGCACCTTGGCCACCTCATCTCTAAGGAACTGCACAGTGGTCTCCTCGTTGGCCACACTGCCCACAACGCGCGGTCCAATGCGGGTTAGCTCTATCAGTGTATTCTCAGCACGCTGTGCTATAAAGGACCTGGGATTTGCTGCCTCATCGTTGAGTGTTAGAGGTTTGGGCATATGATTGATTTGGGTATTGACCAGGCAAAGGTAGATGACGAACCAGAAACCGAAAAAGGCCGGCGCATAATACCATTGCAGCTTCTTCGGCACCTCGAAATCAACATCGATGTGGTACTTGGAGTTGAACTGCAGAAAAGTTAAAAATGTACGGAAAATGTTTTTATGATGATTATTTTAAAATTGGAAGTGCTTAATTAGCTATAATTATTGCGCTTTTTTATAGTCAACCAGCCAGTTGCTATCTAATCGGGCGCGCACAGTGGGTAAAAGAGGGGAAAGGCACACTGATTGCATGCAATGAGGCAATGTCAGGGTTAATCAAAGAATAGCCGAGAGCTAATTAGCCATACGTATTACGATATTTACTTGGCATATCTTTCTTATATCAGCTAAAAGCCTTTGTTAACATGGCAACTGATCGGCCCCCTGGTAAGTCAATTGAACTCTTATTGCCCCTTACGATAAGGCGGTTCTTTGGAAAGACATCGGCTAATCGGCAGGAATAATGCCTGGCATTGAAATCCAAAAAAAAAAAACAGTGCAACTTTTGTTGTCGCGTGTTCAATCAGTGAATCATTGGCGTGTGCTAGGAACCTGAGTACTTATATGTGAAATATAAAAAAAGTTGCTGCAATAAATCGATAAGCCATATTGGAAATCAATCGCCAAACATTGGCGACAGTAGAAACAAAAAAATTAAGCACAAAAAATTGGCAAATCACGCGGCATCTTTGATCTATTCGCTATAAGCAAGTAATTCGCATGCTTTCGTCTTATCAAATAAAATAATGATTAGCCGTATAATTCAGGTGTACACCCTAATAAGTCGATTTCGATTTCGATTTGGCTATAGCGATAACTTCATTAGGATCTTGCACACGTCGGAAACGTGCTTAGCACTCGAGTGCTTTAAAGTGATCAATATAAAATCGAAGATTGGAATGTTGCTGCAGTCGCAGTATAAAATTTACTAACCAGCCTATAATCTATGGCAGGTTTGTTGCTTCTCTCTATTAATTTCATTAAGAAACCAAAATATATGCTAATCTTTTGGGGAAGTTCCGTGTGGGGAAAGTTTATCGATTAGGCCTCAAGAATTCGTTAAGCCAAAGTTTTAATTAGAACCTTGATTATTTGCAATAATTGCAAATAATTTACTTAACAAACATAATCTATTTTTAGATTATAGTTTATAATAAGAACCAAAAATTAAGCTAATCTTTTGGGGAAGTTCCGTGCGGGGAAATTTTTTCGATTACGTCTCAATAATTCTTTAAGCCAAAGTTTTAGTTAGTATTTAAAATAAATAATTTATTTCACAAACATAATCTATTTTTAGCTTCCTCTAAGAAACCATAGTCTAGAGTTTATGATCGGAACCAAAATATATACATACTAATCTTTTGGGGAAGTATTGAACTTTTGAAAAACTTATTGATTTAGCTTCAAGAATAAATAAACCTCAAGTTTTTTGGAATGTTTTTGATAATTTAAAACTATTAAAAAAGGCATTATTTATATTTAGTTTTCTTTCCACAAAATGTTCATATAATTAAAAATATGTGCTAATCTTTTGGGGAAGTACCAAGCTTGCAGGAAACTTTTTAATTTGGTTTAAAATATCTTGAAGTCTCTTTCGTAATAAACATGAATTTATTTACACTAAATTTTTTAGAATTTTCCATCCAATTTTAACTGAAAAATACATTATAGCTATAAAGATATTTTTTATAAGCAATATTTTCACGTTAATTATATCTCTCAGTTTAAATTCTAATAAGTTTTGCACTAATAACTTAAATTCCAATATTTGTACACTTGTAAAATGCATTAACTTTTCGTATTCATATTTTAAATAATTTTATGATTGTTTTTGATCTTTTTTTTATTTTTGGTTTGGCAGTTTTAATTTATCACAAATAGTAAATCAATATAAATTATCACAAGTATAATGTAAGCTATTTAGCTAAAATGTCTCAATTTTTGTTTATAAATTAAATACATACACCCATTTTTAATATTTTTGAGCTTTTTATTCTATTTTCGCAGATGTTTTTCCGATGCGAATTTCAACACTCCAAAGCACTGGCAGCACCTCCTATACGATTCAATGGATCGTCAGGTATGAAGCCCAACCGCAGAGATCGAGCACGTCTTTCAGCTGACACTTAAACTATCCAAGTGAGGAATTGGTAAGACGGCGCTTTTAAAATATTAGAACCGAGAGGTAAAAGGTATACGAGTATATGGAGGAATCGGCGCGAACGTCACAGTTATCGTAGGTATTCAATATCTAAATTGAGATACGGAAAACACGCGCAATTATTATACCTTCCTTCGCGCAGCGCACTCAGCTTGATTTTTGTCTTATTGGATGTTATTATCGCGATTGCTGTGGTTACGGTAGTACTTAAACACCTGTGTAGTAGTCCGTAATATGCTACGGTTATGGCACTTGGGGTTCTTGTTGGTTTTTTGTTAACGAGTTTTATCTTTATGGTGAAGAAATGTCATATTCTTCTTGGGTAAAAATATACTATATTCGCTTGTTTGCTGGCGGCATTAGGCTTAGAACTTTTCGCACTTTACCCGTAAACAAAATGGGAATGTTATTGATTTTAAAACAATTTATAAGTAGTACTGGCTCTAGGCACCTGTTACGTTGCCTCTCCCAAACACTGAATGACTGACTGGCTGACTAGCATCCATCTAGACCCGAACCCAAACCCAGACCCAGACACAGCCCATGATAGGCATTTGATGTGCCTGGCTGACTATGTCACTTGTCTGTTCTCTGTTGTTGTCTCTGGTTTTGAAATGCATGTTCCTCTACAGAGTTAACTAATTAATTTTTGCGTCGTTTTGTTGTTGTTTGATTCCATTTCAGCTTTGTGTGTCATTTCATTCTTTTGTTTGCCCTATCGTTTTTCGCAAATTCTCACTGGGTTCGGGTTTTCAGAATGGGATTGGGATTGGGCCGAGCATCGAGTTACTTTGATTTCGCTTGATTAACAAATTGTTTTCACTATTTGAATAATTATACTCTGGGCAAAACAAGAGTATATTCATTTTGCAATATGATCGTAACAGTTCAAAAAATATATTAAAAAGTATATACAGATTCTTGGCCGGCTGAACGAGACGATCTCGAAACTAAAAGATCTATAGAGAGAAAATTGGGTATAAAGATTTCTTAAAAAATTTCATAAAAATTAACAGCTTCTACACTGATCATGAACCGATCTGATACATAGTTAAAAAATTAATCTAGAGCGTCTTTCTATATGCAGCTTTTCAGTATTCCTGCTACAGAGTATTTGCAAGTCGTGTTGTTCCTATGACTTGGCCATTCCTACTCGTTTTATTCGAGTGTGTTTGTATTTGCATTTGTATTTAGATACACTTGCCCACTTGACTGCTGCTGCTGCTACTGCTGCTGCTTGAGTTACGCCTGAATGCACTCAAATGCTGGGAAATTGACTCGTTTCAGATGCCCATCCGAAAAAATTATGTCAACTGCTACGAGTATTTTTGCGCTCGACTGGGCGACAGCGACGCGACGTCAAGTAAAAAGACGGCCGTAAAAATGTATTTTTAGAACCTCCGTATAGCTCCATATTTAATAGAAATTGTAGAAAGCGTAGAGTCTTTCATAAACTACCCAAAAATTAATAGCAATTGGAGAGGGAGGAGTAGGTGTATCTGCCTAAAAAAATTGAAAAGAATTAAAGTAAATAGAGCATTTAATAAAAACTCGGTCAACTGTCCCCAAAAAAAAAAATATATATTGTTGAATCAGCCATTTGAAAATCTGTCTTATTCCCGTACAGCTGTTCCTTAAGTATTCCGTTCCTGAAATTTCAAGAATATTCTTGAAAATATGCTTAGCCAGCGGCAGGTTCTCATCTTACGTTTTTCAAGGCCTCATACATGCGATTGCCACTATCTGAATTGCTGTTGAACGGCATAATATGCTCTTGATTGTACTCATACATAGAGAGCGTGCTCTCCCTAAGATACCCTATGAACCCCGTCTTTTCCGAATAATATGATTCATTTATGATTTTAAACCCAGCATAGGTAACAAAGTATTCTATTTATTCTGCACCTGTTACATACAATTGTACAATTTAGTCTACCCTCTCTTATCACATTATATTTATAGGGTAACAAAAGTAAAAGGCGATTCTCATAAACAAACATAAATGTACAACAATGTGGCCAAAAATAAACAAAAATAATTGTAAATACGCAAAATTTTTTTCCCAGCAATATATGTACATATGCTTAACACGTGTTGTTGTTTTGATACCCTGTAAAAGTCGCTGTGAATATTGATAAAAAAGTTAACATTATTCCATAATAAGCAAAAGGGTTATAGAGCACTTTGAGACGCAGCTACAGAGCATCTTCTAGTCGAGCATTCCTGGCTACAATGCTTTTACTTGTTGTTATATTTGCTTGTTTATATTTTATTTAATTTTCGCTTTGTTTTTTGCATGTGGGCATATTTATGTGTGAATGAGTGTGGCTATCGCCAGTGAAATCTGTTCACCGGACTGTCTAGGATTAAGCATAGGCTACAACGGAGCACCAGTAATCAAATTGGCACTGAAGCTTGCACCTTAATCCAAAGCATTCGAGAACTAATCGCTAAGCACTTATCAATTATAGCGGCAATTATGTCTAATTATTGGTGAAGTCACAGGCTTATCACCAGGCAAATAGCTAGCCAGGCCAATATCTGTATATTTGCGATTCCATTCGATTCGATTCGATTTGTGTGATAACGATTTGCACGACCCTTTCCCACCCAAAAGATAAACTTCAATCCCTACCTTTGAACCAGTCAATCGAGGGGTGTAACATGAGTTTAAAATGAAGAAGAACTAATTAAATAGCGATTTGTCTCTCTTTCTCTCTCTCTCAGAATTCTCTTTAAATCTAACTCCAGGAAATGCCTGAGCTTTGGTTGTACTGGCTGCTTCTCCATTAAAACTTCTTCAAAGTTTTTCCGGCTTTATCTCTTCATTACTTTATTTACTTCATATCTTTAATTTTATGCCGTAACTTTCTGTTCTTCCTCACCTTATTTATCTTCTCTGCAGCTTTTCTATTAGTCTGTTTTAGTCTGATTGGGTTTTTCTTTCATTTTCCTGGTCAAAGTCCACTTTAAATGAATAAACTATATCATTTTTTCGTAAATATATTTATGCCCTTTAATTTTTAATTAAGAGTTCTTTGTTTGTGAATTTCTAATTAGTTAATAGGCTTGTAGATAAGGCTGATTAAGATATTGCTAATGTTATAAAATTGCCCTCGTATTATGGCCTATTTGTTTTCGACTGATTCGATAATATGTCTAATTCGGTGGGCTAATGATAAGCGTCAAGTCTGGAAGCTCTTGAGGCTCAAGCACCATTAACACACAAATCCACCAATTCAGAAGGAGCTGTGTATAAAATTGCTACTGCTCGCTGCTGAATACTTTAGTAGGCGTCCAATCGGCACCCATTCAAGTCTTGGGAGTAGCAGTAGCTGGAGAGGATTCGTATTCGGATTAGTAGCTGTCCGTTGGGTATGAAGTGCAGTTGCAGCAAGAACAACAGCAACAACAGCAAGCAAAATGATGAAAAACAAGTGAGTTCGATGAGAACAACAAGTTCTCATTCATTCGTACTGCTCGCATGTCGATCGTGTTGATCTCTTGCTTTGCTCTTTGCGAGAGCTGCCGTCTCCTGCTGTGTTGCTCTGTGCCCGGCCAGACATGCTCCGACCGTTGTAGGCGACAGTTCTGGTTGTTGTGTTCGTGTCTTCTCCCTCGTGTTGTCAGCTGAGGCACATGTTGTTGCCGCTGTTGTTGCCTCAAGTTGACCGCGTTTGAGCATTTTGTCATCGCGTTTTTATATAAGCAAAGAGCCAAAAAATTCAATAAAATATTCGCGTTTATTTTCGGCAACTCTTGTGGCCAGGCAGTGGGCCAAAAACTGTGACAACTAATTGAATTGTGAGTGAATATTCAAGCAAACAAAAAGAACAAAAAAACAAAAGGTTGCAACTAGAAAAGAAGTTATTCGTTGAGTGTATTCAGTGAGTGTATTCATAACACTTTGTTTGGCTTCTTCTTGGGGCAAGCTGTTTGCTTTCTTTCAACAAAAAATCAACCGCAAACGCAGCCGCTGCCGCAACTTCCTTTACTTCTTCTGTTTCTGTTTCTGTGTTTCTGTGTGTGGCAAGTTGCAGGTTATTGACTTTACATTCTGTGACCCTTGCAGCATGTTGCATATGTGTCTGTAGCTGTATCTGTTGCTGTAGCTGTTGCTGTATCTGTCAGATACTTCGCCTCATCTCAATGACTTACCAAACCAAAACAAATGCTGTCACAGTTGTTGATTGCCATCGTTTGATTTTTCTTCTTTCCATTTGGATAGTTTTTAAATAGCCTTTTCTCGATCATTTTTGTTTATTTTTCGAGTAAATTGTGTGGGCGTGGCGAAACTCATCTATTTTCTTTGTTAATCAAAATATGAATTATGTGAATATATAATAAAACCGCTGAGGCCCCAACTGATTAAGGCACTTTGCATGCAAAATCGATTAACAACACGTCCCTCCCAAACAGTGGTGAATAATTACGAGTGTGAGTGTATAACGAGTATGCTCCACTTACTTACTCATATGAGTGTTTATATGAGTACTCATAGGAATACTCACACAGCTGTCTGTCGGCACTGCGAATTGGTTTTTTACGCGTTTCGGTCTGACGGCCGCCTTTAATCGCCTCGTCTCGGTTGGCCCCTGGGGGTCATGAGATGTCTCGCTGGAAATGGAAATGGGTCGAAGTCGAAGGGACCCCAATTGCATTTTACATGCACTTCAATCATTAGCCTCAAGCAGCAGCCAGCAACAATCCACAAGTACAAGCGCAAAAATTTAAATGAAAATTTCTATTTATTTGCAGCACTTCTCTTCATCTCTTCACCTCCTTGAACACTTTTCTCTTTATACTCGCAGAAGTGCCTTTTGGCAATAAGTTTGCATATTTGTTTGCTCTTCGTCTCATTAAAATTTGTAGGGTAAATATAGTTTTTTTTCTTTACACTTTGCACACCCCCGCACTTGAGGGGCTTTCTTGCAATGCAGCTTGAGAATTGTAGGGTATTTGGGTTAGAAAACCATTAGCAAGTGGTCAAAAGAAATATAATGCTATAGAAATATTAATTTATAGGGTGTCTATTTTTAGCATACATTTTTTTAGTTGGAATAATACTTTAAGCCATAGATAATCCACTTAGGGGATAAAAAGATATTCACAGCACATTTTAAAGGGTATCAAAAGCGTTCATCTTACAAAATGTAATTTCAATATAATTTTTATAGTTGAAATATTATACTATTAAAATCTAATTTTACAGGTTACAGTGGAAAATTAATTAATTAATTTAGATCATACTCTATAGCTACTCAAATTCACCAAAATGGAAGTTTGGAATAAATCATTTATTAGAAATAATACTCTACATTCTCCTTAACTACTCACTGTAAGCCCAATTCTGATTGAACCCAATTTTACAGGGTATAAAATACTTATTAACTTCATTTTAAGTGATACTTTCAAATATAACTTAACTTTAAGCCCTATGCCATTTGTACCTTTTTTAACAGGGTATTAAGAGCGTTCATTCTACAAAATCTAAGTTTATAATTATTTGTTCAGTTCTCATAGGCGCAAACGGCCAATCATTAAACTTAAATCTTATGGGCCAAGTTGCTATAAATAAAAATGAAAATACTGCATTCAAAAAAGATTTACAAATGTGACCCGTTTTATTTATGGTCGATTCTCATTGCTTCTGTCGAAAATTATTTCACAAATGAATATTTATTCAACATTTCATGAATTTTAATTTGTTTTTCTGCATAATTTTTTTTTTCTTTTCCTTTTGCTTTTCCGTTTATGGCTAATCCATTTGAATTTGTTGTTGACGTCGTCTTTGAGCCAACACATGTTTTTTCCTGTGACTAAATAAACTATGACAAAATATCAGAAGATGACTTCACGAATGGCCTACTAATTTGCTAAACTATATTTTTTGCGGCTCTTATCATATTAATAAGTTTCCCGCTCTGGAGATTATATAATAGTTGTCTACCCCGCAATCTATAGACACTTTATTTGATTTCCTGCACTTGTTTTATATTCATGAAATGATGTATTGAAATTGAATTTGATAAGACATTTGACTATCTGACAGTTGTTTCCGTTTCGAGTGTTAAGTGATTTTAGTTCGTACTTATGATTGATTCTCTTTTTATCATTAATCTCTTCGACTGTCAGCTTCAAGTTAAGCCCACTTGATAGCCAGTCTTGGTGCTTTTCAGCCACTTGATTAACATGTTTACACATTTTTTGGGGCTTAGCAGTGGGTTTGGGGTTGTGGTTGGGGTTGGGGTTGGCTAGTCACTTATCTCTTATCAAAGTGCTTAATTATTTAAGCTTCCGCTTTTCAACCCTGATAAGCATGCTGAGTGTAGCTTATCCATTTCCAGTGCTCGTCACTTGAATAAAATTCAGTTGTGAATCAATTCAATTAGTTTGCCGGGTTACTGACTCTTTGGGGTTGCTTTTAGATACTATAAATATTTTATGTTCATTATTCATTTTACTCTTCCATTGGAGCAGGCATCTCTGGTCCCAATTTAGTATATCCAAACCAAACTGAATTATTTAAAGTTATTCTCGGCAATATCATGATAAAAATGGACAAATATCGGACAACTATGACTTATAGCTGTTATAGGAACAATAGGTATCAAAAGTTCGGCTTTTTATTCAAACATTTTACCTATTTTTCGAGTTAATTATTATTACTTTTCATTTATTACAGCGACAATATGAACTCCAAATATGAGAACATGAAAATCATATATAATCGCAGTAAAATCGGCTGGTATTGGGCACCACTGTTCGTGGCCTTCTGGTTCATACTGTTCTACTTGGTTGTGGTACCCAGTTTTCATCGTATGCCACCACTGAAGACCCTGCAAGATGAAGTGCAGCAGCCAGGTCAATTTATTGGAGAGCGTGCGGAGAGTACTCTATTGAAACTATCTAAGATTGGACCCAAAGTTGTGGGCAGTGCGGCGAATGAACAAGTTGCTGTACAAATGCTGCTCAGCGAGATCAGTGAGATAATTCAAGGAGCCCGTCAAGATCTCTATGATATTGAAAAAGATGTACAAATTGCCTCCGGAAATTATTTACTCTGGGAAATGGTGAATGTCTATCAAAGTATACAGAACGTAGTCGTAAAGCTATCACCGAAAGACTTCAATAGTGGGGCAGCTCTGCTGATTAATAGTCATTTTGATTCGGTGCCGGGGAGCTCGGGTGCTGGTGATTCGGGCATGATGTGTGTCATCATGCTGGAGGTGCTGCGCGTCATAACCAAGTATGAGACACCACTTAACCATACGCTGATCTTTCTCTTCAATGGCGCCGAGGAGAATCCTCTGCAGGGCTCGCACGCTTTCATATCTCAGCATCCTTGGGCACAGAATGTCCGGTAAGAAAAGCTCTTTTTTTTTCATATTCGGCTAAAACTAAATCTTAGTTATTTTCCTCTGTTTACAGAGCTGTGGTTAACTTGGATTCAGCTGGCAGCGGTGGACGGGAAATTCTCTTTCAATCAGGACCAGACCATCCGTGGCTTATGAAGGTTAGGAAAACTTTATATTATTAATTAATTTTCTTTTACTAATTTTCATATCATTTCCAGTACTACGGCAATTACATTATACATCCATTTGCCTCAACAATCGGCGAGGAACTCTTTCAAAATGGTTTTATACCCTCGGAAACTGATTACCGTATATTTCGCGACTATGGCAATATACCAGGTAAGGGCCACAATACTATTATAATAAAAATTGGATCTTTCATTAATGTTTTTTTTTGTTTTCAGGTCTTGATATGGCTCAAACATTGAATGGCTATGTTTATCATACGAAATATGATCGTTTTAATATAATACCACGTCGCACTTATCAGTTAACTGGTGATAATCTATTGAGTTTAATCAAAGGATTGGCCAATGCGCCCGAATTGGAAGATCCAGCAGTGAGTTCTCTGTAAAATCTAAAAGTTAAGCCCTAATGTTTGCTTTTACATTTTGTTTATAGAAATATGCCGAGGGTCATATGATTTACTTTGATGTTTTGGGCTGGTTCTTTATATATTATCCCGAGAATGTTGGTCTTATTATTAATATATGTGTCTGTGTGCTGGTTCTGATTACGATCGTGGGTTATATCTGGAGTATGGCTAGTAATACGGGCATGTTTAGGCGCCGCATCTTTGCCAAATTTGGAATTTTGGCAGCTATACAGCTTAGTGGCGTTTGCCTGAGTCTTGGCCTGGTCATATGCATAGCCCTATTCCTTGATGCCGTGGGGTTATCTATGTCCTGGTTCTCACAATCCTGGATGATATTTGGCTTGTACTTTTGCCCCATGTTCTTTGGGCTGGGCATACTTCCTGCCATTTACTTCAGTCGCACCAAGGAGGTGTGTAAAATTATGCCTTTTTTTTGTAATTTTCGGATAACTTGTATTGATTTTATTCTGTTTACAGCATGGACTACCACTTGGCTATGGCATTCAGCTGCTGATGCACTCGCATTGTTTAATTCTGACTCTGATTATGATCATAATGATATCCTATAATATACGCTCGGCCTTTATACTGCTCATTTGTATTGCCTTCTATACGGTTTCAGTGCTGATTAATATGGCCACATGTGCACACAATACAAGTGAGTTTTATGCTTATTATAAAGAATATTTAAATATTAATTCCAATTCTTTATTCTTGCAGACTTCCTATGGCTTATACCGCACTGCCTCTGTCAGATTTTACCCTTTATGTTCTACACTTACTGCTGCTATGCCTTCTATGTTGTTTTCGTGCCCATGCAGGGTCGAGAGAGTGGCTCTAATCCCGAACTGCTTATTGGAGGATATACAGCGCTATTTTGTTTATTGTTATCTCCATTCCTAATACCCCTGTTTTGCCTGTTCCGTAAATCAAAGACCATTATCTCGCTCTTTGGCGTACTCACTGTAATATTTATCATTTTGGCTGCCACCCCCGCGTCTTTCCCCTACGTCGAAAAGACTGCAGCTCAGCGCTTCTACTCTGTGGTAAGTTTTTTCCTGGAGCTATCTCTTAACATTCTCCATTAATTTATCATTTCTGTTTGCAGCACACAACACGCACCTTCCACAACGCAGATGCAGCCAGCTCCATAAATCGTACTGATTCCGGTTATTATGTGATGCCCGTGGATCGGCATCCTGAGTCACTGGATGATATACTCTTTGAGGGCACAAACTATACGAAAGCTGATCGCAGCCAGTGTGAGACAGAAATCAAATGCGGGTTTCCTATTTACAGCACAAGGTGGCTGAAGGCCGTGTAAGCAATTTCCAGCCGTCAAAAGTTTGTCATTTATTAATATAGATTTTTAATGGACAGAGATAACAGCTATTGGATACCTGGGCCGGAGCCAAACAAGGACTATTTGCCTAATGTGAAAATAATAAGCAAAGCTTCAACTTCCACAAAGAATGTGTTGTTTACCTTGGAGGTTTCCGGACCGGATCATACAAGCATATTCATAGAGCCATTGGCTGATGCCAAGCTGGTGGACTGGAGTTTCACGAAGGAGCCATTGGAGAAATCTTTCAAACCGCCGTACTACGTCTATTGGTCATATGCCCTAGATCCGACGCCTTTGCGTTTTAATTTAGAATTTGAGGTAAGCTTTTGAAGGTGTCCTACCTTGTAAAATAAAACTAATTTTGATTGACTTTGGCAGCGTGGTAGTACCGATTGGTCAGGTACAACATTCAAAATAGCCATAATGGGTCATAGAATACATGACGACATGTTTATAGAGGAAGACTTCAGGGAATTTTTGACCAGATTTCCGCCCTGGTCACATGTGAGCTCCTGGATTGGTTCCTACAGCAGCTGGCAACTCTAAGTGGAACCAGAATGTTTAATATATATGATATTACTACTCATTATTCACTACTCACTACTCAGTACTCACACTTTGAGTGTTTGCCATGACCTCTGAACTGTTGTTAAGTTTTCGTATTCATCTTACTCGTACTCAGAACACAAATTCACATTTGATACTCGCATTTGCGAACATCCAACGAACAAAATACGGTCAGCTCATTTGACATAATTTATAAATTGTATTTAAATTAAAGAAACTAGAATTTAAATTTATCCAAAAGAAACTAGTGTATACTCGTAATTGTATTAAAATATATTTAAAATAATTTATTAAGTTAGAGTATTCAGTTGTACAATTCCATATCGCATTTAAAATATCCAACTCTCATATGAGGCAAACCAATCGGAGGTATATGTCCAATCCGGAAAAGTGCTAAGGAATTCACGGAATTCCGGCGTATAGTTCTCTGGATGATATAGAAAATGGACACTCACAGCCAATTTAAAATACGGTCCATTGGTATTCTCCGGCTCGTGCTCAAATTCCAGCCAGAAATTATAGGACTCCTTAACCATAGAGTATACGTGATATATAAAATATGGAGGATTACGGCCATCCCTTAAAATAGTTTCATCGAACGACCAATTTGTAATCTGAACATTCTCCTTGGGATCAATATACATGACAATGCGATCACCAGCCTTTAAATTGAACTCGTAACGCTTCTTGTTCGAGCTTATAGACTGTCTAGAGGTTTCAGTGAGCTCTGTGGCCACTGGCAATACTGGAGAGGCACTATAGATCCAACGCGCAGAGTCCCTAGTAGAAAAAGAACATATAAAATAAAGATACTAGAGTTAGGTAACTCAACAAACGTACTTCCAATCCAGCCAACGTCCGCTATAAAGCGGCAGACCACAATAAGGCTCAGCGGCACAATTATTCGCCAACCAACTCTCGGGTTCAACATTCTTGAGCGTTGTATCATACAGTTCAGAGTAACGTGTATCCACGGGTTGAATATAGAAGCCCGACTCTCCAGTTACCGAATTGTCCGCATTGTGAAGTGTGCGTTGTGTGTGCTAAATAAAATGTAAAAAATTTAAGAAAAAGTCCTTGAAGTGATCCAAATTGTGGGACTTACCAGGACATAGTAGCGCTGAGAGGCGACATCCGCTTTGAAAGGGAAACCAACAGGCGTCGCGGCTAATATAATAAATATAATAGTAAGTACACCAAATAGAGAGATAAAGATCTTTGATTTGCGGAATTTGTTCAAAACGGGAATCTGAAAATTAAATATGTAATTTATACTCGTATGGATCAATTCAATATTTGCACTTACAATGAAACCAGCAAAATGCATTGTCATCAAAGCAATAAAAGCGGAAATCAGCAAATCTGGCTTGCTGTCGGGTCCATCGCGTCCCTGCATTGGCACAAATACCAGAAGAAATACATAGTTTAAGTAGGTGTAGAAGAAGAAAGGCAACACCTGGCACAACAAGTGTATGGTCATAAAGAAACTCTCTAAGAGGAGAAGGAAAGGTTAGTAAAAGCATATAAATTGCATATTCATCACTTACTCTTAAAGATCAATTTCAGGATGAGCTGCAAAATAATGGAGATGGTGTAGAAGAAGAGGCCGATCATGGGAAAGAAAGCTGAACGTATGCCCATGCCCGTCATAATAAGGCAAATCACGACAATAATAATACAATGGGCGTGCATGAAGCAGGCTATAGTCTGATTCAGCTTCATATTGGACTTGTGCTTTGTCCAGGCTATGTATAAGGCTGGCAGCAGACCCAGGCCAAAGAACATGGTGCAGAAGTACAAGCCAAAAGTCATCCAAATGCCGTAGTACCATGATTGACTCAAGCCTACGCCATGCATAAAGACAGCCACCAAAAGGGTTAAACCCCATGCAATGGCCACGGCGGCCAGTTGAACCAGAAAGATGATGCCAAATCGTAAAGCCACAGCTTTGGGCATATCGGCCGCATTTCCCTTGGTCATGAAATAAACGGAGATTGCAATACAGATCAGCGCCGAGATTGAAATAACTATGTTAATGGCAATGCTAGCGGATTCCGTGTAGACAATAAGGAACCACCCTAGATAGTCGAAGAACACTGCATGACCTTCCTCATGGGCGGCAGTATTATCCAGCTCAGGCGCATTGGCCAGTGCCCAGGTTAAGGCCAGAACATTTTCACCTGTAGACTGATAAGTGCCTCTTGCCAGATTCTTGAAGTTGTCATATTTTGTATGGTAGACATAGCCATTGAGGGCATGCGCCATATCCAGACCAGGCACATTGCCATAGTCACGAAATATGCGGAAATCTGTGTCGGAGGGTATAAAATTATTTTGGAACAGCTCCTCGGCGAGAGTTATAGAGAAAGGATGAGGCGCATTCTTTTTGTAGTAGCTCATTAGCCATGGATGATTGGGACCCGTTTGAAACAACACCTCGCGTCCACCAGAGCCGGTTGAATCCAGATTAATAAGTGCCCTGAAAGAAGTAGGATTTAAATGTATCACACTGCTGAAACGGATCAAATTTACTTACTTGCAGTTGGGTGCCCATCTGTGCTTTGTTATGAAGCCATGTGCACCCAGCATATTAGCCTCCTCGGCGCCATTGAAGAGAAATACCACAGGATGATCCAATGGCCGCTCAGATAGTGCTATCACGCGTAAAGTTTCTAGCATAATGACTACCATGACGCCATCATCACCTGCTGCTGGTGTCTTAACCTCCGAATCATAGTGTGAGTTTACCAACAAATAATTTTCACTGGGGCTATTCTTTCGTGTGATCTTGGCCACCACATTGGAGATATTATCATAGCTAGTGGCTGCATCCCATAGATAAAAGGATCCCGATGAGTACTGCACTTCCGCTTCTATTTCATAGAGATCACTGCGGGATTGCTCTATAATTTTTCCTATCTCTCTCATCACAAAGCCAACAGTATGCTCCTCATTATTTATAGAACCAGTCATTTTATTGCCAATTGCAGAGTATTCAGCCAGCTGAATCATGGCACGCTCACCAATAAACTCGTCCGGATGATTGGCCTCATCGCGCACATATAATAATTTCGGATAGGAGAAAAAACTAGGTATGACCGCTGCATAGAAGAGAGTGAACCAAATTACACAGAAGATGGGTGCTCCATACCAGGGCCACTTTTCTCGGCTGCCTTTCTTTATCGACTTGTCTTCAGGCGATATGTCAAAACTGGAGAAAGTCATCTGGAAATTTTCAGAATATAATATAGCTGAATTTTAATGTCCAAAAGACTTTCTAAGAAATTTTTAAGTACGAGTATACGAATTGAAATATGCATCTTTAGCTATTGAAAGGTTGATAGCTTTGATCTGTTTGTGGTTATAATCCATTATCCAAAACCTAACCAATTCCGTTCAAAACTTAATAAACATTAGTAGAACGGTAAAAAAACAGACCGCTAAAAACTTTAATAATGAACGTAAGTCTTTAACCGATTTATTAGCAAGCGAATAAGCAATACAATAAATAGTTTTGCTTGAGAAAAACAGTTAAAATTATAAGGTTTTTTTTAGATTATTATAGCACGATTTTATCAGAATTTAAGATAAACAATAGAACTCGCAATTAGAATGTGTTTCAGATCTAATTTCAGCAGTTTTCTGTTGAATTATGTAATTGATTACTTTATATGGATAATACCTTTCGCCAAAATAACGCAGCTTTAAGGTTTAACAGAAGAAATGCGACCGCAGCACGAGAAATCTATGGGAGAACTGCCAGAACTAGTCAAATGTTGTACCAATAATTAGGCTCTATTGGACTAAGTTGAAGCTTATCACCGATAATAATCGTATGTCTTTCAGATTACGATTTGGCGATAGCACGAGGCAACTTGGGTGGTTTATGGTTTGATTAAGCTTTATGTCTTATTACCGAACATAACGAAAGGTAAATAAAAACATTTATAATGCTCATAGATGCTGAACGGGTGAGAAGAGAGGGGACAAACAAAAAAAAAAAAAACTGATTCTAAATGTGGAATAACAACAGTCTGAGCATGTCGAGTAGTTAAGTACTCATACTTCAGATTTAAATATATATAGAAATCACTTGAGGCAATCTATTAAACTGTCTGCAAATTTAAAAAAAAAAAATAAATAAAACTACTACGAGAAAATGGTGAAATTGAGATATCCTTCCACTTATGGAACAATACTGTACACATCGGAAGAGGAAACCAGAAAAGCCCTACTGCATTTGGCCATATTCTATGTATATATAATACTACTCACCATTGTGGTCACTGAACTGACGCCCAGACACGATTACTCTACCACCCAGGTCATGCGGAGGATATTTATGAAAGGCCACTATATGAAAGAACATGCCAGAATATCGTTCACCCAAATTAAGACGATACCAGAAATCTGGAGCTATTTGGAACATGTGGTATTTGATTTTTTCCAAGGCGTTGTATACGACAAGGTCTCTCCATTTGAACCTCGATTCGCTGACAATTTACCCGCCTTATTTGGGCGTATATTACTCAACGAAAGTATACTTATTGATGTTCCCAGATTGCGACAGATTCGAGTCAAGAATGATTCTTGTTCAGTGCATCCTGCATTCGTTAGATATTTTGATAGCTGCTATGCGCCCTACTCATCTGAAGTTGAATTTAAGGAACCTACTTACAAGGGGTAAGAATATTTTATTATTTACGAGTCCTTAATTTCTATAATTCCTATTAAAATTATTAACTCTTCAGCACTAAATTTAAAACAATGGCTGAACTTCAATCGCATCCTGTACGAGGATTGGCCAATACATATAAGTCAGGCGGATATGTACAAAGATTATCTTATAATATGAATGTGAATCTGGGAATTATAAGAAAACTGCAAAAGATTAAATGGTTGGACCGTGGCTCACGACTCGTTTTGTTTGAGTTTACTTTCCTAAACTTGAATTTAAATAATCTGCAGAGTATTAAGTAATATTAATTAAAATATTATAATTATTTTTTTCTAATAGTATTGAATCAATCAATCAATCTACAGATTAATTTTCGAGATAATGCCAAACGGTCTTGTGAATCCCGCATATCAAACGAGTTCCCTTTACATGAATTCATTGGTAACTGAATCCGGTTGGTTTCTATATTTCTGCACCACGACAGTTTATCTGATCAACTTTTATTACACCTACATGGAGATCAAGAAACTATATCTCAATGGCTGGAGGTTTTACTTTTCCAGGCTATCCGTTGTGTTGCATCTACCCAAAGTCATTGTAAGCTAGAAACAGGGTATACTCGTCTATCTGTATAATATTTAATCTATTCATTAATTTGTTAGTTCATCCATATATCCCTGGTTTGTAGCACTGCTATCAACCTTTATGCAAAGGAAATCTATCGATTTATTAACGATCCAGTTTTGCATCCTATTTCGGTGGAAAATGCGACATATATTTATTCATTTCATGAGGATATCTTGGGTTTTCTGGTATTTCTTTCCTCTATGAGCCTGCTAAGTTATATGGACTTTAATCCAGTGCTAAGGACTATTGGTCGCGCCATGCATTTGGTAAAAACTAGAAGAATAAAACTATTAAGCTATTGGAATAATACTAATAGACAATTCCAGGCTGCGACTGATCTGGGTGCTTTCACGATAATGTTCCTAATTACATTTACTGCATATGGAAACCTGGGATTACTGCTCTTTGGGGACGACAATATAGATTTTAAAGATTTCCAGTCAGCATTTATAACTATGGTTCGCATTCTGATTACCGATTTCGAATACTTCCGTTTGGAAGCTGATTCTCGTATACTGGGTCCAATTTTCTTTCTCTCCTACATTTTGTTAATGTTCTTTGTATTATTGGTAAGCGTTCTAAACTGTTGTATTCTGTCTGTAAGTAATTTTTAGTTCTTTCCTTCTTTTTTTTAATTATAGAACATGTTTCTTGCCATTATTGTATTGTCTTATAGAACAGCTACAACTTGTGTGGCCTACAAGCCAAACTTCCTATGGTATTATATTAGAAAACAACTCTACCGCTTGTCCTGCGGTCAATTGCAACCACCAAAATATCCTGAATTTGAGGCTGGTTATGCTGTGAATCAGACTCTAGATAAAAACAAGGTTGAGGAATTGTAAGTCCAAAATAAAACTTAATAATCCAAGGCTCACTCTCAATTTTCGTACAGGCGTCTTATTAAGGCTTTTAACGAAACTGAGGAGGATCTTGAAATGTAAGCAAAAGTAATCAATTTTATTTGGAATATTACTCTTTATGGTATTATTATTCTTTTAGTTTACTCACGCGCCTTGATCTGATTGAGGAAACATTCTATCGTCTTACCAACAACATAGATATTCTAATAACGAAGCAAGAACGAAATAAAAAGAGAAAAGCCAAAGAGTTAAATGTCGCTAGCCGTTATCGAACTTTAAATAAAAGAATGTAATTCGCATTATCAACAGCATTTTTAATTAGCCTCGTAATCAATGCTTAACCCGGCAGCACAACCATTTATATTGCAAGCCATATCTAAATTACGGATCGGGGAGGTACATCATCAAAGTCGGTAGCCGTCTATTTTCGACTATAAATTCTCTTTCTACGTATTTATATATATACATATTCTTTGTAGGATCTATAATAATCTGCTCTCAATTGTAATGGCTCCTAGCTTAAAACGATTATAATCGAATTTTGGAAAAGAAAAACTACTTTCAGTCAACTGAAATGCTACTGACTATCGACTAGCAGATATACTCATAGCAGTGCAATTTGATGCCAGCGAATGTTTGAAGGTGGTCAACGAAACTATTAAATATATATAAAGACAAATAACTGACGGAACTGCGAATACGAAAACGATGACAAAAAATAAATTCTTAAAGTCAACGGGTGGGAGGGAGAGAGTAAACTCATTTAGATAAGTCAGACAAGGAGAAGAAAATTTTTTGTTTTGTTGATACTTGTTCACTAGCTTATCTAGTTAGGGTATCCTTCTCCCAGTCTAACTAATTGAACTCAGTATGTTTTCTTTCCCTCCCACCTTATGAGTTTCTTAAGCACATCAACTTGCTGAGAATTATGTTTGCCTGGTATGCATTTTGCCAGAAAATATACAATTTGAATGCCAGCGCATTCAGTTTGCGAAGCTGCCGAGAGAAAATATTTAACAGGCGAACAGAATTCATAGCAAGTATCAACAGCGCATTAACGCTGCTCCAAATGTCAATAAGAGGTGGGAGGGAGATCGAACATTCAAAACTAATATCTAGGCTTAGTAAGACAAGGAGGCGCATATAAGGCCAAATACCGGAACTGGCAAGGAGTGCAAATTATTAATTGCCCTGAATGAGTAAAATGAAATGCTTAAAGTGAACGGGTGGGAGGGAGAGAGTAACTCCCTTAAGTGGGTCAGACAAGGAGAAGAACAATTTGTGTTTAGTTTTGATATTTTCCCTGGGTTATCTAGTTTGAGTATCCCACTCTCTGTCTGACTAAGTGATCTTAGTATATTTTCTCTCCCTCCCACCTTATGAGTTTCTTAAGCACATCAACTTGCTGAGAATTATGTTTGCCTGGTATGCATTTTGCCAGAAAATATACAATTTGAATGCCAGCGCATTCAGTTTGCGAAGCTGCCGAGAGAAAATATTTAACAGGCGAACAGAATTCATAGCAAGTATCAACAGCGTATTAACGCTGCTCCAAATGTCAATAAGAGGTGGGAGGGAGATCGAACATTCAAAACTAATATCTAGGCTTAGTAAGACAAGGAGGCGCATATAAGGCCAAATACCGGAACTGGCAAGGAGTGCAAATTATTAATTACCCTGAATGAGTAAAATGAGATGCTTAAAGTCAACGGGTGGGAGGGAGAGAGTAACTCTCCCAGGTGGGTCAGACAGGGAGAAGAATAATTTTTGTTTTGTTTTGATATTTCCCCGGGGTTATCTAGATTGAGTATCCCACTCTCTGTCTGACTAACTGATCTCAGTATGTTTTCTCTCCCTCCCACCTTATGAGTTTCTTAAGCACATCAACTTGCTGAGAATTATGTTTGCCTGGTATGCATTTTGCCAGAAAATATACAATTTGAATGCCAGCGCATTCAGTTTGCGAAGCTGCCGAGAGAAAATATTTAACAGGCGAACAGAATTCATAGCAAGTATCAACAGCGCATTAACGCTGCTCCAAATGTCAATAAGAGGTGGGAGGGAGATCGAACATTCAAAACTAATATCTAGGCTTAGTAAGACAAGGAGGCGCATATAAGGCCAAATACCGGAACTGGCAAGGAGTGCAAATTATTAATTACCCTGAATGAGTAAAATGAGATGCTTAAAGTCAACGGGTGGGAGGGAGAGAGTAACTCTCCCAGGTGGGTCAGACAGGGAGAAGAATAATTTTTGTTTAGTTTTGATATTTCCCCTGGGTTATCTAGTTTGAGTATCCCACTCTCTGTCTGACTAACTGATCTCAGTATGTTTTCTCTCCCTCGCACCTAATGACTTCTTGAAGCACATCAACTTACTTAGAACTATGTTCGCCTGGTACTCATTTTGCCAGAGATATATAATTTGATGCCAGCAAATATAATTTTTGAAGGTGGTGAACGAACAGGCGAACGAACAGGTTCATAGCAAGTTGAAACGCTTCTTCACGAGTCAATAAGTGGGGAGGAAGCTGATATGTTCAATCTGGCTTTTAAGTTTTGCAAACAACAACTTTTGAGTCGATTGTTCCTATGGGAGCTATATGATAGAGTTGTCTTATCATGGCTATATCAACTCATCTCGTCGTCCTGATCGATAATATATATATAAAATGGGGTCGGAGATGCTTCCTTCCATGCATTACACATTTCGTGATAAAGTAAATAATACCCTCTGAAAGGATATAAAACATGATTGGTAGGAAAGAAGGAGCAGGTAATAATGGTGCCAATGCAATTCTCTATATACTAAGAACTCTTTCTGCCCATTTTTCGTGAATGTAGTATACTCGTTTTAACCCTTTGCCCTTTATTGGGTATAAATACTTATCAGCTGGACAGCGGTAAAGTACTTTTGAGTGTTACTAAGCAATTAGACATCTTAATCTAAAAGTTGTTGACATTTTTAAGCGGTGCGATTAAAATTCACGTTTTTATAGCAATAAAAATAGTTTAAATCTACCAGAAAATCAACAAAAACTGTAATTAAAGTTATTCCTGGGAAATGTGCATTGAATTTTATTAGCTCTCTTTAAATTATAATTCTAATTAATTTCATGTGCTTCTTAATATAACCAGGTCTCATAGGACGCCGGCCAGGGCGTTGCATCCACATAGTTTGGAAAACTGTTGAGGAATTTCTTAAAGTCTGATGTTAGCAGCTCCTTGTGATGAGTCCAGTGACCACTTAAGCCCAACTCTAGCGTGGGCGTCTTCCAATCTCCACTGGGTTTCTGCAAAGAGTAAAAAAAAATTATATATTTAATTTCAATTTTGTGGCAACTTAAATAGTTTAAATTACCTCAAGCTCAAGCCAGAATTTTAGAGCATCTCCGTTAACTCCATAGGAGAAGTATATATAATATGGAGGCTTATAGTTCAGACGCAACGGTGTCTGATGGAAGCTCCAGCCAACCACTCGGGCTCCGTTCAGTGGCTGTATAAATATACCCATATGATCCGGTCCAGTCAGCTGCATTTCGAAGCGGATTCTATTGGGCGTCAGTTGCTTCTGGGATGTTACTTTAACTGCTGGGAGTGTGCCCAGCACAGGCTCTGAAGCGGGTATCCATAAGCTGTTGGCTCTGTGGATTTAGGTAAGATTAGAAACATAAATATTTAGGTTAGGTATAAATCCTACCTGGTCTTGTGCCAGCGCATGTTGTAGAGCGGCAGACCGCAGAGAGTTTCCGTTCGACAATCCTGATCCACATGTCTGGCCATAGTCATATTTATAACCTTATCTGGAAAGGGAATAAAAGTAGGGTATAAAAAATTCTGAGTTGAGGTTTCCTGCTACTTACTTTTCACAGAGTAGGTGCGTCTGTCCTGTGGCATGATAAAGTAACCTGATTCCGAGCGGCGTACATTATTGCTGGCATCATGAAAGCTGCGTTTGGCATGCTGAAATACCTCAAATTAGTTATATTTATAAGGTATAATTTGTGGCTGTGGCTCTTACCAAGACAGCAAAACGTTGCACACTTGTCTCAGGTCTATAGGGAAAGCCCATTGGAGTTGCCGCAATGATGATGCAGATCAATGTGATGCCCATCAGAGAGCAGATAATGGTCTTCGACTTTCGGAACAGATGGAGCATAGGCACTATACAACCAGCTGTAAGCAAGCCTATACCAATACTAAACACGGATATAATTAAATCCGGGTTGGCATTTTCACCAAAGCGTCCAAACATGGGTATAAAGGTGACCAGGAAGCTGTGCGAGAAGTAGGCAAAGAACAGGAAGAGTGGTACATAGCACACTATATGTGGTATGACCCAGGCAACATCTGAAAACAAAGAGGTTAAATCACCAAGGGATACCCTACAGTAAAGTGCAGCGCAACTTACTGCGACTATGCAGGTTGGTGGCCAGATTAAAGACCACGGCAACGGTATAAAAGAGGCATGTGAGCATGAAAACAAAGGCAGAGCGAATGCTGCAAATGGTCAGCACCAAGGTGAGCAGGGCCAGAAATAGGCAGTGACAGTGCATCAAAAGCTGCACGCGTTGTCCAATGGGAAAGCGATTCTGCAGAGCAATTGATTAGTTTCCACCCCTAAAATTGGATAAATATCCTACTTACCGAAGCCGTATAATGGAAGTAGAGAGCTTGCACTATAGCCAGGCCAAAAAAGAAGGGGCAGAAATAGAGACCCAATATCAGCCAGTTATGTGTGAACCAGGAGAGCGGCAAATGCACCAGATCCATAAAGATGCCAATAAAAATGGATACAGTGGCGCCTGCAACCACAGCCAGAATCTGCACAGTAAATGTATGCAGTGTGTGCTTGAGAATCTTCTCCAGCTTGATGCCGGTATTATTGGACATTAATTTGATAGCCAGGCCACAGACGACTATCGCTGCTACGGAGACGACTACGTTCAGAATAATACCCTCCGTTTCGGTATAGAAGACCAAAAACCAGCCCATAACATCATAGTAAACCGTGTGGCCCTCCGCGTATTTCTAGAAAAGAAATTTGAGATTAATTTGGCTAAGCTTATTGGCGTCTAATTTCCAACTTACCGAAGTATTCTCTAGCTCAGGAGCACTAGAAATCTCGCGTACAAGCGCCAAGAGATTATCACCCGTATTTTGGAAACTGCCGCGTGGTATAATTTCCGCGCGATCGTAGCGGGTGTGATAGACATAGCCATTATACTGGTAGGCCATGTCCAGGCCGGGCACAGCACCATGATCACGAAAAATGCGAAAGTCCGTATCGGAGGGTATAAAGTTATGCTGGAACATTTCCTCTGCCATGGTTGAAGCGTAGGGATGCTTGATGGCGCGACGATAGCTCTTCATCAGCCAGGGATGATTGGGTCCAGACTGGAAGAGAATCTCGCGACCGCCGCTGCCAGCAGAGTCCAGATTGATCAGAGCTCTAAAGATAATGGAAGCATGGTGAGTATTTTAGGAGTTGGCATGCGGATACTTCACTTACTTGCAATTTTTGGCCCACTTGTGCTGCGTGATGAAGGCATGTGAGGCCTGGAGTGGATTCTCCTCGGCGCCATTGAACAAAAAGACAACCGGATGTTTTAATGCATACTTGGACTTAGCCAGAACGCGCAGGGTTTCAATCATAACGGCCACCATGGAGCCATCATCGCCAGCGCCAGGACCCGCAGGCACCGTATCATAATGGCTATTAACCAGCACATAGGTGCTACTATTGGAACCTTTCGGACTGATCTTCACCACAACATTCTGTATACTTTGATACATATTGACAGCCTCCCAGTGGATGTAACTGCCAGAGGCAACCTGCACATCAATCTCAATCTCATGGACAGCGCTCAGCTCGGCGCGCACCTTTTGTATGGTACCGCTGATGACTTGAACGGAACCCATTTCATTTTCCCGACTGCCCACGACACGTGGTCCCAGTGCAACCAAACGCTGTAGATTCAACTCCGCACGTTCGGCTATAAAGCGTTCCGGATATTTGGCCTCATCCTTAATGCTCAGCGGGCGTGGCAGATGATTCGAGGCAGGTATGGATATGACACAATAGATGAGCAGCCAGAAGCCAATAAATCCGGGTGCCCAATACCATTTGATCTTTTCACCACTAATAAAGACGCGTTCACAGCCATTAGGTTGCTGCTGGGCGGGAAAATAGAGAGGGAAAAGAATACCGGCAAAAATGGGTTAATATTTCAAGTGGCAGTTTTGGAGATATGCCTAGGTGAATCAGTTTTTAATTAAAGGCCAAGCAAGTTATGTTAACAAATATGCCTGTTAGATTTAATCCATCATGACTTTATCTTATCGCCCGACCGGTTCAGCCTACATGTTGCCTGGCCGCTGAAGGTTCCTGTCATTGGAAATTGGGACTTGGAATTGGAATGGGACGTTTTATACACTCAGAATAAAAAGAAGCCTAGAAATATATCTGAAATTCGAACTAAAATCCCCCTAGTAAGATATTTTACTTTGAATCTCTTAGAAGAATATGTTTAATTTGTAAACATTAATTTCTGATCTAAGAATTATTTTTAGATCAAATTTATAAATTGAATATAGTTTGTTTCTGAGTGTAGAAATTGCAGCTGCCACAAGTATTTACTTATCAACCAGAGAATCAACAGTCTAGCAGGGTACACAGTACGTTCGATTATTTAGCTATCTACTCGTCGCACCACCACTGCACCACCCGAATTAGCTAATCTTATCGTTGAGTATCTACAATATATTCATAGTTATACACACGCACACACTTGGGGGAATTAGGTATTTGGGCGCTGGTCAATTAATTGCCCTTGACTTAGTTGGGAGCCGTACCTCATCTTCATCCAGATGCGACCTACGCTGTCTCAGCAATGGATCTGTATTTGTTGCATCCGTTGTCGGCGTTATAACGCGACGCCGCACATTCTTATCACTACTCATTGAGTCTAATTCGTGTTCACTTGTAACCGGTTCCAATACCGGTTCTTTATACATATATTTAACGTTCTACGCTCTCGCGTGCTCTCTCAGTCTCTCTCCCTGCGAACCAGATCGAACTGATCGTTCGACTCTTTTGAACGCTCCTAAGAACTGAACGACTGACTAAACAAAAGATTCGCGTTCTGCTTGCAAAGGCGTTTGGACATCGACTGATCGAAAAGAAAATTATTCGAATAAATATTTCCAGTACGAGCAGGAACAGAGCCCGTCGATACCGATATGTGCGTATCTTATCTGCATTCATTTTGATTTCCTCAAATTCGTCTATTGTTGCGCTACGAGTTGTGCCATATGGTCTGCACCTGTCTCTAAGAGCGAATAGCTTGAAAAGCTTTTAAATTGGAAAGAAATTAAATATTTTTGATTAAAAATAAACAGCTTTTTGCAAAAAAATTAACTCCTTAAAAATTTGCTATTAATGAATTGGAAAATGAATGAAAGTGGGAAAAATAATATTTTCGGAAGAAAAATAGTTGGATTTTAATTAGAAAAATAGAAGAAAAAAACCGGCAAAAGACAATCATTGTAAAATCCAATAATAATTCGGAATATCTAACTTTTCATTGCTAAATAAAAAGCTTAAATTGTTTTTCAGCTAAAATTACAAATATTGATAGTTCAATTTATATTTATTTGTTTATATTCTTAAATCAGTAGGTATAGAATAAAAATATTAATGATTGAAAATAAAAAGTTTTTGGCAAAATATAAAAGATTTTTAAGCGTTTATCATTCGTTAAGTATTTTACTTACTTAATTTAATATTAAAAAAAAGAATCTATAATTGATAAGAAAAACCAATTCTCATTTTAAATAAAGTAAGTTCTATATCAACTAAAGATATAGCTTTAATATTTAATTTTTATTAGTTCACTTTGAATAGAAAACGGAATATTTAAGTTCATAAATAACTATCCTTTCTTAATACAAAACACAACATTCTTTTTCGGCTAACCTTTAATATTTACAATTTCTGAATAATCCCTCTCTCTTGCGACATTTACGTGCCATTTTCACACTGTTCACACGTCTCATCGCGGCACAATTCGCTCGTCTTCTTTTGGTCTTAACCCTTTGAAACATTAACTAGAAAAACACAAGTGCGTAACACATATTTCAATGTACCATATCAAAGTTAGAGAAACTTTTCCAACTGCATTCGTCTGACCTACAGGAATACTCGTATAGAGTAGTATGACGGGTCACGTCCTGCACGAACAGTGGGGATTACCAACAAAAGTTTTGATTGTATATAATTTGTACCTTGGCAACTTTTTCCTGTGCTTCACTGCACATTTTTACTCGTCTTTTTTTAGGCGTAGTGGCAGTCGTACTCTCAGCCGTAGTTGTAGTCTGTTGACTCGAACTTTGATATTGCTGCTGTACTCCAAACAACTGTGAGACGTTGACTAACTCCACTTATCTTCTTCTTATAATAGCATCTGCACAGTGGTACAATTGCCTGCAACAGGTTGGCAAAAAACATAACCTTTGTACTATTTAAAATTTTTCTAAAACTTTTTAAAACTTTAAATAAATTTAAATTTTCATGCTACGCCCACTTTGAGTGGGAGCTATGAAATAAAATAACATTAAATTAATAACATAGATTAAAGTCAATTTTAATATTTAAAAATTAAGATTTTAGAGTAATTATAATCAGTTGTTATTGTTATATTATTATACCATTAGCGGGCCTTTTTCTTATATTTCTTAATATTTCCCCATTCAACTAAATGTCTCCATTCAAAACAGAATTGCCTATATGCCCACTGTGCGTATTATTTAGTGTCAAATCAAACATTATTTGATTGCGCAGATGACTAGGCGGCATTTTTTTAATTGTTCCCTATTTATTCACTTTACTTGCTGCCTTTTTCTGTGTGTGTATTTACTCCGCACAAATATGTGCCTAAATAAATAATAGCAAATTATTTATTACTTGATGAGTCATGGGAATAAAGAGTAAAGTGATATTTACATTTCAAATATACGAGTTTAAATGGAAGCCCCTAAAAGTAGGCAATGCTTTTGCGTGCGAGTGTACAAAAGTGTAGCATACTTTATGGGCTGCATTAAACAATTAAATGGAATGCATGCTTTTAGGCGCGCTTTTTGTTTTTAATTTATATTCGAGTAGTAATTAAAATATAGTGCACAACAAAAACAATTTAAAATATTCTTCATGCGTTGCGTACGCATGTTACTGATGCTGCCCCCCACGGAAATTTCTCCAATTTGCTTGCATTCCACGGAACTGTGTCACGCCCTGCTGTTTCTCTGTGCGAACACGAACTGATGCTGGCTCTTAGTGTGAACGCGCCTAACAGAGGCCTACACACACAGGCGCACGCACACACAGATGAAAGGCGTCCCGCTTGGAATTGAGGACATAAAGCGGCAAACCAGCAAAGTACAACTTAAGGGAGTGAAGCGGGGAGAGATGAACGGGCGTCCATCCACTTGCCAGTGTCATTCAACCTGAGTGAGAGAGGGAGATAGCGGCCACACACACACCACAGGCCCTTCTCATACATGCTTAGTTGTAGCTGTACTATTTCATTCTCCAGCTATTCATTCATACCCAATTCGTAAACAAAGCGTTCATCGGAATATTGGTCAAAACGTAATCGATAAAATGAATGTCAATGAATTACATTTTTGGTGGCCTACAGGAATCAATTCTCCAGCCGAAGAAGGTTGTATTATCGATGATGGCCTATTTTAATAAATTGTAACTATTCAATTGAGACTTTGTGTTTAAAATTTAGTACAAATATTTTGTTATTTATGCATACGTTTCAAAAGAAAACACTGCGAGTTCCATGCGCAGACGCTGACTCTCTCAAAGAGAATTACAATCAAAAAAGACCGGCAAGCTACGGTTGCTACCGCTTCTTTTCCTCCTTCTCTTCGTACTTTACACAGCGTGAAACGCTGCTAACACCGGCTCCTCCCCTCAGTCGTTGCCGACTGTGCACAACCAAAACAAACCCGAAAATATGTGTCAGCTGCTTTGCTTGTGCTTTTCTTTTCCTATCCTATCCTGCTGGGCTTTCCACTCAAATTCGCGCTGTTTTTGCGCTGCCTGCTGTGTTGTCGCATGCTTCGCATTCGCCATCGCTCGTTTCTCACACACACACACGCACACACACACACTCTTAGGCGCCGCTTAGCTCGGCATTTCCATTTAATGTTGAGTTCAGTTTCAGTTTTAGTCGTAGTTGAACGGTCGCTGCTTTTGGTCGTCTCGTAGCATACAGCTCTTATAACGCAACATATAAAAATGTGCTAAGGAAACGCAAGTCCCCCAACCCAACTTAAGAAGAAGAAGAAGCAGCAGGAACAGAGTAAGGCAGTTTGAAGCGCGCGTCTGTGTGTATGTGTATGTGTGAGCGTCTTGTGCTAGTTTCTGTTTATTACCAAAGCATTCTAAAAAAAAATTATTATATAATTTTATAAACGAAATGTGCAATTTAATTTAATACGTTGCCAGGACCAGGCTAGAAAAAAAAGAAAAATTTTAAATTAAATAAACAAAGTGAAAGCAAACCAAATCCATCAGAATGCGTGCTATGCTCGCCTAGCACAAAAGCGTAGCATACTTTTATGCGGTCTGTGAGACATGTGAGTAATGGTTGTTGTCTCTGCTAAATGCTTGTTTGTGTTTGTATTTTTACGCCTTTCCGTCGGCGTTTCCATTTTGTTCTTTTTTTTTTATTTTTGCTAGAATTTAATACGTGTAAGCTACTCATACTGCAGTTATCTAAAAAATAATCGACGGACAAAAACTATTTAAAATGGTTTTGTAGATCACATTCGTTTCTATGCCATTTAATTTCAAATAAAATGTAATTTATATTCCGCATGCTCCAAAGAGTATGCAATCGAATTTTTCTGGGGAATTGTTGCCAATACGGTAGTCAAATTCTCGGTATAGAAACTTAATCAAGCTCATTGAATGAGTTCCTCAGAAATGCTTAGTAGAGTACTATTTTGCAGCAAGCACTAGCTTTATAAATGAGTTCCTGAACGATTCATTTTTCAGTGGAATTCATGCTTCAGTGCAAACTTTTACATTAAGGGTTGATATGTGAAAAATATTACAAATTATTCTTTGAGTACTTCTTTTTACATTTCAATCCCATGCTGTGCATTTCTATGATGATATCATTGGCATTCCATTCCATTCGATTTCCTGCTGTTAGCCCAATTGAAGCCGGTAAGAAGCAGGTCGTTGACCAAACGCATTATCATCACAATATAATTTTCTGCGGGTATTAGATGTGCTTATAGCCATATGTTATATGTAGAGCACACACATATGTAACGATGAGAATATGCGTCATTTCAAAAGGATATGGAGAAGACTGTGGTATTTCGTATTCCGTAGGAAGTCCGGCTTTTGTCTAGAGTAACATAATAGAAAAGCACGGAAATACAAATAGGCTCTCCCATAGATATTTCGTGGCTATTATTAAATGCTGGACAATGACACACAAGCGAAAGCAAACACAAAACAACGCCGCAAAACCAATATGGAAAAAAGGCACAAAAAATAATTAAAACAAAAAAGTTGGGCAATATTTAATTTATTTAGATTGTGTTGAAGAAAATAATATAAAGGTTTGTTCCGCCCATCATTTTCGAATAAATTTCAGTGAAAAATATAAAATCACTCAAGGAAGTTTGCCGAGATTTTTGAGTCCTTTCAAGTCTACAAAAAAAACACACCCTTGAAATAGAATTTCATCACAAAAATATTAGTTTTTAGCCAAAAAAGCATTGTTCAAGTATCTAAGAGAATATTTAAAACTGAA
The DNA here is from genome assembly GCA_018150835.1 of Drosophila repletoides. Taxonomy (NCBI): domain Eukaryota; kingdom Metazoa; phylum Arthropoda; class Insecta; order Diptera; family Drosophilidae; genus Drosophila; species Drosophila repletoides. The sequence goes on from JAECWQ010000089.1 coordinate 15,700,623, forward strand.
AATACAATTTTGAACCGGTTTGCTATGTACCGGGTCTGGCTCAATGGGGAAAAATAGATAGTTATTCGCATTTTGAGAGAGAGCCATAACAAACCAAGGCTCTTCTGGAACCGATCTATCTTGAAAAAAGTATAAAGGTTTTTAATTATATTCTGCACCAATGCCATGAATTCGAAACGGGTTCCATGCAGCGTTTGTTTTCCGCTGACAAGTTAAACAAGAGTTCTCAGGACTTAATTGCAAACGGTTTGTTTTTCTTTGGCATTCATTAGCTTCATGGAATACCCAAAAAGCAAAAAAGTTTGGGAAACGCTGAAACATGTACGCGCACTCTTCGAGCAACAATAGACGCAATCTGAATATTTAGATACAAGTATTTGCTACGCACATGTAATTTTATTGTCAAACGGATGCGGAAGAAGATGTGTCACAACAAGTTGGACCCCGTTTGGAAGGATGACAATGGAGCAACATGTACGCATACGTATGAGGACTTGCAATAAAAGAGCTCATAGAAGATATACTTTTTTTGTAGCCGCTGGCATGGAAATGTAAGGGTATTAAGTGCGTCAGCAGACGAATTCAAACGCAGCTGTCGATTTTGACTGTCAGCTATTATTGTCATGCTTCTGCTTAGTAGCAGAGAATACGTATACGCAGAGTATGACAGAGAATCGCTGGTGCGTTCATGTATGGGCTGTGGGTGGATAAGGGGATGGAAATGGGGGGAGTGAGGCATTTGAACTGGTTTCTGCTGCTGCTTTTTAATGAAGTCATGTCAAGCATTTGCTGATTTGCCAGTGATTTATGAGCAGCTGCTTCACGCCATTCACCTATTCACCCATTTCAGCCATTCAGGTGTATTCGTATTCGTAGCTGACAAGGACAGCGTCTGGTTTAGCATCAATCAGAAGCTTCTGCCGCTGCTTCTGCCGCTGCTGCTATGCATCACTTGTTCCGGTAATTGCTGTAAAATTCTACCGTAATCTAGTCAACAGGATTAGCCTGATTGGACGCCTGCACACACAGAGATGAATAAATACCCTGTAACCTTTTAAAAGTTATTTTCTTTTTTGGTTTTGGTTTTAATTAAAAACTGCTTGTAATGCGCAATAAGCTGTCATTTTGATTGTACCGCCTTCCTTCCGCCTTATAATAATTGTAATTCCCGAAAGGACCTTTATTGCAATCGGTGTTCTGTTCAGTTCTGCCTTGCTCTGCTCTGCTCCTTAATTTAAATGCCATTTTTTCCAGCTGAGCACCATAAAAATAAAAGAAATACAGACGCAATGCTTGCCTGCATTTACTTATTTCCTTTTTTCTCCTTTTTTTCGTCCTTTGTCTTCAGCGACTTTCCACTGTTTCTGTTTCTGTGGCATATAATTAATTACCAGGGTTCAACTGCGTATACGCAACGTAATCTGAAATATAAAAGAAGAGCCTTTTAATTTTTAATTCTCGGTATTTTCTTTAAAATGTAATTAGCTGACAAAATTATGCATATTTTTCGCTTCAATGACATCCAAAGTGCATTCCGAGCAATCCTTAAATGCCATTCAAGCATTTCAAGACTAGGAATTTAATATCTTAAGGATTTAAAGAAGTTATATAGGGAACGACAAAACAAAAAAGAGACAATCTGGCTACTAAATCTAGAAAGAATAAAAGCATATTCTCAAAAACTTGTGTTGCAGGGAAAGCCGAAAAAAATTCAAACAAAACTTTATTTTCCCTTTGCATATTAAATATTTTCAAAAGGACCTACTATAAATTCCTTAATCAATGTTTCTTCTTCTCAGCTCTATTTTATAAACATTCGCAATCCCATTTCGAAAAGAATCCCAGAGAATATTCAAGTGGTATTTCTGGTTTATCAATATTCCTTCAATATTATTAATCCAAAAACCATGAAACAAAATGATGTTAAGAGATGCCGAAATTATTATTAAGCTAACGTTATAAATTATTATTTCTACTATAAACCAGAATGTTTTTAACAAAGAACCATTCCCAGCTGAGCATAAAACACTTTTTTAATATACAATAAACATAAATATATATTAAATTATACAGCGGGACAGCGAACCACAGACTCAAATATCCTGCGGCAGCACTACAAAGAGGAGGAGACTATTGTGCTGCATTCTTGGCAACAACAGAAGTCAAAAAGGACAATGACTCTGGTTTGCCCAAGTCCAATTTTGGAGTTTTTGGCAATGCAAACGCATTGTTTGACCCCGCAGAGTGGAGAGAATCAGAAATACGAATATCCTGCCTCAACTTCTCTAAAAGAGCATTGGTCTCTTAACAATCTGAAAACGCCTCGGTTTCGCAAGCAGTTTGTTATAATGGGATACTCATTAGGGACGCGCAAAGCTGTTTATGGCAGCATTTAAAAACTGTTTAAAGCGGGCTTAAACTGAACTCTGACCTTGTTTGTGCTTTTGCCTCAACATTAGAGAGGAACAAACGACTCATACGATAGCTATTAAATGCGCATCTATGTTGCTTAATGGCGCAGCTTAACCCATAAACTGACCTCCAGTATGGCCAGTCGTTTAGTTGGAAATTGAGTCGTCAGGGGCTTCTCCTATTTTCCTGTTGTGCTGCTGTCCTGGCCAGGTACAGAGATATAGAGTCCTTGGTAGAGGTAGAAACGTGAAAGGCCAACAGCCACTTTGATTGACAGCCTCATTCAATTTGTGGGTCGTTCGGTTCGGTTTTCTTTCTATTTTTTCCCCGGCTTATTGGAATTGTTTGGATACTGTTTTTGCCAATATATACAAAGGTATGAAGCTTTAGCCTAGTCAGCAAGTCATTCTCGAGCAGGGAGAATAGAACAATAGAGGCCCAAACACACGCAAGAAAAAGTATTTATGCAACGTGTCGCAATGTGGGCTTAGTTCCTTGAGTTCTTTTTCTAAATAAAAAAAAATACAAAAGAAAGGAATATGTTTTTGTATCAATGTTGCTGGCATTTCAGCTGTCATTTGCAGCACAAATGACTTTCTGAATTCTGTTATTGATATGACCTATTCACTGACCTGAAAAGAGTCCTGAATTTTCGCAATTTCAAGTGCAAACAGTAATCAGTTGTGGTTGTGGCTGAAGGGAATAGATTCGATAAATGCAGTGCTTTCATTCAAAACAATACTTAAATCTTGCCACTATATGTGTTGTAATTCATACACTCTGAGAAAAAGAGAGATTTCTGTAATTGAATCAAGTACAAACTAGGTGAGAAACTAGGAAGACAGTTTTCAGAAAAACCAACAAACTTTGTTATTATTTACCACAAAGAATATAATTATTAAAAGGACCTTCGATTCATGACGTTGAGCCTGGATCAACTCTAATCTTTAAAAGGAATTTATATTCATAGAAGTATTAAATAATAAATACCAGATATTAGTTAGTTGTTACTCTTTGTTGATTAAGCTAAGCACTGAAATAAGCTTTACAAGCTCCAACTAAAATCTATTCCTTTGAGTGTTCTATCGAGAACCACAGGAATAGTACGGGGTACTGTTTAGCCTGGTGGCAGCTCGAATTTTGGTGCCAGCTGCGAAATATTCTCTTAATTAAGTGCCTATTAAAGGCCAACTAGGAAGTCGATGAGGTAAAGTGGCTTTTAGGCCTTGTGTGTGTGCGTATTAAAGCTCAATTTCTGGTGAGGAACGCTTCGAAATTTGAGACCTGACAGCAATTGAACTTTATGCCTGGCTTCCTCTTCAATTTTCACCTCCCCATTTCCCGCTTAGATCACAAATTGAGTGTTCTGAGTGTGGGTGTGTATGTGGGTGTGTGTGTGTGTGAGTGTATATTGGTGTTTCATCGCCTATCTGAAATTGTATTGAAATCCTTTTAACGTCATATCTAAAATTTATGTGCTTGCCAAATTGAATTATTGTGCAAAACTCAATTTTGCACGAAATGCGTCCGAACTGTTTGCTTACAATGGTGCCTACTAGTGGGTAGGCGGTCGGTGCCACGCCCACCAATCTAATAGGCTCGCACCCAATATTTAAGCTATACATATATAGAATATTTGTGTATGTATGAGTGCAGCAGAAGGTGTGCCCAGATTACATTAAAAGTGTGTGTCACAAAAGCATTCAATTATTTATAAGTGCAAGCTGTTCGACTAAAATATACCCTACAATTACTAGCTGTAGCTGTACAGAGCCATTTGAATATTTAGCGGGTTTTAACTGTACTAATTAGCATTCAACAAAATGCAAATTGCTTTGGAAAATGTTATTTAATTGATGGCTTAGCTCATCCCCAATCAAATTCATTAAAAATTGCATCTATTTGTGTGTAATTAAATTTACTCGTAAATTTGTTATGTGAGCCAGCAATTTGGTTTATCCATTCAAATAGAATATCGTAAATAAACCGGGTTTGAATTGCTAACGAGCTTTTCCGCTTGCTCGAACCACCAATGCCAGCTGATGCATAGAATATATAAAAAAAGGTAAAAAGAGGAGAGAAATAACTTTTATATATGTTTTACACCTTCTGTCGTTACTTGATTTTTGATTTATGAGCCTTCACATTCCTTCCACTTCCAGTGGCACCTTTGGGGCAGACATGGGGAAAAGGCGAAGGAATTTTACAATCAGGATTTTAATTTCTGAGTTTATTCCATCACACAAGGATCTACTGCGGTAATGAGGCAACATCAATCAAACCTGCTGTAAATAATAATAAAACGAGTAACGAAAGGCAATCCTTGGCGCACCGAAGACGGCATACCCTAGCAGATTGGAATATGCATATGAAAATTGGTGAAAACATTTATTTTGATATATGCTATAGTTGTCTGATCGTACAAACGTGCTGCCTGCAACAGTCAGACGGATAGAGGAAAATGGCTCGTATCCTTGTCCTGGTCAATCATTTACACAAGTTCTTTATGGGATCGGAGATGTCTTCCTCAATGGAATACACATTTCGTGACAAAGTTTTATTACCCTCTACAAGGGTGTAATAAAAATAATAATAATAATCGATATCCTTCTGAATCTCTGTGATGAATATAAAATTATCGAATGATGGGCTGTGACGATGAAGATGAAGATGATTATTATTAAAGCTCATTATAACTCTCATGATTGACTGCGGTATTACTCTCATATGCTGTTCTGTTGTAGCTGTTGTGGGTGTTAAAGCCAATGCTGCGTATGAGTGTTTATAATTATTATTACATACTTGATTAAGTGGAAAATCAATTTTAATTTTATTGCGATAGCGACGATACATGCTTAAATATTAAGTATATTTAGAGTTTTGCTACAAGGCTACCAATAAATGACCTTTACACTGTTTAATGCATTTTTTATCCATTGATTTTCATATCTAATTATATATTCATCACTTCACTTGTCAGAAATTTAGAAATTCATTTGAAAAATGTAAGAATAAATTAGGGCTGCTTACAAATTATAATGCCATCAAATATTCTGAGAAATTCTCACCGCTAAAATACAAAAATTATGCATAACAAAACAAAGACTCCGCCTGCGGGAATAAAAACCTAGATTCATTGAAGGACCAGTCAGGCGTTACAAATTTTGCCCAACATATCACTTGGGAGTCTGGCTTCCATATTAATTTGACGCACACAAAAAAAAACTGTAGATTTTCTAGCCAAAAAAAGAAAATAATGTTAATATTACTTGGAATCACACGCAAATTTTGTGGCCAACAATTTTGGCTTCTTTTTCGGGCTTAAATACGAAAAGTCAGCTAGAGCACAACGAGCAGCACACACACAAAAACAAAATGTATATGTGTGTATCTACGATATAATAGAAAATTTTTGGGCTTGGGAAAACGCGTAAATCTGCAAACAGTGAATTGGGCACGCGCTGCGTATACGTAATATGAGAAAATAATTGCTGCGTAGAAAAACGGCGACAACAATGCGAGTAAATTGCTTTCGAAATGAATAGACGAACAAACACAACACCCAAAAAACGCCCAAACTTGATGATTTTGCAAAAATGATTTTAAAAAATAACCATAATACGATTTCATTTAACGTGCTTTTTTCTTTCAAGTTGGCTTCTTTTTGCTCTGGCCAAACAAATTTACCTTAACCTGTTTGGCCTTCAAATCACAGGCAAATAATCAGCCTAAGCCTGCCTGTCTCTCAATATTCTATTATTCCCTGCTACCTGTCCAATAAATCTTGATCAAACAGTTGGCCAAAAACCTATTGAAAATGTAAATCTCTAAATTCTGTAAGTTTAAGCATAAAAATCATAGTTACCTTAAGCCAGGCGAGCAGGATGGCTTAAAGCAGAGACGGTAGACGGTAATAAGAGCATCCCTTTTCTTTTCTTTCTTTGGTAGTCAGAGGCACAGCAACTGTTTTTATAGCTTTTTCGCTTGCCGCAAGCATACAACAAAAAAGTGTCGTAAAAAACCAAGTGAAATTGTGTGGGCGAGGAGCACAGGTGTAGCTCTCGTATGCATATGAGACATTTGTCAAACTTGTTTGTTGTCGGCCTTCCTCTCTCACTCCCGCCTGCCTTGTTTCATCGCTTTTACCCTTTGCCTGTTTGCCTGTGGCCATATAAGAGCAACACCTGTCATTTTGCATATTTTATACCCTTGCAGTGCAAACTGTCGAAGCCAATTCTCAGGCATACAAATTAGTTGATATAGTTGTCTCTTCTTTTCACTTTTTGTACTGTATTAATTAGTGCCATTTGTTAGGGTATCTGCCCGGCGACGTCACAACATTTCGCCTGGCTACACACAAAGACATTTTGTCACACTGCACACAAATCCTTGAGTCTCAACAAAAATAGCAACGCCAGCAGCCTGTGGGTGCGGATGGCGAGTGGGAAGGGACTGTAGAATGTCTAGCAGGCGTGCTTTTAATTGCTTGTTGGAAATTATATTTCCCAGCCACCCCCACCATCTCAGCCCCCCTGCCCACTGCCTCCTGCCACCTCTTTCTAAACCATAGATTTTTCTACCGTAGTAACATTTGCATCTAATAGTTATTTTAGCCACTGCAACTGGGTTTGTCGCATAGCCACAAAATTTATTTCAAATTGTCTTAGCAGCAATCTAAGAAATTGTTTCCATTCTTTCTATATTATTCTATAATTCTCTAATTGTTCACATAGCTGTGGCTAAGGTTATGCGAATCATTAGGTTGAAGGACAATGGGAAAATCGCAGATATTTTGCTCAAGTTCGGCTATCAACAGTGGACATAGAGTAATATTGTCTGTAATAAAACTACCAAATTGTATACCAGTGTTGCACTTAATTTAATTTATTTTAAAGTAATATATTTTCCATTTTGCTCTCACATCTAATAAAAACCTTTTCCTTTTTTATTTCAGTTAACAAACACGAGATTTTTCAAATGGAAATTGGATTGAAAGCATTTTCTCTAAGACTGTACTCAGCTGCTGAGAGCCTTCGCACATATAATACACACAAATTGCCTAGAAAAGGATACTAAAAGGATTTCACGCATTGCGTATACACACACACACACATAGAAACACACCCACTGTGTGCGAGTGTGTGTGTGTGTGCGTTGATTGATGCAAAACTTTGTGGTATCCCGTTAATTATTGGGTTGCATGTGTGAGTGAGAGGGGAGTTTGTATTTAATTTAATATTATTAGAATTGAAAAAGTTTTAGTGGCGAACTGTTCAATAGATTAAATATTAGATTAAAAGTTATAGAAGGTGGGTTAACAGAAAAGAGGACATTTTCATCAAGGAAAAGGAGTAGGAGAACAAGAAGAAAAACCGCATTTGGCAGTTGGGTGACGCCGCAGCAGCAAGGTTGCAGGGTGTGCGACTCAAAGTGCTCTGCGGATGCATTTCATTTGGAAAGGGGCCCGACAAAGACAATACGGAGGGTTTACGGAGTGCTTTGGCCCGTTTACGCAACCGAACGGGCCCCTCAATTCCACAGCCGCAACCCACTCCGCCCGCCTCACCATTGCCCACCAACGTCAACGCCAACAGCGGCAGCGGCAGCGGCAGATTTACCACCAGCATCCACCAGCTGCCGCCTACTACTAACCACCCAAACACTAAACCTCAGCCACACCCAAAGCCTCCAGCCGAAGGAGCTGCAGTTGGAGCTGAAGCTGGAGGAGCTGGCAGAGGAATAGGCAGCCAAGCAGGAGCAGCTGCCGCAGCTGATGGCAACCACATCAATGGGCTCTCTCATCACGTGAGTAGAATTTAATCATTCTTGTTTTGTAGGTGTCTTGTGGCATGTATCTTGGCTTAAAGCTTTATATAATCTCTTAATACAAATTGGCTTCATATGTATTTAATAATGCCTCAACACCCTGCAAGGCGTTGAGTCTCAGTGTTTCACCAGCTCACATCTTACATATATTTTAATCGAAAGCTCTTAAATAAATACAGCTCTTAAGTAAACACAGCGAGCACTTCACGTCTTTATTGGAGTACAAAATCTTTGAAAACTGGGCTAAAATTAATAATATAAAAGTTCATATATATTTAGAAAATCGATCTGAAAGGAATAAAATACAGGAACTAACACACGGTCCAAGATTTATGGCAAAAATTGGGGGGAAAAGATAATTGAGACAGTTGACACTTGAAAGCACTCAGAATTTTTGGAATATTTAATAGAGTTTTTGATAGCTCCAGTTGAAAGTATAAATAAATAATAATAATTGAACTCGTTGAAAAACGTTTGGCAAAAATGTAATTTCAATGTACTTAATTTAACAGCTTGACATTGATATTGTGCATAAGGGTAAAGTTTTTATTATTATAACCAGCTTAGCAGTAGAGCATTTTATGGAACAGTTTTTCAGTGCTTTGCATCTGATTTTATGTTCTGTCGTAATTCGATTTCTGTTGAAATTTCAATATGCGATTATGTTCCGGCGGATACTGCGCGCTAACACTGTAAACAGAGAGAAAAAGCGGCAAAAACAAAGCAATTTAATTGCTTAACAACATTTTACCATTAGACTTAATTGAATCGCCGAGCCAAATAATAACGAAAAGTGGCAGCAGAATGGGTAGCAGAGACTTCATTCTTTTCAGATGAGATGATGGTACGGTGAACAGATGAACAGTTGAACAGGTGAACAGGTGAACAGTTGAACAGCTGAACAGGTGAATATTAAACGCCAGACATAACATGTTAATGAATTTTAATGAGAAATAATGAAAATTGCTTTCCATGGCACCAAAACTCATGCATTGTAATAGACAGACCACTTCAAAAAGGGCTCCAGGTTTGTCAGATTGTCAGGTTGTTGTCTATGTTGCGTGTCTTGTTGCTGTTGTTGCTGCTAGGGGACACTGTGCAGCAGGAGCAGCATCCAAGCAGCGACAGGTTGGATTTGCGACTTAATTAAGACATTGAGCTGTCAACCGCAGCTGCCGCAGTGTTTTGCTGGCGCCAAGTGCCCAAATGTTGCCAGGGTTGCCATCAATTGCACACAAATTGAAGGAGCTTCTCATGTAGATGAGAAGGTCTCTCATATTCGCCCATCCGTCCGTCCGTCCAATATGCCATATGCAGAGCTCTCTTTCACTCACGCACTCACTCTCCACTCTGACAATACACAGAGTTACATATTTTATGGGTTCACAGTCCACAGGGAACTTTTTAAATATACTCACAAAGGCGTAAGCAAAATATTTTTGTTGGGGGTGGAGGTGGTTTGTGAATTCCACAGTCTTCCTACAATTCAAATTATATCAAAGGGTTTTTTTTAATATTTTCATTCAAATATGCTACACAAAATTATTTGAAATATTTAATAATTTTCGTATTGAGCTCTTTAAATCTTACAAAAGTTCAACTGAAAATATACACAAAATTATTCAAATTAAACCTTAAAATGTGTTTATAGTAAAAGTATAAGCTCATGAATAAGTTTAAGCGCCATGAAAACATAAAAGTAGTTTTTGCTTACTTTAAATACTAATTTTATTCGGTGTGAAAATGTAAGGTTTTCTCAAAATTGCTGTGGTATCAAAAACAAATACCCTCTCTCCCCCCTGCCCTTGCATACATTTACATTTCTGCTTGTTTTCTGCAGTTGTAATAAAAAACATACATCGAATCACGCTCTGCTCTGGCCAGCGCACAAAAGTATGCTATAATAAAAGAAAAAATTACTTCATATCCTGGGTACTGTGTGCTTACAAAAGTTTAAGTTGAACTTCCGTTTGAAACAAAATTTAACTACAGTTTTCTGAGTTTTTGTATCAACTAAAGGCCAACTTAAGGCTTCTAAAAGCATACCACAAATTTAAGGGCCCAGCTGGTCCGAGTATTTATTTAACAGCCATTTCATTATCAGTTCTGTTCTGTTCTGTTCTGTCCTGTTCTGTTTAAACAGCAATTCACAGTGGATTATTCTTGCAAATTACTTATTAAACTTTTGCCCCTTGACACTAATTGAACTCAATTAATTGCGTAACAATGTTGATCAACTGTTTTTGTTATTCCGAATCCAAGTGCAACTCCTCTGCTGCTGCTGTCTGCTGTCTGCTATCTGCTGTGCAAACAGTTTCAAAATATTTAATGACATGTCAAACACTCATTCTGCAAAGTTTAAATGTACACAGAGCTCTTAATCAGAAAATAAGAAAATTAAGCAGGAATTCTGGAATTAATTTGAAAACAGGTATTCAATTAGTAGCTAAATTAGAAAAGAGAAAATATAATACAATTTCCATCTATATTAGATTGAATTCTATAGGGAATTTACTTGAAAAACCTGAGCTTACTCCCGCTCTTTTTTGAACTGGGCCTGTAAGCCTTTAAAACTCTTGACGCAAATAGAAATTTTAATTAATTTCCACTTGAAATATTTTAGAATTATACTTAAGAATGAATTTCACTGAAAAAGGAGACTGTTATTAGGTGCTCCAAAAAGTATGCTATACTTATTTATATGCAAAATTTCATTCTGAAGTGGCACTTGGAACACTCCTTCATATTCAGCGACTGCTATATAAAATGTCATTTACAATCTGAATGAAATGTCGACTAAAAAATGTAATCCCATGAATATTTTTACGAGAATTTATTATTGTTCTTGTCACGTCTGCTCTCTGCAATTGGCTTAGTCAACAGCCGTTGCCAAGTGCCACAAAATGGAATTGGAATTTGGAATTGGAATTTGGCATTTTGTTCTTCATCTGCTTCTACTATCGCTGAGGGACAGGAAGGGAAGGGAAGGTACGAGAGCAGTATGGAAGCTTTGATTGTAATTACTTGTGCAATGACACCTGCTGAAGTTGAAATTCCGCATTGGAAATGATGGGAGCACAGCACGCAGATTGTAATCTGATTAGCTATTGAACGGCATTGATTTGATTGAGGGATTGGGCTAGGCGGGCAGCAGAGCAGGGCGGTTTGAAGAGAATTTAATTAAGCTAATTGAAGACGCATTCAATATATCAATACCATCAATATTTGTAAGTAAATTGTCAATCGATTGACTCATAAATCTGTCTCGGCGCCATTCAATCGTCAAGTAAATTTATTGTGCATAACTTATGAGGCAGCAATCAGCTTAGACAACCCCCTTGAATAAGCACCAATAATAGGTGTTGTGCTCGTCCTCATCCTCGTCCTCCACTTTCTTTCCACTTGATTCCTTTGGGTTTGCTGCGCAATTTGTTGCGGAGAATGTCCGTTTACTTAGCACTAAATCAAGTAAAAACTGATCAAATAACATAAACAAGTAAGCTTCAAGTAATGCACTGGCAAGACAGGCTAAAAACTGAAATTGCCCTCTTTGCGAAGGGTAAATACCAAGCGTTGACAGTTTGCTTTGATCCTGCTCCTTGGACTCGCACTCACACTCTTAAGAGCAGGAGTAGCTACAGAGTCGCCGGCAATTTAGCTCCTCTTTGATTTATTTGATTGACGGCTGCAACACAAACTGCCGACAGTTTCTCTCGCAATTCCCGACCAAACCCAATCCCAAACCCAAAACTCAGATTTCTTTTACTCCAGGGAATGTGTACGAGAACTTGAGTAAAGAACATTTTTGCTAAAAGCAGTGTGTTTGCTTGCTTAAGCAGTGGAAAAAAGGCTAAAAGCCAACGACAGACAACTTACCTGTCTGGAAAGTTAACTCATATTTCCGGCTCAGTATAACATGCCAGATAAGTCAAACACTCTGGATTCCAATGTAAATCAATAGTATTAGTTATCACACAAGTAAAATAAATGAAATTATAAACATTTAAAGTGTTCTAACTCAAAGAATACACAGAAAATCAGAATTAATCGCATTAAATAAGTGCAATTAAAAGCTTCAAGTTTTCTTAGCACTTCCACTTAATACCAAGAGTAATAAGCTTTCGGTATCATCAATAACTAAAGCTTAGATAATCGGCGAATGTATTTAAAATAAATGAAGCCAACTACAGATTTTCCATTAGCTTAAATGATGAGTTTTCCTTAAGCCTACGTCAATATTTCTAATAATTTATATTCTGCTGAATTCTAATATTGTATTCCAATGAATGTTGAATCAAATGATCTTTTATCAATTAACTTGTTCCTAGAATTCATTTCTGCTTGCATTTAATACCAAAACTGGTAAGACGTCTTTCCTACCCTCTGCGCCTTTCCTGCTTCAATGCTTTATATATTTCTATGGATGGTGACCTTGTTGAAAGGTGCGAAGTTCAGTAAGGACTGACTAACGATTATATTCTTTCCTAATAAGTATAAGTAAATACGATGAACAGAATATACATTGCTTTAGCTTCGACTTTTAATCACGCTAAGAGTCAGTAACAAACCCACTCAGTACATCAATTTCCGGAAATCAAATGGATTTCCTCGGCAATATTGACCGCTGTACATGCTTTCTGCTTCGGCAAATGCAAATGCAAACACGCCTCGAGGCTTATGGCCAGGAATTAAAATTGAATGAAACTTGTCTGTAGGCCAATATGATTTTCCCAACAGAGCAGGGTTCAAATAATTGACAGCACATTAAATTGTAATGCATAAAATTGTTTTTCAGGCCAAGCCACCTAATTTGTTGTGTTACTTCTTTTTTTTTTGTACTCTGGTACATTGCATACAAAAACGGAAATTGAATTTCATAAACTTTGGCCAGGCCTTTAAGAAGAGCAATTAGTAGGCTCCCTGGACGCTTGTTTGCCTGGTTGGCGGTTGGCGGTGTTGGTGGGGCTTAAAGGCTTGTACCTCTCACTCTCTGTCTATCTCTTTCTGGCTCTGAAAGTTGGCTAAAGTCGGCTAAAGTTAGATGGAAACGAGGTCGATAGCGATGCGTCAGCTGGGGAAAAACCCAAAACCCAGAAGTTTTTGATGGAGGGGAGCGAATATAGAATGGAGTGAAACATGTTGAAGCCGCTGCTGCTGCTGCTGCTGCTGCTGCTGTTGATGTTGATGTTGCTTTTGGTTGTCATTCAAGTGTTTTAATCAATTCTGATTTAATTTTATGCCCAATTAAGTGTGAAAAGCGTTTGAAGTTGAACACAGGGGGTCCCGATTCCCCTTCCTTCTGTTCCATCTCTGTTTGCTATTCCGTGTGACGAGAGGCAGGCAAGCGTGAGCATTGAATATGCCATAGCCAAAGCCCGCAACAATTTGGATACCCTTGGAAATCTCTCTATTAAGCAAGCACTTCGCACACACACAGCACACCACACACAACACACATACACACACATAATAAATATACATATATATATGTATATATATTGCTGATGCTGTTTCTGTACTCGCACCGCTCACCTCTGCTATCGCTTCAAAGACTCTCCTTGATGGTAATAGCTGCTTGTACTTGTAGTTGTTAGCTTACATTTATTTCTTTAACAATATGGTTCAACTCTCTTCTTATGACAGAAACGAATATTGCTGGAAAAGCGTTATCCAATAATCTTTATCAACAGCAACAGCAACAGCAACAGCAACTGCAGCTGCAGCCTAACTCAGCCTCCACGCCAAGCATTGCTGCAGCATTAGTCTATATGACAGCCGATCCGATCTCGTTATGTTTTTGGATATGTCTACAGGTAAAATAACTGGTCAATACAACTGGTAAATGAAGTTTCTTAAGAAAAATATACATATAATTTTACAAGCCACTCTTTTAGGAAAAAGAATTTACATTCAAATTTACAGGCCACTAAAAGCAGGGTTCACATTTTTCACTAAAATTAATTCGAAAGAGAAATTTGAGAATCGATAGAACTCAAATTTCTAATAAGTCCTATTAAATCCGAGAGTCATCCACCCAGTTTAAATTTCTTAGTAATCTCTAAAGTTAAAATCACAATAGGCTACCTTAAGAATTGGCAAAATATGATTTCCCTTTAATACCCTATTATTCTCTCGTCTGACCTGTAAAACACAATTGTAATTACGGACATGATGGCAGCAAAGTGACTCACTCTTCTGATAATACTCTCACTCGTATCTTCAGTCTTATTGCTTTCTTTATGGCGGACCAACTTTTCTGATATGCGCTGGGAGCATTTTGGTCCTAAGGGTGTGGTTTTTATCTGTGTTTGTGTGTGTGTGTATGCGTGTGTGTGTCTGTGTGTGTGCATATGTGCCATCAAACAATTTTGTTGAAAATTTACGGGCCTTATTCCCGTTTCTTTGGCTAGTCGGCCCCAAAGGTGGGCTCAAGGTAAATGGCCACCTTTACGCTTTACGAGTTATGGCTTTTATCTTGAAATTTCATTTAACTTGAAAGTGTTAGCCTTGACCACTGCAAAACTCAAGCTTTTTGCCTAAAAACAAAAAAGAATCCTTTGATATACTCCAATTAGCTTAAAATAAAAAATAACTGAAATAAATTTTCTGTATTTTATAGAAAGGTTTACTTCCAAAGCTATAAACCAGTCTGCTCTAGCTAAAATTTCAATATTGAAATTATTTATATAAATTTGACATTTTTATGAGGCTGTCCCTTTTGAAGTGTTTCATAAGCGTTTACTCTGAATATATTTTTAATTCTTTACTATTTTGTCAATAAATATTAAGCACACTGATACCAATTCCTTTTTTGATCCTTTATTCATTGAAAGCACAATATTTTTTTATTGATTTAGACATACATAAATTTCGTTATACATGCTTCTGAATTTTGGGTATTGGAGATTGTCGTAAGGCTCTTAAAACTCCTCAAGACTTCGTTGAAAGAATCTGCAGTTTCTTTCAGTGTGTTGTTGTTGTTCTTGTTGTAAATCTTGACGTTGTTTGCAACTGTATTAAGTATTGGGTATTGTGTTTTTTTAAGTGTATAAGTGTGTAGTTTCATCATCTTTAAATCTCCTACTTAATACTAAAATATATAGATATGTATATATCTGTTTTTTTTTTAATACTTTCGGGAATTTCTCACTTTTTTCGATTATCGATTATTATCATTATGGTGATAGCTGTATTTTATCAATGAATTTGAATTTTTGTATTCAGGGTTCAACAATATTTCACTTTCTCGTGTTTACTTCATGTGGATGAACATGTTTGGATTGCAATAACTATAAACTAATCTTAACTTTTAACTAGGTAACTTTAATAATATCACTGGCGCTGTCGCTGAGGCTATCACTGTCACTGCATTCAGTCACTGCATTCAGTGAAGCGCTCAGGCGAGGGCAAGCCACCTTTTAGGACCGCTGCCTACTAATTGTTGCACATACACTCATAGATATATATATATATATATATATATATCTATTAAACGTCGAATTGATCGCTTGTGCTTCTATAATTTTGGAAAGCATGTGAAAAATTTTTTAAGGCTTTTCATAAATATGTATGCAAATTTTCAATAAAATTATTTTTGATAAAATTTTGTTGGAATTTTTAATAAAAAGAAAAGGATCTTTTCTTAGGCCAAAATGAGCCTTAAAAACTAAAACGCTGACAGTTTTCAACCAGCCAAATTAGCCAGCGTTTTCAAGTAGTAGGCAGGGCAGTGGACATTTTTCCCCCCAATGCTATGATATGCATATATATATATATATATATATATTCGCATATATATGTACTAAATTCTCACTGATATATCAAAAAGATGGAGTATTAAAAGATAACTAAAAACGAATTCCTTTTTAGTTGCGTTGCGCTAGCGTCGAGTAACGAAAAAGATATCCGAGAGTCGACAGTCAACCGATCCACATTGGATAGATCGGTATTGAGTTATAATACATATATACATCGATATATATGCATACATCTCTTACTATTATTATTATTATTATATTTTTTTTTTTTGTTGATCTGGATTTCGTTATCGTTGCTCGCGCCTTTTTTGCGAGCCTTATTTCTTTTTTCATGTTTTTTTTTTTTCTTTTTTCTATGGCTTATCCAATTTTTTAGATATTATCCCTCTCCACGCTGCGGCAGCGTAACGGTCCCTAAAAACTGCTTAGATATTCTCTATTTTTGTATGTGTATTTGTGTTGCATGTATGTGTGTTTAGTGAGTGCGTTTGTGTTAAAGGTGAACCCAAATTAATAGACAATCAGCAGGTTGTTCTCATTAAATCCTGCTGAATGTCCTGCGTTGCGCACAATAAAATTGGATCCATCGAAATGCATGCGCTTCTCATTGCGACTGAAAAGCAAAAAAAAAGCAGAATATAATTATAGAGATTAGAATTAAAGATGAATTTCAGTTTCCAGTTTGGAATCGATTCCACCCAAATAAAGTTCTGTGGAAGTAATAAGAAAATGGGCAGAAAAGTTTGAAAAACCTACCGCAAAAACAGATGCGAGGTCTTGCCCAAAGAGGCGGTGCAGTGGATGCCAAGAGTGGTCAAAGTGACGGATCCATTACCAGGGCTGGTGCGAATCAGTCCCTTGTTATGTTGGCGTGTCACCTTCACCAGGCCGTCAGCGGCCTGAATAATGCGAAAGCCATTGATGTCGTACATCTCAGTGCCGTCATCGGCGCAGCTGTACGAAGACTTGGCAATCACCTCCTGTGCATCGGGCACAAAAGAGGGACCGTGACGTGAGTCGCTATTCAAAACAAAAAACAAAGCAAGGGAATCAAATTAGGATTCTTCTGTGTTACCACAGAAGCTCTTTCTGCTTACTCATAAAACACTGCCAGGGTGTAATCCTTGGTCAGGTCAGTAAAAGTGTCGGTTGTGGTGCGTGTTCCAGCGGTGTCTACCAGATAAATCAAAGCGCAAGATTCGCTAGTGAAGCTTACACCTTTGTACCACATTTTGGCGTAGCGCCTGGAACAGGGAAAAACAAATTGAAATTGGAATCAATGCATGTAAGAGCTGTCAGAATAACTATCGATGTTATCGATATTTCACATATCGAATCTTTGACATATCGTCAATTTGACATCTCATGTGACGAGCACGTCACATGATTTTTGGCAGTCATCTACTTACACAAAGTTATTGGTCTTCATGCCGTCATAGGTGACGATCTCCACCTTGGAGCCACTCTGCAGAATGCGTCCATTTGGATGAATCAGAGCAGAGTTAGTACCGTTTCGAGATAAGGAAACGGCGACCATGCTGCGTTGATTTAACACGCGCACTGCCTTGTCTAGGGTCATGTCAATTCTAAAGGGGTGGACAAAACAGAGAAGGAGAGAGAGAGACAGACAGAAAGAGAGTTGAAGAAGCGGTGAAGGACTCAAAAAGCCTTTATGAGTTAACTCACCGAACACCTTCGCGCAGGCGTAGCTGAATTGTGCCGTTAGACATGGCGATGGGCCCCGACCCGGGGCAGGGTGGCGGTGGTGGTGGGCTATTTTCAAACTCAAAGGTGCGCGAACTGACACGACCCAAAGCATGAGGTGGTGGCGGCATCGGTGATGGATACTGCTGCGTGTGGTGCATTGGTGGTTGCGGTTGTGGCTTCAAAAAGAACAAATACCCAACACCACAATTATTAATGGAGAACTTTCGGCATATTTGTTGTTCTCTCGTCTTACCGGACAATAGGCGCCGCCGTTATCATAACCAAAGTGGCCGCCATAGCGAGCAGTCAGCGACTTAGTGCCATGAACCATGGGCTCCAAATCTGGTGTAATAGCCGTCAACAGTGGCTGCGACTGGTGCATTCCCATGCCACGATAGGAGCCAGTTACACCGCTAGCATTGGTCTGGCTGGAGCACTCCTTGGCCAGCACTGCAGTATTGGTGCCCACACTTGCGCTGCCGCTGTTCAGCGACAGGCTGCTCAATCGCGAAGAGAGCGAAGTAGCAGTTCCAGGCAAGCGCATTGACGACTGCTGCAAGTGGACAGATTAAATAATTATAAATAATTTTATTCCATATTATTATAAAGTTATTACATATTCACTGCATTGCGCAAGGTAGAACACCAAATATTATTTATATTATGGTTCAGACCGACGAGACACGTTGAAGTAGTCCATTCGTATGAGAACTATTCTCAGGTTTGAGGTTATTGAAAGTTGGTTTGGAGTCTTAATTTTCTCTATACCAGGTGGATCGTGTAACTATATCATATAGCTGCCATAAAAATGAGCAATCGGCTTAAAAAGTTGTATGGAAAACTTCTCTTAAAAATCTCACGATGAAAATTTCCATTTGCTAATTTCACGCGATGAATTGCTTTTTTTTTCACATGTCAAATTCTATGTGCAAAAAGTGCTCAGCGCAAAAAGTTTCACGCACACAGCTGCAAAATCAGCCGTCCCTAACCCACACACACACACACACATAGTGACTCATTATCATAGCACACACACACACACACACACACAAATGCATAGAAAATGGGCCGCACTGTCGCAGAGAAATATATTTATAATGTTATTAATTTATTTATTTAGTTTTGTTTTTATATATTCATAGTAAAAGTTTAATAAAATAATTGTATGTAAGCTTACCCATTATATTTTAATAAAGCAATAAGAAAAAAAAGAAATAAGAAAATGAATAATTTGACAGCTCTTTAAGAGAGTATATGTAACACTAACACAAAAGAGCTGAGCGAAAAGTCAGCTGTCAAATGGAATTGGATTGAGAGAAAGAGACAACGAGAGAACTGGTGAAAAATGTGCATGCGCAGCACTTACCGGCGATGGGTTGTTGTTGGTGTAAACGGAGCGCTGGCGCACACCGTTAGGAGCTTTGGTGGGCGAGCGCAAAATGTTATTGATCTTGTCGTTCATCTGGGCACGCGACAAAAAGTCTTCCGCATTGAAGATACCCACGCGGCCGCTTCTTGGGGTTAGAATTGGTTCCGACTGCTGCTTGGTCTCCTCACAGGGGGCCAGCTGACACTGCACCTCCTTGGTGTTTGGTGCCTTGGTAACTGGAACCATTTCTGCGTCTCTTCTTTTCTCACTCTTTTTTTTTTTGTTGCAAGTGTTTTCTCGTTGTCTTCTTGTGGTTACAGAAACAATTGCACGGGTTGGAGAGCTGCGCGCGGGCGGGTTGGGGTTGACTGGGGATAGTTGGTAATGCGAAAAACCAAAGATTGCTCGACACAACGACTCAAAGAGAGGAATTTAATTTTTACTTTTTTTTATTTTCTACTTTCAAGAGCTCTGCTCACTGCGAAAATTTGTGAAAGAATGACTTGCCACAGCTACTGACCTTAGGTAGGTCATCTTTTTTCACTGCATTTCATTCGCCTACTTTGATGTCAAACGCAAAAAGGTGTTGGAAAACGCCTGAAGAAACACCATCAGCAACTTTGTTTACTAAATTAGGCTAAGTATAAAAGTATTGCATACTTTTGGGTAGCATATATTATAGATTATTTCGTTAAATAATCTCAAATTTTAATAAAATATTTTAAGATTATTAAGATTATTATTAATTAGGTTGATAATATGATCAAATATATGATCACAAATGCTAGAAGAATTACAATTAGGCCTATAATACGCTGTCTACTCATAATCTTTACAGTCTCTGGGCAATATGTTTTGACTGCATCAATTTATTAGTCGCAAAAATCCCTCTGAAATACATTTAAATACTATGGAATTTATAATATTAGGCATTTTAAAATAAGCCATCAACTTGGAAGGGTTGCTTAGACAACCAGTGTGGGAAAACGAAAAGCGATCCGAACTGCCAACCTAATTGAATTGGATTGAAGTAGAGTGGGAGCTTAAAATGTAAAAAAGATAAAGAAGAATAGAAAAGTTCTTCTTTTTTCTTTTCTGCTATTCTCTGCCTTACAAATTCGCTGACAATAAAGCAACAGCAGAGAAATAAAGCTTTTCAACAATTGAATTCGCTTCATCAAAGCACCCATACACATAAAAACAAACATACATATATACATGCGTATGTATATAAAAATGCTGCCAATTTACTGTTACAAAAATGTACAGAAAAAGCAAAGGGGAAAATGGCGAAAAAAGCTGAATTGAATATAAAAATGGACAGGAAACACGAATTGTGTAATTTATTTATTAAATTAATAATAAAATTCAGCATATTTTTATTGTTAAATTATTTCTATTAAATACTTTTAAATTAAACTAAATTATTTTACATACATTTCTGTAAGGCAAACTCACAAGAAAAAATAGAATCTTATTACTTCTAAAAAATGGCGGATCTATACGGAAAAAAGCTGAAGAGGCAGCACTGATTGAAAGTGCTACCAAATCTTCAACTTTAATGCAAGAACTTTATTGCTGAAAGTTATAAACACTTTTGGGTTTAATGGACTTGGCTATAATGTGTCCTTGCCCATGGCAAAAACCCGAATTTGACGAGTTGCTTCAATTGGCAGTATTCATGGCTGCTTGGCCGAGAACGAGGCCTTATTCTTGGTAAAAAGATGTATGTATGTATGTATATGTGTATTTATATGAGAACTTCCGTGATAAGTGAAAGTGTTCAATGGAAATAAACGCAGACATCAATTAGCCATTGACAATTGGCAAAGTTGCCTTCGAATTGTTTATTTAACGATAAGGTTAGACGCCTCTGAACTTCTCTTCTAGTCGTACTAGGCAAATATTGTGACAATTTTCGATTGGAATTGTCAACGAAGTTCTGACAAGTTTCTATTGCTGTTTTATTTGATTTATTGTGGTTGTGTGGTTGTTGGCCTGGCTAATGAGCGCATTGACTCCTTGCAACGCTTGGCCATCGGCCCACGCCAAATATCTAAAAACTGACCATTCAAAATATTCCATTTATTTTTGCCAACATTTTCATTTTCATTTCTATTTCTTGATACGTTTTCTGTTTTTTCGCATATGTCGTACATATTTATGTAAAATATTTTTAGTTTTTGTGGTACTCATTAAAATGCTGTTGCAATTTAAGTTGCTGCCCGCCCACGCATTGCATTGACTCAGTTAAAGCAGGCTAAAAATAAATAAATATAAGATGCACTGCTTGAAATTCTGATTCTTATTCTTTTTCTGAATATGAATTGAATATAGTATGAAGCGACATATGAGGGACATTCGGGAGAGGCGAGGCAAGAGACGAGGTGAAAACACACACAGAGTGAGTGCCAGTGAAATACGGAAATTCATTTGTATAAAACAAGTAAGAAAATTCAAGTCCAGTGGTCGAACTGGCGATACTCTGTAGCCTGATCTGACCACATATAAAACAGAAATTTACAGTATACAAAAATCAAATTTCCCTACGAACGGGGTTTAGAGAACTCGTCTCTTAATCAACTCAATAATATTTGTATTTCATTTGAGCTGCCTTTCTTCAAACTGTTTGATACTTTTTCACTCTTAGCAAATTTTTATAGGTATAGAGTACAAAAAAACAATATTATTTATTTTTAACAAACAAATTGGATAACCTCCTTTTGTACATTCACACACACAAAAACCACCAACATATTTTTGTGTAAATACAAATTTGTTGACAGCCTTTTCAATGCAATACTCTTGCTTTGGGTTTGGGTTTGGGTTGGGTTCGGCGCTTTGGCTTGGGCTTTGGGGCTTTTGAGGCGCCTCTCGTTTTAGTTTTAATTACGGGGCACATTGTTTGTTGTTGCTCGCACTGTTGCCACGATTGTGCCCCACGTTTTAATTAACTAGAATGCAACTGCCACAAAGAGCCACCAGCAAGATGCGAGTATTTTCGCATACTGCAGTGTGTCGCATATGAAAATCTGAATCCATAAGTTCCTGGCTTTGCATATGATATATGAAACAGCTGGGACCAATAAAGGCTATTCTATTCAAGTGTTGTGCTATATAGCAACAATATAAAAGGTCACAATAAGAACGAAGCATTTGTTAAAAGGGGCTTTAAAAGTGCTTAAAAGGCTTTGTAAGCGCCCAACATTGCACTTATCTTTGGCTGAAATTCCACGAGACTTCTCTAGACTAAGCTAGTGTCATTGTGGTACTAATATTGGTGCTATTGTTCTTCGCTTTCCTGCCACTAATTGAAATTAAGCTTCTATCATTGTTCAAAAACTTATTCTCAAAGTATAAGTCATCCAAAAAACGTCTATTTTTTTTATTATCTGCATTAAAGTTCTAAATTTGCATAGTGTTTTTCCATAGCATATTTTTAGCTACATTTTGGCTTTTAGTCATAATAAAACCACTGAAAATTGTGCAATAGCACGGCAAATAGCACGGCAGTTGGAAAGTGAGAAAAACAGAGAAAAACTATTTTTGTGGCGACAAAATTTATAGCCATGTCAATGAACTGTGTGCACTGTGCATTGCCTCACTGTGCGCATGGAGGAGAGATGATGATGCTAAGCAGACAAAATTCATGATATTGGAATTCCTTCATAGATATGAAAGAAGAAATGCTGACGTCAGACAGATAGAGACAAAGTCAGAGACAGAGACAGAGAAAGAGAGAAGCACTCAGTTTTGATAGGGGAACTTATGGCATAATTGAAGCCAACCATTTTAATTTTAATGTACATCATTTTATTTATTTTTTTGTATGCAATTTACATTGCAAACAATTAACACAGACAGAGTCTTTTGTTGTGGGCACATGTAAAATTAATTGATTGTCAACAACATCGCATCAACGGAGAGTGCATTTTATATAGGGCTTTATTTTTATATAAACAAATGAACGAAATGTGTGAATAATTATGTGAACTCATATAAGATAGAGGCTTGCGCACATCCGCAATATATTCATGTTTATATTCATGTGAATATTCACCTATTCATACACGCGTTTCTGTGCTGTGCTGTGCTTAATGACATGTGGCTTCAAGAAACCACATCTTAACTTTCAGCAAGATTTCCCTACACATTCCCAACATATTTTAACTCCCCCGATCTGTCCACATTGTCACTCTTTCAGTCGTTCAGCTTTCGGTCATCGTCATAAATCGCGTAAAGCTCATGAAACTTGAGTGACTTTTGTTTACACAACCGTCCCATACAAATCCCCTAGCATTTTGGGGCTTGTCGGTTTGTCAAGTGATTCATTTGGGATTTCCTGGAAGTCTGCGCCAGACCCAAACGCAGACCCAGACCAACGGACTGCGTCTGGGACTGTGACTGTGACTGTGCCTTCCACTGCGACTGGGACTGTGATTCGTGACCAGTTCACCAAAAATAGCGCAAAAGTGTGCCCAAGTGCTTTGTATAGATATATCTATATATATATATATATATATATATATACATAAATAGGTGGACGCCAGTTGATCTTTTGTAGGTTTGACGTCATCGACTCGCAGCGTTTGCCAAATGTTCGCAGTGGCGCCCTCATTAAGCCATTGGGAGAAGCAATCCCCCATGCGACGCCTCTGCTTATTACCGAAAGGTGTGCTAAGAGTTGGACGAGGAGGAGCAGATCTTTCGTAAGATTTAATGTGTGCTGGCGCATTGCCCGTTTGTCAAACAAAATTTTACGCTTAATTTAAGCGGCAAACATCTGAAGTGACGTTGTCGTTTCCACTTTGATTTTTTCATAAATATAGGCCAAAGAATTCATCAATAATTATTACACTGTACAAAATATTCACCCATTTTACACATCTTTTATTTATGTTTATTTATATCCGATTTATGCCAGAAAACATATGTATATATTGAGCAGACATGTAAACAAATCTGTGTAATTTTATGTATATAAATTGCAATCTATTTTATTTTTCTCTCTCTGTTCTAATTATCTTACAAAGGTCGTAAACGATAGATGTACAAATGCCTATAAATAAGCACAGCAATCAATTAAAACATATCCTTCAGACTTCGTAAATGTTAATTTTTAAAAAAAAAAAGTACTTTCAAGGATGATGTTGATACGTACTTGGAGGTAGCTACATGAATAATGAATACTCGTAATATGCCTCGACTCAAATCAAAGTATTCATTTTTAATAAGGAATGAATTGATTTTGTTTATGACATTTGAAATACTTTAAAATTTATTGATTCTATTTCACCTTTCTCAACATTTTCGAATGAAAAATCAGGTTCCTCTTCAAGAATACAAAATTTGCAGACGTGCCTCTTGGGTATACGCCCACCATTTGTGCGCTCCACTTCCCAGAGAAGGGGGCTGTCTGTCTCTCTGTCTGTCTGTCTCTCTGTATGTCTGTCTGCCTGTCGGTTCCATAAATCACGCGACTTTTAGTCGAATGTTCCGCCTTCATTCAATTTGCCTTTATCTTTTGTTGTTGCTGTCTCAGCGACATGCTCGATTTTTAATTTTTTATATTATTATTATGGTACGGGTTTTTTATTTTCTTGAAAATTTATAACACATGCACTGCGATTGTGCAATTTGTGACTTGTCTTTTCCGCTTTTCTTTTTCCTTTCCCCTTTTTTTTTTTTTTGCGCATAATTTTTTATATTTTCGGCAAATGGGCAACAATAAATTGCATTTATTTTTCGCGGGGGAGGAAACGTGGGGAAACACAGACAAGGTGCTTATGAACTCTTCTTTGACTTTGGGTGTGACTAAGTCTTTAAAAGGGGGACAAATGCCCGCATAGTTTCCGCTTTGTGCTCGGATCGGAGACATAAAGACGGAGGAGGGAGAGACGGGAAATGGGAAACGACGGGAAACGGGCGACATGAAACGGGAGACAACGACAATTGAGGCGCCAAGGAATTTCACTTGAGCTGCGTACAGACAAGGTTCAATGCACTGCAAGCACACCAGCAAATTCCATTGGGGCAGCCATTGTAATGCCAATTGGATATTTAACAGAGCCAACTATTGTCCGTCTTTTGTTCCACGTCCCCGTCCTCCCCCTAAATTGCCACAGGACCACAAATTGCGGTCGTCAATGGATAACTAAATGGAAATAATGTCGACTCAGTCAATGAACGCAATTCTCTCCCACTTTTCCCAATCCCCCGCTGCTTCGTAATGTCTTCAAGCATACAAAACTGTCAGTCCCAGTCTATATAAACATATATATATACATTTATCTGAATAATGGCAGGAACAAAAAGACTGAAATGAAGTAAATTTATAATGTAGCACACACCTTACACGCAGTCTTCTACTGACGACGGACATGCCTTTCCTAGAAGGGGGCCTGCTCGAAAAGAAGATTATTCACACAGAAGTAAAACAATTGTTGGCCCATATTTTTGTATAATTCACTCAATATATTTATACTAAGAGTACCTCTGTTGAAAGAGCATATTAAACAGGCTTTTTAAGTATGTCTTTTATATATAGAGTAGTTTAAAAGATCTTTAAACTGTTCCTTTTATTTAGTGCCATCTTACATGAATAGAGCTGTTCACGGGTTTTTTAGAGAAAACTTCTATTTTAATAGAATATGCCAGTATTATCCTTGATCCAGTCGAGATAACTGGTAATACGAGAGAAGCCTGATGGCTCGCCATACTCACAGCCGTAAATAGAAGAGAATGAGGTAACTCCAACCAATTTGCCGGTGCTGGTAAGCACCAAAGGACCACCAGAGTCCCCGCTGCAGGTGGATTTCTTATTGGGCGTGGCAATGCAAATAACCTCGCTGGAGGCTTTCACAGTTCCGTAATAGCTTTGGCAGGCATCCACAGAGATAATATCAAATATGCTGTACTGCAAGGTATCCGAAATTTCAAAGTTCCACTGAGAGGTCAGACCCCAGCCGGAGGCAATTGCCTCCTGGCCAGCATAACTGGAGTAACTGCTGGCCATGGCAGGCAGTTCGATTTTGTTGATATACGTACTAAAGGTAATTACAGGTGTGTTGATAAGAGCAATGTCATGGGTTAGTGGGCGAGCACTGTAATCCGGATGCTGCACAAAGCTGGTGCCGGGCACATACTGATAAAGCTTGGCACTTGTACGCACCGTGGATCCATAGAAGACAATCACATTGACAGCACTAAAGCAAATAAACTTAATTCAAGTAAATATTAAACTTTTTTGTTAGAGTCCTTGTTTACTTACTCATCCGTGCAATGGGCAGCAGTTAGCAGCCATTGATTGCCAATGATAACTCCGCCACAGAAATAGGTATCCCCGCTGCTTGAGCTGAGAAAGCTTAGTCCCACCTGGTAGGGAAATTCACCCTCTGCAGCGGGCTGTCCATTTGTATTACGTCCCTGCAAGGCGCGCACTGCGCCCACTGATTGTTCTTCAGAGGATGAAGATGAGCAGGCAATCGCGGTGGCAAAAACCACTGCAAAAACTATAAAAACTTTCATATTGATCGCTGTTCTTTCAGCGAATAAAACCCAAAGCTTCGAAACACCTTTCTTTAATAGCCAATTTATTTTTCTCAAGTTTTTTAATTGTTATCAAGCATTGCTTTAAGTGATTCCATTGAAAACTTGCTTAATTTATTTTTCTTATCAATAGCGAACGCGCTTAGGCAGATGCTTTAACTACTTTAACCACAAAACGAAATCTATATTTCGATTTAAAAATTTATAGATAACAGGCAGCAAATTTTTAATTAAATGCACTCAAAAATAATACTCAAAAACGGAGAAAAAGCAGCGAAGAATTGTGAGATAAGAACTGATTAAGCAGAAATGACAGTATTACTTAAAAAAAATTGAAAAATTTAAATGAGCCTAGATTCGAACCAAAATAGACGGTTTTCGAACTTGAACTTCATATTTTTTCAATTAAAATCAGACTTAGACTTGGCTCAAAGCAGTCTTGGTTATAAGCATCCACCTAAAGTTATATTAGATTTTTTCCCTATTATTTTAATATTTTCGAGATCGTGAGTAAGGGTATTTCAAAGTCGATTATGACTTCTGCATCTCGCAATGGTTTGTTTATTATCATCGGTCGGTGTGGTTAGTGTCAAGTACACCATATTTCTGCATATCTGGTACAACATCAAAAAAACTCGGGAGTTTTCCAGTTTTCATGTAGATTTTTTTGGGTTGTGGCCTTCTCTTTGGGATGAAGACAATATTTGCTATGCGTAAATTGCTTCCGCAATGAAATTAAAGAGATTTTCCCTACCTGAACGTTTTTCGCTTGATAATTTGCCAATTAAAATGAAATGTTTGTCTACTTTGTGGCAGTGCTTATAAGCATTGAAGTGTAATTAAATCGTGTAATGAGGGCACAACAGGAGCAACAAAAATAAAATTAATAAAAGAAAAAGTTGTTGTTTAACTTTGCCTTGGCAACCAAAGTACGTTAAATAAGCAGTTAGCCCGCTTCGCAGCTGCATCATCAAAGCAAAAGGCAAAAAATAAAACAAAAAATTATTAAATGAATCTCAATAAAGCAGTGAGAAAGTTTTATGGCTTTACGACATAATCATTTATTTTTGCAGTTATTTATATCCTTTTTATATAACAGTTGCATAAATTAATAAGCCAGCATAAATAGCACAGCTAAATGTATTTACTTATTATTATTTAATCAAAAGTGTTATTAAATGTTAACTGATTATTCATCCTAGGACTGACTGACTTTTAAGGAGTAGGGAGGCATGATTGCTTTTGATCATTTCTCTCTCTCTCTCTCTATCTCTCTCTATATATATCTCTCTCTCTCTCTCTCTCTCTCTCTCTCTCTCTCTCTGTCCAATTCTTCTTTCATTTGTATATCCTTGCTCAAGTACAAAGAGGTTTCTCCGATCGTACGAATAACATAGGCCCGAGCAACTTACCGAAAATCGTACAGAACAGACCACTTTATCATATAGCTGGCTTGGGAACAATCGATCAAAATAAATCAATTTGTCAACTATTTTCACATATTTAATCTAGTCTAAAAGGGTATTTAATCTTCGGGATACCTATAATAATTTTCATATACTTTGACCGCTTATAGGTGATCAAAATCAGAGCCCTAAACACAAATTAAAGGGTATTTAGAGCGTCGTCCTTCAACTTGTGATCGGACTGCTTGTGCATTATACTCGCAATGGATCATACTCCCGAATAGTTGGAACAGTTTAGGCGAAAGTTGAAGTGGGTTTGATTGAAATTTACACAAATGTAACGAATACTCGACTCGTCGCAGTATTTTCTCGCTTTTCGCTTGCTGCTGGCGATTTTCAATCCCAAATGGCAATTGCTCTGCCTCTGACCCAAAATGAAATGCCAAAAAAAATAAACCTTGTAAAAACAGGAATGGGGCGTGGATCGACTAGTGTTATGTTTTTTTTTTTTTTTTTTTTTGTCTTCATGTCAGCAGTTACTGCGTGATGGGCGTGGGAGGAAGCGAGGGGAAGGAGGGGAAGGGAAGGGAGCGACAGCGATTTGTTTGCCATGCAAACAATTTTCGTGTTTTTCCAAAAGTGCCAAAAAGCATGTCAAGGGAGCAAAAGCAAAGCAAAAATCAAAAACCAAAAAGAAAAAAAAAAAAAAAACGTCAAATGTCAGCGACAACAACGGCAACTGTCAAGCGTATTACACAGTCGCTTTCTATATGTAAATGTATAAGTATATATGTGCCAATCAAGAAAGTTTTCATTTTTCTTTTTTCCTCCTCTCTTTTTTGCATATTTAAATCAGTGAATCACCCTACTAATTTTCACTTAGCTGTGAGGCGAGCTACTGAAATTATTGCTTATTTTTCACACTTTTAATTCATTAATATAAATATATTTAATTTAAGTTTAGAGTGGATAATTTTTGTCTCTAATTTCAATACAGAATCGATTTCTAAGTAATAAAAACAAACTTTGAAGTGTTAAATAGTTTTTTCACTGAACGCAGGTTCGATAAGCTCTACCTGTAGCCCGGTTTGCAGCCTACCAACAAAATATTCAATTCCAGCCTCTCAATGTATTTTGTGTATTTTCCTTAACTGAATTGGTAAGTGAAACACCCTATTAAATTTAGTTTACTTCATTAAAGTATTAAATCACCCTACTAAACACTCGATTTCCGCCTGTCTACAACGAATTTTAATCGACTCTCCAGCACTTTTAGTAGCCACTTTAGACTACCATTGCGGGCCATAAAGAGGTCTGAACAGTTTCTAAGTTGGCAGGGTATTTGCGTAGTTTAAGTAGCCTGAAGTCGTAGTTCAACAAAAACACGCAGAACAACAGAGACGCAAGCTTATATCTTAATCAAAAGTGAGGCTAAAGTTGGCCAGAGCCTTGGAGCAATTAAAAGGATACATAAGGACTTGCAGCTGGGGGCATTTTTTTTTTTTTTTTTTTTTTTTTTTGTTGTCAGCTTCTGTTTATTTTAAGCACTTTTTATGACACTTTTGTTCATGACTTCATTGCAGCTTGTCGGATGTTGTTTTTCTCTTTTTTTGTGTTCTGTTTTTGTGTGCGAGAAATTTACATAAAAATGTCGTCAAATCGTTAGACAGACGAGACAGAAATGTGCCATTAGCTGGAATTTATGTTTGCTTTTAACGCGTATTTAATTTGTTTTAATTAGCTGGCAATTGTGAAGGCCCTGCCCCCCACGAATTGCGGCCAACATGTGGGCGGTTAACGGAAGCTAAGCCACCTGACCTCGCTGAACTCCTTAGCTAACAAGTACGAGTATACAAAAACAAAAACCAAAACAAGAACAAATACAAAAAAACAGAGAAAACAATGACCCAACACGGTTCGGGGTCATCTTACGGCTAGCATCTGTTTCCCATCCCAAGCATCATCGTACATTATCCTTTTGCTTAAAAGCGTTTTAATTGGCTGCTGGCCGCATTTTATTTTCAACCGGCAAACATTTCGAGTAGAAGCTGTCTTCTGTCTACTGACTGCTGTCCTTTTGGCCATATCTCATCGCATGCATTTGACGCTAATTACGAACGGTAGCAACGACGACCAAAAGATACGTGAATCCTGTCTTGCCCCAAGGCATCCATTTTTGCCGGGTATAATGGCATTGTGATTGCCGCCTCCTGTTCCACCTGTGCCACCTCCACCAACAGCTCCTGCTCCTGCTCCTGCTCCTGCTCCTCCATGACTACTGCTGGAATTGTAGACGCGCCCGTTGTGCCCATTGCACAGATTCTGTTCGCAGGATCGATAGAAGGTGCGAAAAGAGCCGTCCTTTTTGTCTCCGTTCAGCATCTGCAAGATGCGTAAAACTTTTTCGTGGAATCCATTCTCCCCCTAGACTCTCATACTCACAATCGGCTTATCCTGGCAGTCACGTAAAAAGGAAGTCACTTTATTCGCATTGTGCTGCAGGCAATGGCAAATGGAAAAGGAAAACATTAAAAAGGATACATCATCAAATTTTGGGTATTTCTCTGAAGATGTTTTCTCAATAATTTTCTTTTTAATTTTATGCTTGAAAAACCAAAACCTCTGGCTCAAAGATTGGTCTCAATCGAACTTACTTATTGTATAGAAAAATATGAATTTTTGATTGAAACTCCCGAAATCTTTAGATTAAAAACTGATTGAAAGACTGAATAAAAAGAGATTAACAATTATAACAAAATAACTTTAAAATGAATACTAAGAAAGCAGATGTAATTGTCTGTGCTATATTTATATATATTTTAGATTTTATTTATCTTAATTTAAGCAACATATTTCTACCATTCATAGAGCTGTTGTCGATATGATATAGTCAGCTCCAGACGATATCTTTATCATTCACGCTAGAGGCTGATGAGTAGCTAAAGTTTTAATTGCATTATGCCGGGCATTCATGAGTCTGTGCAGATGTTGCAGCTTGCTTTATCTGGAGGTCTGCTCGGTTAAAAGATACTTTTTGTTCAGTTCCCCACAGGCTTAATGGTTCTTTGATCCAGCAAATTCAATAACAAAGAGTTCAAGGCTTCATGACTAATGAAGCGCCGGCAAATGTTTATCCAACTTTTCTCTCTGTAAAAAAAGAAAAAAGGAAAAACAGGAGCAGACAACAGAGCCACAAGTGTGACGGTAACAGGCAATGACAGAGTTAACATTAACTTTGTCGGCAGGATAAGCCCAAAGAGGTGAAACTTGCTGTTGGGTTAGGTGGGGCGAAATTAAATGCGTATGCTGTATTTCTGAATGTACCAGAGCGGCTTTTGTGGCTTTTATACGCCTTTCTGGCTTTCCATTAAATTATGGTAATGGATTTTTTATGCACTGCAGCTTAATTTTTTTTTTTGTGATTGGGGAGAGTTTGTGGAAGAACCACAAAAGCTTTAATGTCAACAAAAGCTTTTTCACTACTTCTACTTATTTGCATTCCTGCATAAAAACAATCGACTGGAGAGACAGAGAGTCCATTGATAAATATGTAGAGAAAAGTGCGTGATTTTGTCAGCTAGCCAATCACTTCATCTGGAACACAATCCTGCGTATCCTGAGACCCTTCCCCCTGCGCTCTGCTGCTTGACTTTAACCATTTGTATGCCAAGTTCTTTTTTATTGTGAATTGCAGCTTTGTGCCCTGTGGCACAACTTGAAACTGCGACTCCACATTTTCTAAAGCACTTTCTGCATAAATTTGCCATTCAAAGCATACGCATAGCTGAAGAGAGCATGCTTGACTGCTAGTTACCCTTTACTCAATGTAATTTATTCCGAATAGAATATATATTTCTGTTGGAAAGTTGTCTTTAGCTTAGCATCAAACGGATGTAATAATATGTATGTTGTAGTGGATACAGGATATACTTTGACTTCTTTTTTGCTGCATTTGATCTAATCTTGGAATTTTTATTGCTATTGCATACTTGGGAAAGGTTTCTTTCATCCTCTTTTCACTCATTTTATTCTGTTTCTGTTCTTCTATCCTTTGACCTTAGAAATGAGCACTGGTGGCATACGCAAAATGTACATAAATGTAATATAAAATGGCACTCAAAAAGAAACGAGTTTCAGCGACTCATTACTCATACGCCACATGTGTACGTTGCACATTATATATTCAATTACTCTGTTCAAGAGAGAGAGCTTAGTTTAATGGCCTCGCTGGCTACGTGAGATTCACTAATTTGTTGGCAAAAAACGATGAAGTTAAACTACAAAGTTGCCAGCGGAAAACTACGATAAAAAAAGAGAAAAAACCCTTGTGTGCAGCTGCCACTTTGTTGCGCCACAATCAGCTGCTGGCAGCTGAGGCTCAGTCATCGTACGTGTTGGATTAAACTAGGGAATAACTCTCGAAATACGAGTGAAGTTCGTAGAAAGATTATGGCTTTGCAACATTTTGCAGATCTCATCAAGTGAATTACTGAAAAACTGTACTCACAATCAACTCCTGCCGCATTGTGAGGCAATACTTCTTGGTGCAGTTGATGACTCGCACAGCGCTTAAGTTCGTCAGGCAGGTGGAATCACTCTCGTCGGATATAGTATAGCTGCAGGCGTAGCATTGGAGAGCTGCAAGAAGAAGTCCAGAAAATACTCGTACTTAAAAATACTTCTAGAGAAAGATACAGACGAAAAACACAAATATTAGAAAAATTGAACGAGGTCATGACGTTGCCTTTCGCTTTCAGTTGAAGACGATGATGATGATGATGATGGTGATGGTGATGATGATGTTGTTGTGCTTTTCTTAGATTTTATTTATAGCCAAACGCAACAGAACAGCGACAACAACAAAAACATTAAAATCTATAAAAACACAATTTATTTTCTTTTTTTGTATTCTTTCTGTTAATTTTATTCAAATTAATTGCATTAAAGTGAGAATTTTGGCAACAGACTTTCTGTCTATTTGCCAAGTGGCACGACAGCGTCCTCGACATGTATCTATCTATTTTCTATATGCGTTTTTTTGTGTAATAACTATGACGTCAATAGACCACAGCAACAACAAGCTTAGTAGGCAACAGGCACAGCCAATGGCTAGAAATTATTGTAAGCAGATTTCATGACACGAGACTGTAGGCCTCATAAGCATAGTCGAAAACAAAGTGGAACAGAATATTAAATACTCTTTCGAAAGACAATAATTTACTCCAGGGATGGCCTGGAAATCATTTCAAATAAACCAGTTTCAGAGAAACATCTGCATAAAGTTCGATCCTCAATTCTGGTTCGATCCGCTTTAAGCTAACTTTAATGGCTCACCAAGAAATGAATCAAGGCATTTACACAAATAGCATTACATAGGCGCTTCTCTTTTGTAATATAATTGAAATACTCTTAGAAAGGGTATTGTGGAAAAATCATTAAAAAAGATCAGGCGAGAGATCCCTCAGCTCGGTCCCAGACCCCAAACGGCCCTGTGCATGTAAAACAGCCGATTGTCCAACAGCTGGCACACCAGAGGCAGTTCATCTTCCTTCACACCGTCCGTCCCCCTCCGCAATTCTCATCGCCGTATGGGGGCTGCAATCGAAATAATGATCTGTGCTCTTTAAATAGGCCTTTTACAGATCCACAATTTCAATTTCATCGTAAAAATCAGTAGATAGATATTAAGTTTATTTTTAAAAGATTTGCACTGTGATTTCTGCATAAAACGCTGTAGACAAACCCATTGGCACTGGCACGCTTCGATTCGCCGTATTCGAAAATCAGTCAGAAAACACTCGTCATTCATTCGTGCGAAATTATAGCACCCAAAGTATTAAAATTGAGTCTAAAGCACAGTGGGCAAAAGCTCGCAATTTAGAGATCATAATAATGAACCACTACTTGCAGTTCTTTCCAAGATTTGTATGAGCCCTACCTAAGAGTTACCTTTCTTTTCTTTACTTTCCTTTCTTTGCTTTTCTTACCTCTCTTTTTGTTTTCTCCTGGCTTTGTTTACCCTTTCATTAAATTCTATAAATTTAATTCAACTTTTTTACGACTTTGTTTCACTGTTCCGTGAAGATCTAAAAATATTGCGTTATGCAGTGAAATCTTTGAGAAATGATTTGTATCATCTTTTGTGTAGCTATCAATAAATTAAATGCGGTCACTGGAGAGTGGCGTCGACAGCTGAACCAAAGAAATGGTTATTATATGGTTAATAGACTCAATAAGAGTCTTAAATACACATACATATATATCTACATACACACATGCATATATATATCTGTACATGTGAAATACGTAAGCAGAGCAAAGTTCTTGGAATCGCGTGGAGGTCTCATGCAAAATTAGCTAAAGAGCGTGCCAAAAAAAAAAGAAAAGAATCGAAAAGAAAAGAAAGGAAAAACGTTGCAAGTTTTACCTGATATTTTGATTTCTGTCATAAATTTGAAATACCGAATAGACATGTTTCGAAACAAAACAGCTAATTTAGTTAAGTGGAAATGGGAAAAAGTAAACATAAAATACTTCAGAAAATACTTATTCATATGACACAATCTGACTATTATAATAAAAAAAGATACACACCGTTTACAGAGGCAAAGACGACAGCCAACGTGACATAAAATACCAAAAAGTGTGAGGTTTTGTTTAGTTTAAGCATCTTCAATTGATTTTCTTATGGGCGATTGACAGGACGTAATGCTAACGACTTTCGGTATTGAAATCAACTGAAATTGTCAAGAGCAACAGGCCAAGTTGTAGTTCCAAGCAATCTTTGGGATCATATCTTATCTAACTGCCAGCCAGATTGATAAGGTTTCTTCCATTCTATTTACATAGAATGCAACTTTATTTGTATTGTAATTATGGGTAATTTACTTTGAAACTTCTTTTTATATAATTGCAGCCTGAGCGCTATGTACCCGGCTCACCCATTTTTCGCGACGCGAATGCCACGCCCAGCCCAGCACCAATAACAGTTGCGCCCACAGCCGCAGCAGCGACGTCGTCGACGACGACAAACGCTTCTCCAACCTCCAGGAGTCGTGGTCAAGGTAAAGTCATAAAGTCTGATATTAAACTCAATTCTCTGCCAGATTTTGCTTATAATAGTAATCGTATGTCCGCCCATTTCCCCTTCCCCCGCACAAGAGAAACAGCACATGTTCTGGGCTCATGCCTTCCCCCCCGTAGTTGACATAGTTTCTGTGACATTTGTGTAAATAAAACTGGAAACAAGCTACCAAATTGGCTCGTAATGCTTTGCCTCCATGGGGGCATATGGAAAACAAATTCATGTTGCGAATATTTTGGGTCAGAGATCTGAAAGGCGCGCAGGAGTTGGGGCAGGGTATTGGCCTTTACCGCATACTTGAGGCTGTTGATGATGTTGTTCTTGTTTTGACTTTCAGCTATTTTGGATTTACAATTTTGAATAAATTTAGAACTTATTGGGAAATCTCATTGAGCTGCGCGATTCACAGGTAAACTGCTCCACAGGTAAACAGCAACACCGCCATCAACAACAACAATAAATGTCGAGTATTCCGCCAACTATAAACCAGACATTCGTTAGACGAATCTCTTAGCGAATTATTTGTGGAATTTGATTATACGATATTATTATTATTATTATCTCAATGCTTGGCGCAGTGTTTATTTTGTTTTCCTCGAAAATCTCAATTCTGTTTACGTGCCAATTTCAAACGCCGGCGGAGGCGCTTCCGTACGCGAAACGGTAAAGTACCCTGTGAGAGAGGGAAACGTCCCCAAGCCCCAGCCCCAGCCATAAATATACCCCACAGTGCTTGACTCATTTACTGCGTATCTGCGTATGTGTGTGTGTGTATGTGTGTGTGTGTGTGTGTGTGTATGTGTGAATATGTGATTGTGTGTGGTTAAATGAGGTGCGTGTGTCACGCTAGAATTTATCGATTTTATTAGCTGATTTGGAACGTGCGATTTGGCCAACCTGATTCAGTAGAATTCGATGACCGTAAGAGCAGGCTTTGCTTCAAGCCAACAGTCAAAGCTCAAATCTTAATAACAATATAATGCCAGCAATTGGTTAATTGGCAAACAAATAAAAGTTACGCGCTTTAAACTAATTTAGAATTTAAGCCAAGTTAAGTGCCGTAATGTGCTTTTCAATCACTTTTTTCTATAAGGAAAAGGCGTCTCAGTGTGTAATGTGCTTTTAAGCTTAATGTTCTTTTAAATTATATTTTTCAAATTAATGGAAGAGCTTAAAGATTTTTAGAGCAGTAATCAAGCTTTAGTTAACATTGAAGTGCTTAAAAGGTTCATTTTATATATGTGCTTAAAGGCGCCTTTACATATTCATTCCACTCACACGCTGACTACAGCTTTGCACGCTTTATCCTTGAAAGAAGCTTCAACTTTCAATTTGAATTTTCTCTTCATTTTTATCTTCCTTTTTCCACTTTCCTTTCCACTAGCCATGACAATTTCCGTTTCACATGCAGCACAGGGCAATGCAACAACATCCAAGAGCACCAATAGCAACAGCAACAGCCACAGCGGCAGTAGCAGCAAATCCAAGCAATTGCCCACCTGTTATGTGAGCACTCGCTCTGCGGCGATGATGGCACTCGCATTGGGTCAAAAATCCAGCGAGAAGACATCATCATCGGCAGCTTCAGTTGCTTCTAAGCAGTCCACGTCCAGTTCCAGTTCTAATGCCTCGCCACGTACTAACAATAGATCTATTAACCGAGCCACGCCCACAACTACACCTGCGTCCACAGTGAATACCAAAACGACCACGTCTACGCCTCCGCCCACGTCCAAATCCTTGTCGAATTCGAAACCAGCAACGCCAACAGCAGCGCGGGCTGCGGCCCAATTAAACGGGATGGGCATCCTTTCGGGTGGCAGCAATTCCAGTGGCTCGGATAACGATGGCTTCAGCACTTCCGGTTCCTCAACGGCAACAGCGCTGCGTCGACTGTACTTTAAAAGTGGACGCAGCATCAAGAACAAGATTAATTCGTCCACATCAGGCGGCACACCACTCAACAGTTTACCCATGAATCCCGTCTCCAGCGCCTATCACAATTCGGTGAGTGGTGCGACGGCTATGCATTCAATGGGCGTCTCTGGAGTGCCCAAGGTGAGTACCTCTCAGTTATATATAGTTATATTAATGCTTTATTGTTTAAGCTAGAATCAGAGTTAAATTCCTTTGCGATATATTCTTATGTAGCTTGTTGTGATGGGCACTTCATCGGCCTCCATACCGGATACGAATATCAATACATCCACAGACTCGGCCTGCACACTCATCACCAATGTGACGCACACGGACACCTCGGAGACATACGATTCTTTGGATCTGGGTAGGTTTTAGTAGTGGAAAAAATGAACTGACTGACTACATTGATTGATTGATTGATTGCCGTATTAATTAATCAACTAATCAATATGGTTTACATACGGTTTTGTCCTTTTGTCAACAGGCGACAATTCAGGTCCCAGTGAGCCGTTGTTCAGTTCGCTGGAAGAACCATTGCTCACGGCCATACAAATCGATTCAGAGCACGAGGCAGGTGGCACTGAGATGGAACTAACGAGTTGCTCACGGTATCCCCCGCGACCCGATATGAATCTCCAGGACAGCACCGAGGTGAGTGTATCAAAGGTTGTGCCTGTTTTTGCCATGCTCTCCACTCATTTGCATACATACATCAACACACGCCAGAGCCAGGAATCGTGTTTGTCCATACTGACGGGTGAGCCGTCATCCACAATGCCGCTGCTGTTATCCTCGCGTCAGCCCAGCACGGCGCCACCGCCCACACGAGGACGTGAGCACTTCACCTTCGATCCGCCTCAATCGCCAAATTCGGCGCGCAGCAGTGAGAAGGCACGCAGTCACTTCACCTTCAAGGAGGAGACACAACAGGCTCGCAGGGCGAGCAGTGCTCACTATAATGGGGGTGGTACAGGTGGTGGAAGTGGTGGAGGTGGTTCAGCTGTTAGCGAGGGGGATGCGGTTAATCGCAACAAGAAACTGCGTGCCAAGGAGCGAGATACGATAAATGTGAATGGCAATAGCAGCAGCAGTACACGTAATCGCATCTCGCCCAGCGTCTCACCCTCGTCCAGCAGCCGTACCAGTCCCAAGCGTGAACGTAAACGCACCACTCCATCTGCTTCAACTGGCGCCATAGCCAAGATTAACTCAGCACCGCCCACCATGAAGGACGGCAATTTCTTTACCAGCAACAGTCAAAATCCAAAGCAGCGTCAATCCCAGCAGCAGCAGCAACAGCAGCTGTCGCCTTCCTCCTCGTCTTGTGCGCAGCAGCGCAAGTATTCATCAAGCTCCTCCAGTGGCAGCAGCGAGCGCTGCTTGCGCGAGGCAGCCGCTACCGGCACCATGTTTCCCTTTGATCGCGAAGCCCTGGACTATGAGCGCATCCAACGTGAATGCTTTGCGCCCAGCTCCACTACGGTCAGCACCAGCAGTGACTCGGATGAGGCGGAACACTGCTCTGTCTATGAGCGCAAGCTGAGCGCAGATATCTTTCAGCAATATTCACGACTCACCCAACAGGAGCAGCAGCAGCAACAACAGCATCAATTGGATCGGGAGCGTCCTCCGTCCCGCAAGAATTCCAAGCGCATACGACCAGATTCCGTGATACACACGACTATAAGGGAAAATCAACAGTACGTGCCACAGTCGGATGCATTTTATCCACAGGCCAAATCCTCTTCCTCGCCCAGCGATCACTCCTATGCAGAGCTAAATAAATTCGAGGATATTGCCAATAAGTTTGAGCAAATACCACCCAAACATGGCTCCAATTCCACGCTGAATCTGCATCTGCTGCACATGCATAGTCCTGGCAGCGAATCTCTGGCCTCTCTCTCGCTCAGTCCCACAGATACAACTCGCAAACGCTCCTTTAAAAGCAAATCCAAATCGAAGGCACAAGCCCAGGCGGCTCTGGAGGAGTTGCTGCCACCTACAGGCGGCATTAATGTGACAGCCAATCCTCTAGAGACAGCTGCCGTTTGCAAGCAACCGCGTGCCACCATTGTGGTTCAACAAGTAAGTACACTGAAAATAAAAGTTGCTGGCATTTTTTATATATATACAAATCAAGAAAAAACAGGATTTGTCTATTTTTGTAGATTCCACTTTTAATACCCTATAAAATATAATACCCTGCAAGAGCATAAAAAGATGAAATGACAAATTTGTTACTATATAAATCGGAATCTTTTTTCAGATCAATAAACTTTTTAAGTCTCGTGGAAGGTATTAAAATGTTGTTTTTTAATGATACGAAATATGTGTCATATGAATGAATCGAATTAAAATGAATTGATATTTATTCTTTATTTTTTGCGGTGTAGACGGGGCCAGTTCTCCTTTGTACGCTTTCTCTCTGTCTGCCGCTCTTTGTGGCTCATTTCCGCTTCTAGCTGCGCGCGCGTCTCTTTTATTTCTCTTTCTCCCATTCTCCCACACTCTCAGTCTCACACACTCTCCGCTGTGCTTGTGTGTGTGCTTTGTTGTGCCTTCTGGCAGCTCATAAAAAGACTCGCACCGCTGGTGGATCGATTCATTCAAATGTTTACGATCCGCCAGAGAGCAACACTTGGCAGAGCAACAGAATAAAAATACAAATCCAAAATAAATATAAAAAAAACCACTGCGCAAAATACAAATTGTTCTTAACTGGAAAATCACAAAATATCATAAAAATTAAAAAGAAAACAGACAGAGAAAAGTATCGTAAAACAGAACAAAGTATCGATTATAATTGTGTGTGTGCGCCATGTAAACTCGAAATTTTAGAAGATTTAAAAAACAAAAAAACTTAAATAAACTAAAGTCTGAACTGTGAAGTTTTTTTTTGTATAGAAAAACGAACTTAAAGTTAAAGAAAAATTAAAAAAAAAACTCTATAAAAATGGCACCTTTCTACAAGCGCATTTGCCGCAGCCTTTCCAAGCGCTACAAGGAGGTAGGTGTAAACCCCATTTTATTCAACCCAAAAAAAAACAAAAAACGGAAATTAATTGATTAAGCTCCATGACATATAAGCCTTTAGATAAGATAGAAGCCGAAGGCAGTTCATTGTTTGGCAATGACTATTGCCTGTTTATATTGTCCCTATATCATTATACTGGTACCGCTTTATTATATGACGTCAATTTGACAATCTGGCGCCGTATGAGTGGTACGATATAACACATCCCCCTCCCCCATAATAATATTGGCTAAAATATGCGGCAATTGTACTCATAATCAAGAGGCCGTGAAACTAAAGTCGAGGTCTTTAGGCTGTTTAATTAGCTGAAATGTGGGAGAAGGGTAATACTCATCCTAATTAATATTACTATAGTTATATTGGGTGTAATAACTATTCAATTGGGCGCACAATTATTGCGAAATTACATTCATTCTCCTTTATATAATACAGTTCAAGCTATATCCTTTTGCTTTTCTTCTACATTTTCCTTAACAGGCCATAAAATTTTACCATAGCTTTAGAGTTTTTACTCGAAAAAGTTAGCAGGACTCAAGTGCCAAGCGGCTTCAGTTAATTTTCGTTTTGCATAAAACACCAAAACTTTCTCAGTTCCTTTTTGCCAGTTGTCTTTTACTTTAAGTCTTGAAGATCTTAACTTTAGTGAGATAATAAAACACATTAAAATGTTCGTTCTTATCTAGTTTTCTGCTTAAATCTTTTCATTAGAATTATGCTATGTTTCACTTTAAAATTAAACTCTTTAAGACTATTTAAATCTTAAATTTCCTCAGAAATTTCCATGACTCTTATATCGATTTCAAAAGAGAAACTGTTCCCATTTGCATAGTAAATGCGCTTGTAAAAGCTTTTATCATATATCATCTTTAATTGAAATGTTGCAACTGGCATGAATATGTAAATATATAGAAATGAATATACAATATATTTATTCATTATACTCGTATCCCACATCTCACGCCGGGGCGATGACAGCTGTCAAAATAAACTACAGAGCAGCAACAACAATATCAACAACAAACAATAATAATAATAATAATAAAACAAAAACAAAAAATGAAATCATGCCAAGGCACAGGTTGTCCAGAGGTTTTCCATACATATGAAAATTGTTACTTATTTACGAGTGTATTTTTTACATATTTATTTACTTTCGAAATAAAAAAACATAAAGCATATGTAATCCACTCCATTCCCAGACGGAGGAGGCGCGAAGGCGAAGACGAAGGGGAAGGGGAAGGCGAAAACAATGTCCAAGTCGCTCGACTTGTCGTGCGCTCCTCTGGACTCACGACTTGTTTGATTTATTAACTTTTTACGGTTTCATTGTAAGGCGCAATGAGTAGTTCGTTCTTTTTTAATACACCCAGGGGGAAAAACATGTATATATTGTTTTACTTAATAATCTGGAATGAGTTGTTTCTTTGAAGAAGAAAAACATAACAAGCTAGCAAGCCACATAAAGACATTTTGTTGCGGAAAATTTTAACAATAACAAAATAAAAACAAGAGCACAAAATATTTATATATAAGTACGCTTATACAACAATAGATTTATATATAATTTAGCTGTACTTCCCTTCATCTATTGCTGAATTTATATAGGTTCATTATTTCCGTGTTCCATGGAGGCGGAAGTACTAAATTTTCATAATATTCTGCATATTTATTTCGCAGAATTTGTATTCTCTTGTTTTCCACTGCTTGGGAATTATAAATGAAAATTTATGCCAATGCAGTAAATTGATACGTTTAGCTGCCGCTTAACTCTATCTGTAAATTCTAAGCTCTATAATAAAGGCCATACCATTTATGGTGTGGAAACGTATGCAGCCTTGGCAGTCGGTCAATTGCGGCCCAATACTCTGCCCCTCCAGCCAGCCACCACCCACCGCCCGTCTCACACACTCATGCAAAGGTTAACAATAAATGCTTTGCAGCAAGTTTCCTGCAGCTAAATTTCCCCTGACCTGAGAAAACACAGGTTGAAAATATCAGAAACAGGCATGCAAATAACATTTTTGCTTCGCCCCTGCCATTGTTTTTGCTGTGTTTGTCTATTGATTTTACATTGAGGCAGAAGGTGGGTTAAAAGAGGCGGGGCGGGGACGGAGCGTTGAGTGGAGGGGAGTCTAGAGGTGGGTCACAATGTGTTAACGTGAAAATGCATTCATTTAGGCCTTGATGTCAAAAGCAGCAGGCAACGTTTAAGGGTAACGTGAAAAGTCGCCAGCACGAATGCATTCGGCGACTCCTTGAGTGTCCTTCAGCAGAAGACGCGCCTAATGGCTGCACAAGTAAAATTCCACTCAAGTTCTCAAGAGAGACACACAGCTAGAGAGAGGGAGAGAGAGAGAAAGCACAGCTCTTTCATTTAATTGAATATTTAATAAGAATATTATTTAAATTTGATACGTCTCCAAAGAGAGATTTTCCTGGTACTCGTATTGCTACTCAGCTATTCACATTTGGCGAATGGGAAATGCGAGAATAATGCGAGATTTCCACTTGGGTTCATTACTCGCATCCATTTCACTTAAAGCAAATTCAGAATTCAGCAAACGAAGGTCAATTTAACAATCTAAAGGGTCGCGATTTCATTTCACGGGTTCAAATTATATAATTGAAAGCCATTAATATTGGCAAATGGTAGCATATTTTTCACTTTTAATGCGGTTATTGACCACAAATGTTTTTTTGTTGCCTTCTTTCATGATTTTCATCTATTTTTTTGTGCGTTTGTCAAGGCCGCTCACGAATTACCGCTAATTATAGATTCATTTTAATTGCCAGTTCATTGCTTGTTAGACGCTGCGTATACTTAATGTCGTATAGATTTGTTTGCAGCTGCCGCTTCTAGTTTCTTCTCGAAATATTACTCATATTTATGTCTCTCCGGTTCTTTTTTATTTTTGGGGCAGTGTGTTAACGTGTTGTGAGTGCCCTGCAAGTACCATTAATTAACTGATTTAAGTACTACACTGGCCAAGTGCAGCTGCCATACATCTCTTTTCTGGTGCTGATGCTAGTGCGAGTTGGCTTTAAATCCATTGACCCCATTTGCACTCCACTGCTGCGACTGCTGTGACTGCTGCATTTGCTGCAGTTTTTTGCGGCTTCATAAATAAACCAGGGCTATAAATAAACCTACATGTATATACATATATACATAGATACAAGATATGTACATATGTATATCTCTTGTATCCCATTGTTCAGCCGCTGAAAATAGCCGCAACACACGGAAATGTTTTAACAGCGCCAATCCGAATAGTTGCAGCTGCAACTGGAAATGAATAAAAGCCAGAAACATAAGATGAAATAAGAGAAAATGGGATGGATTCAGTTGGCTTTCATCCAACGTACACCTTTATACAGCTACACGTACAAAAAAACTTCACTTGATAATTCACTTATTTTTGCTCAATTTCATATAGAGGTAATACAAATAGATCATCTTTTTTCTCTGTGTACTTTTTTTTTTGCACAGACTTTGACCCTTAGGCAGGCATCTGGCACGTGGCCAGCTAAATTACAGCGAAACACTATAAAAAAATCTCCCGTTGTTTTGTTTGATAACTAAACTGTAACCAATTGTAATCAACTGGAACAGACACAACACAACGGGGGGCGGGGCATTGTAACGGTAGTTTGTGCTCTAGCAGTCAATAACAATTTAGTTAATTGTTTGATGGAAAAAAATGAAACACTCCAAGCCCTATTCAAAGTTGTTCTACAGATGGGCAGGAAAGGATGTGAAATTACTTTGAAAAAACAAAAAAATTATAATAGATTAATAGTCAGTATTGAAGGATGACCTATGATCTTTAAAGTTTGCTAGAAAACTAGAATTTTGCTTTCTGTCGCTTTAAATTCGACACTTTTCAATTTTAATTGGAGCTTTTTAATGCGAATTAAAACCAAGTGCTAAGCCTAAAGAGATAAAAAATTTTCTGACGACTCGTAAATTCCTAAATTCAACTGAATACATAAGCCAGCGCCTGCATCTTTGGTTAGAATTCCCAATTAGTTTTAACTGAAAAAGAGGAACTGAGTAAAGCTGCCTTTGAATACGTGCAAATACTTTGAAAGCAGTTCTAAAAATTCTTGGCATTTGTTTTGTCTTGTTTTGCTTGAACGAATTTAAATGCCTGTGTTGAAAATAGATTGATGCTTTAAGGATTTGAAGGCCTTTTAATGACTTGATGGAAAATGCAATTTTTAGCTACAATTTTTGGGGTATGTATTTAATGTGCTGCTGCTTTTGGCAACAAATTTTACAGGCGATTAAACGCGCCAGTAAAGGAAATGTTTTTCATGGCATGAACCAAGCCTCAAAGTGTTAGCTTATTTTTATACAAATTGGAGAGCAAACTAAATGTATTTTTAAACATCGACACGCTAATGCATGCAAAATATATACAAAGAAATCTAAGAAAAAGAGGAGTAAGGGCGTGGGGAGGTACATTGAGGTGTGAAATGAGCTCTGGCAGACGCGCAGCTTTCCTTCAGACAGCTAAATTTATGCACATATTCGGCATAGTTTGCCTCCTTTTACAGCGAAGCAGAAAGCTTAACAAATTTATATTTTTTACGGGCTCTGATTAAAATTAAAATAATATATTTACATTTTGTAGCTGTACAAACTTTAAGCAAATGTAGCTAAATTTAGTTAATATGAGAAAATTAAATTCATACGCCCTGTAGGCCCGCACGTAACCCACAGCGAATCAGTCAACTAATTGAGAGTTGCGAGGCAAAGATCAGTGAATTTTTCACGCTTTCATATGATAATTTG
Source organism: Drosophila repletoides (assembly GCA_018150835.1). Classification (NCBI taxonomy): domain Eukaryota; kingdom Metazoa; phylum Arthropoda; class Insecta; order Diptera; family Drosophilidae; genus Drosophila; species Drosophila repletoides. The sequence continues at coordinate 15,745,484 of JAECWQ010000089.1, forward strand.
TAATTTTATTAGTCCGTTTTTATTTATCTTTTTTTGGCAATCTTTTTCTTTAATTTGTCTATTTAAAAAGCACTACACATTTTTCTCACACTCTGCGTTCCGAGCGGCTAATGGCCAATTCAAAATTGATGGGAAACACGCCCGCAGCAGACTCTGAAAAACAAGCAAAAAACTGTTTGCTGTTTGGATTATTCAACTAGGGGATATCCTGGAGTCTGCAGAATCTTTTTGGTAGAGTGTTTCCAAGCTCAAATGCATGACAATATTTAGGGGACTAAATCGATTGAATCTGATTTATCTTCCCCAAATCTATCCCAAAAAAGCCCAATTTTTTGTATATCTTAATGTATATACCCTTCGTCAAGACCTCGACCTACAGGTCAAGCAAACAAACGCGTTTTTTATTTCTGGAATCCACGTCAGCTACGTGGTTGCAATCGCGAACACATTTAGTGCTTCTCACAGTGATACAAGCAGGGAATGGGAGCGTCTGAAACCTGACAAAAAATAGGGCGGTTAAAAGGGGGCGTTATCAGCCTATCAGTTGGCTATGGAAAAAATTACTCATACGCCGCATTGTCATCATAAAAACTTGATATGTTCATCAGCATTTGAACGCAGCTGGCGATGGCTGCCCCTTGTGACCACTTGAGGCATTTGCTTCGAGGGTAAAACTTTTATGTGGCAAATAGACGAGAGTGGTGTGGCAACTTATTAAAGGTGTAGCACGCACACACAGTCACAACACATAACATGCATGGGTTATTAATTAGGCAGGCAAAAGTTTTCCTATTTTGTCATGTTAGCCAATAAAATATACAAATTAATTTCAGTATAAATAAGAAGTTATTCACTGTGTGTGTGTGTGTGTGTATGTGCATGACTGTCTGTCTGTCAGTCCCGCGTCTTTGCAGGTAGGCTTCTAATTTATGGCAAAACTTTTGCTGTTTGCGTAAAATTTGCTTAAAAATTTCAATTTGCTTGCAATTTATTCGTTCCATTTGTTTATTTACATGAAATGCCACAGAAATATTTCAAGGAATTAACTAAGAATATAGCTGTAGCCCAGCTGAACTTTGTAACAAAATATTAAATGAAAAGCTTTAGTGCTTAGGCCAGAAATATTGAAATGAAATTAAAGGACTGACTAGGCCATATTTCGACTGAGATTTATGGCTAGCACCTTATAAAGTATTTTACCTCGACACCAATTGCAAATGGAAAAAAAAAAGAAGAAAATAACAGAAATACCTGGCCTTAAGGCACGCGATTTTGCAACTGCCACACTTCAAGGTGTGCAGATAAGGCAAAAAGTTATTCTGAATACTTTAGCTGTTTCGCTATTTGGGTTGATCCACTCCAGCTAAGTGGAGCATAGCCTTGAGCCACTTAAGCGCAGGCAATAGACGAAGGCGTCTTTTTTTGTACTCGTATTAAGCCCGCATCTTTGGACATTCTATTAAATAAATTTCAATAGGTAGCAGTATAGTCCGGTGAATCATAACAATCCTCTTATATATATCATATTCTTTGCTCTTCTCTTCTCCTCTCTGTTCGGATAGCCCTCACTGAGCATGGACAACACGGTTGAAACGCTGCTCATCAAAAATGAAGGAGATTTTATCAGTGTGGAGCAGGGCAAGGAGCTTAACGCACGCAAGCGACACTCACAGCAGCTGGCACATCCGCCACATGCCGCCCAACTGCATCATCATCATCCTCACTCTCATCATCATCACCAGGTGCAGGGCCACGCCTACTCGTCACAGCAACAACAACAGCAGCAGCAACAACAACAGCACAAACGAGATGAAAACATGCGACAGCTGTTGGATGTAACCAATACGCTTACCATTGAGGAGCTGCGTGATTTTGAAATGCGGTAAGTCTCTCAGCATAAAAAATGATATATATGTCATTGACTATAGCAGAAAAAAGGTCAGCAATCGTAGATCTCCCTTTATAGTCGTTAAAGCAGCTGATTTCATATGTAAAAGACCATAAAAAAGCTATAAAATATTTCCATAAGGAAATTAAATAATAAAATCAAATCAGTAGGAAAATAAAATGAAATACGAGTCTGCAATTGCCTGAAAATTTAAAATTCAACAAACTTTTACTGTTGCATTTTTAATTCTAAATTAATCTCTCATTATTTCTCATTAAATACCTTCAATCTCGTACTCCAAATATGAAACTGTTGAGCTGAAGTACTCTCTTGCATGAATGCTTTAGAAATACGCTCTTGATTTCACTTTACAGTAAAAACAATAATAAAATATTCCCAATTTTCTGATCTGTTGTATAATTATTTGCATTTATTTGTTAGTCAAACAATTCAAAAAATTTCCATTTTCCTCTTTCAAACAGTGTATCTAACTCTGAGTGAAAATTCCTATCATAATTTTTCGAACTCTGAAAAGTATGTTACATAAAAGTTTTTGGCATTGAAACAATTGATATGGATGAGCATATTTGTAAAGTTTATGGCGCTTAGAAAGTGCAGAATTCGATGTTCGAACTCATCGAAATTTTCCTTTGAATTTTGCATTGTTTGACTGGCTGTTGTCAAACAACTTGTGGGGCAAATTGTGGGGCAACTTGTGGAACAACTTATGGTCAACTTGACACACAACCCATAAGCACAATCCACAGCAAAAGCAGCTGTCCTGCACCCCCTCTGTGCATATTTGCAAGCCAAGCTAACAAATGTCTATGCAAAACTGTTGCAAGGCCAAAAACCACATACATACACACTCACACACAAACACACACCTGTGTATGTATTGCTATTGTTGTGTGTTGTTCCAATTACCGCTGGAATGATGCATATTCCATTGGGATCCCCATTAAGCTGCTGTCAACTGCAGCCAGTGTTAGTAGACAAATTGTTGCAGCACTCCATTCACAATTTTTATCATTTTTGCCATTTTTCCATAGAAATATTGTTAAAGTAATCCCATATTTTATTCAAGAGTTTGTGTATGTGCAGCCTGGAAATCTCGTAGAAATTGCATGAAAAAAGGAGCAAAATTCACATGAATTTTAATTGCACCATGGGGTAAAAGAAGAGAACAATTTTCTTGGAAATTTAATGATAAATTTATATGTAAAATATTATCAAATAATACTGCATTAAAACCAAACAGAAGCGCTGCATTCTTAGAATTCATTACAAAATTATATTCAACATTAACTATTGAGCTGCGAAGGAAGGGAAGGAATGTGTTGAAATATATGAAAATTATGCATTGGATTACATTTCAGTATTCTTTGATTTGATACTGCAAAGTGGAATAATTCCATAGAAGTGGAAGCCCAATTAGCAGTGTAAAATTCTAATTAAAAAACGCTTTAATATTAAATACTGCACTACAAAGTGTTCAGGGTATCTGCAAGTTTGTGCTTAAATTAAGCAATTTATATTTAAATTTACCACTTGCAGCTATGGTTCTCCACATCACAGCCGCTCGCAGTCGGTGAAGATGCCCGGCAGTCGCGCCTCGGGACGACCAAATCAACTATGTTTACCCCAGCAAAGATCTCGGTAAGAGTCACAGAGGAGACACAAGCCAGCTTGATAATTACAATTAAAATCGTTTTACTCTTTCACTGCTGTCGTCTACAGTGTGGCTTCAATGCCCAACACAGGCGTAGAGGAGGAGTACTATAGATTGCGACACTTTTCCATCACAGGCAAAGGTGTTGTCAATCGTGGGGATTCCTTAAAGAGTCGTCGCAGTCGCTCGAACAATAGCGTTGCCAGCTCCAACTCCAGCACAGAGCACTTGACTGCCCAGCAACAGCAGCAACAGCAACAGCAACAACAACATGGACAACAACAGCTACCAGCGCCCACCTCGACATCAGCGCGCACCTCACTGGCTTCTAGTCGGGAAAGCAGCACCTCCAATCCGGGCAATGGACCGTACAGGTAAGTCATGGTAACTTGGATCCCTGTGGGCTCTGTCAAACTAAAGCTAATCCCTTGCAGAGTTTTGATGCTTGGCGGTCCGGCAGTGGGAAAAAGTTCGCTGGTCTCCCAGTTCATGACCTCGGAGTATCTGCATGCATATGACACGAGCATTGGTGAGTAGACGTAGCCCCTTCTTCCTTAACCCTTTGCCCCTTGCTCCTTGATCCTTGAATGCTGCTTAAACTTGGCCTTAATGTTTGGGTTTAGGTTTTTAGTGCTTTGTCATTCAATTCTGTGTGTCCCTCTGTCTGTGTGTGCGAGTGTTCCTAGTGTTTGTGTCAGTCTGGTCCTCAACCCTTGACCCTTAAATGTGTGTGTCTCTAGTTTTATTGTGGCTTTTGTTTTATTTTGTTTTCTTTGTGTTTTACGTTTGTGTTTGTCTTTGTTGCCTTGGCATTTGCCTTCACGGTTTTGTTTTTTATTTTTGTTTTTGTTTCTGTTTTGATTTTTGATTTTGTTTGTTTATCTGTTAACATTTTTTGTGTGTCGTTTGTGCTTTTTGCCCTTGACTAAGAACAAATTTATGACCATCTCACAAAACATATTTATTTCTATATACATATATACTTATATATGTATATATATATATATACATGTGTATTTTTTATGTTGGTTGACTTTTTATGACCCGCCTTGTACATGTGGGCACTGAGATTTGATCGCACAATTGGCATAAACGAACGTAAAAACCAAAAAGAAAAAAAAACAAATACTTTTGTTGGAAAATTTTTACAAATCTAAATGGAAATGTTCCGCGAATAAACCGTAATAAATCGCTGCAGATGTACAGTGCGGCAGAAATGCTTTTACATGGGCGGGAAATTGGAGTAATCGAAGCTTATAAAATGGCCAATAAAAAGAACTCCAAGTTCCCCCCATAATTTTTGCTGTACCTTTAAACAAATTCATTCAATTCAATACATAAAAAATGATATTTTTCTGTTTCTCTCTCGTCTTTTGACCATATATAAACCATATACAAAAATCAAACGTTTCATTCAACATCTAAAAACAACAACAACAAAACTAACCGAACAACAAAATATAAAAAAAATCATATATATTTATACATAAATATATAATAATTCAGATCTAGGCAACTGTGGTATACGCATACATATTGAAAAAGCCGCCGACGGTAATAGCAACAAAAAATAATAATAATAATACAAAAAAAAACTACCTCTCAACAAATACCTATCAAAAATTAATTACTCTTATAATAATATATTTATTCCAATACATATATTTAACCTCTACTTAAAAATGCTTTCCAAAAAACAAAAAACAAAAACAATTAACAAATATATTTTATTTTCCACTTGTTTTAAGCGTTTGAGCTGCATTTGCGTTGCGTTTCCAATTGAATTCCGATTAACTAACTTAAATAGCTCTTCATTTTTATCTAACCTTACCACACTGGACAACAAGCCTACAACACGCCCACCTCTAACACGCCTCCCCGCCCCGCCCCGCTCTGCCTTCTAATTAGGCCACTGGCTTAGCCTTAAGTAGTTTTCCCTCACACCCACTCAGATACACACGAACATACATTTTCCCCGGAAATTCATATATATATATGTATGTATTTAGCCCACTTAATCTATCAATTGATTGTTCAATAAATGCGGCTTTGTTTGCTCAAGAGAATAGTCCAAGTTATTATAGAAAATACCCCAAATAAATATGCGTAAGTGTGATTAAGCGGCTAGAATTTGATAAAGCCCTTAATTAATACTCTCTATATCTCTCTCTCTCTCTCTCTCTCTCTCTCTCTCTCTGTCTCTGTCGCCGTCTCTCACTCTCCCTTCAGGTAGATTATTTAACGAGAATTTTTTAAATAATTAAAACGATTTTATGACAGCTTTCACGAGCATTAAATAAATATTGTGGCATATAAATTATCGTGTGAAACTTCAGAAGCGCAATTATTAATGCTGCGCTTAAAACCAATAAATATATAAAAGTGTCAATTATAGCTGTAATTTATGTGTTACAGCAAATTGAATCAATGCAAAGTGCCAGCCAAAAATACGAGAAATATCATCAATTTTCAGTTGCATGCCCTAAAAGCTATCAATTGAAGTGCAATTAAAAATAAAAATTGCGGTCTATGGAGAAATAAATATGACTGGTTTCTATTCACACACACACACACACGAAATACACACTCACGCAAACACACACTAACGCAATCAAATACAGGCATTCAAATTTCATTGCATACCTCTGGGCGCCATATGAATTTTTCCATCAAACATTTAAAACTATCCACAGCGTCCGCCCCTATTCATGCCACGCCCTCGTTATTGTGTATCACATAATAGAATTTTACCCAAAATGAAAAATAGAACCCAAAATTGCATGATGAACGCTCAGAAAAACACACACACACCAAAGAAAATCCACCCGTCAATTTGTAAATATTTCTATATGTAAATACTATCTGAATGAACTCACGTTTCTTGCACCTTTCTTTTGTAGCTTTTTGTATATTATTTTTAAAATTTATTTTTAAACTTATTTATATAGGAATATTTATTTATAATAATCAAAATAAATTAAACTTGTATTAATTAAATTAATTCTCAAACAATGCACAGATGATGAATCTGGCGAAAAGGCAGTATCAGTATTACTCAGCGGCGAGGAATCGGAGCTAATCTTCATAGACCATGGATACACTGAAATGACGGTAAGTCTGCTGAATTCAGTCTGCAATTGAATTATTTGACATCCAGCTGAAAGTAGGCTTCACTTTAATCAGTGGAATTCATTGAAAAATTGAATTCTGTTAAATTTAGAAAGCACTTGACCTGCTTTTTGTTACGCAAAATGTCACTTGAAGTAAGGTCAATCTACCCACTCAGCACTCAATGCTCAGCAAACCATCCATTCAACCTTACAGATACTTTATCTGTGACATTTCATAATGCTATTAACATACACACTCACACACACACCAATACACACACACGAATATAGCACACAGATATAGCCACACGTACAGCTACTGCTACAGAGCTTAGCTCATCTGAGATACTCTTGAACCGCACTCAATGTCAGTTTTTTGTTTATGTCTTTTGCTTTCACAGCCGGATGAATGCCTGACCAACTATGATCCACATGGCTATTGCGTTATATACTCCGCGGCGGACCGCAGCAGCTTTAGCATCGCCGAGCAGGTCCTTCAGGTGTTATGGACCAATCAGAACATCGCACAGAAAGCCGTTATACTCGTCTCCAACAAAGCGGACCTCGCCAGGAGTCGACTCGTTACATCCGAAGGTAAAAAACAAGATACAAAAAAAAACTCAGCACACTAAACGATTTCAGAATTTTCATTAACACTTCAAAATGCGCTCTATTGGGTTTTTTTCAATACCCCGCACTCATTGAAAATAGATAAGAATGACAAAGGAAAGAGTATTGTTTCGCCCCGAATTCCGAATTTATTTCATAAAAATATTTATAGCATACACTAATATTTTATTATGCTCTCCCAAATATGATGATATAGATATTTCTGGGTGATGGTAGTTATATATATACTAAGAGGCAGGGATAGTCCTTGTGGTAAGGTGCAGAGTATGTTTTAGTCGAGCAAACCCTCACTCTAGAGCACTTTGACTGGTATCCTTTGTAAAAATAGCTACTACATAAACTGTCAATGTGTATGCTTCTGAGGTTGTCAGGTTGTAAGGTTGACTGTGTGAGCCTGCAAAGGACACCACAAAAGCGCACACAGACAGCTGCAGTCGCTTTAATTTTGGTTTTTCAATGAAAGTTGATCAAGCGGAAGTTGATTGGCGGTACGCCCCGAGAAACACAAACACAAACATATATAAATACATACTTATATAGAGATATAAATACATAAACATACACATAGAAGGAGAGCAACGAGCCATCCATAAATGTGTAGCAAGTGAAGGTCACTCAGCTGCCGTTGTCTTTTATGTATTTTCAAGTAACACTTAACATACCCTACAGATAGAGGAACCTATAAATATATGAAATGCGTCTGGATATGGGTTAAATAATTTGCTTTAAAGCTGCGTAAAATGCGTCATTACAAACAGTTGACAGCTGTTACGCTCGTTAACATAATTTGACTGCTGTTAATTGTCCTTAAAAATCACTTGAATGTCCGGCTTATTGTAATGTTTAAAGTGTGAAGGGTATTCAAGTCTCGACCTTTTCCATTGCTCGTCGCTTTTATATGAATTTAAACGGCCAACGGATTTGTATACCGTAAGCATGCTCTATCCGGGCATGGCTTTCATCTAAGATATTCAATATTTTCACAAATGAAATTTGTTTTTAATGGTCGCTTACGGAAGTATCTGCGTCAACAGAAAAACACAGAAAGAAATTTGGGTCATGCAGCGGGAGTAGCGTAGAGACGGCAACAAGTGGGGCCTTAAGGCGTGGGCAGGAATCCGGGCATTACTTTTATAGTCATGTGCCCGGAAAATTGTTTAAGCGCAAAATTGATTACATTTCATTCCTGCGGCTTACGCTCAAATAAGCTCATTTCTATTGTTGTCACTGTAAAGAGGATGTTAAGAGGGATGCTGTGTCCCTAATTTCATAATATATTTATAGGCATTTGCGCAGAACTCAGCATAAAAATTCCTCGGAAAACCCAAAAGAAATTACAAATTAAAAACGAAATGTTCCAAAAAAGCAATTACAGCAAGTACAGCCCACTGTTCTTTATATAAAATATTCAAGCCTACTATTTATACACACATATGAAAACTTTACTACCAAAATAGTTAGTAGTTTCCCATTGTTTATGTGTTTTTTGTTTGCTTTTAATTAAGCGACAAAGCAGTCTAACAAACTGACTTTTGTTAAGCTAACCCACAGCACAAGGCACACAGCAGCACAGTGGGACGAGGGCTAAAAATAAGCTAATATACCCAGCCACTAAATCTTTAAAGCTCTACGTTTAGCAGCCAGCAGCAGGAGTATGAGTAGGAGTAGGAGTCGGAGTAGGAGTAGGTTTGGGTTGCTGCCAGCTGGATGTTTAATAAAAGCGACGTAATAAGCTGGTGAGAGTATCATTTAAGAGAGATGAGAACATCCTATCAAAATCTAATAAAATGACGCCAACTTTTTCGCACATCGTTAATAAAAATACATATATATAAATCTGTGTGTAAATAAATGTGGCTACACTGCACAAAAAAGATCATATGACAAAACCCTTTATAGAGATATCTGAACAAATATCCATGAGTTATATTACCTGGAAGTTTCAACTATAAACTAGACTTTTATGCGCTAATTAAAATGAAAACTTTTATATGAAAATATGTAAAGAATTGGCTAAAAATTTTAATTTAAGTATTATTTTTTTCGGTGTATTTATATGAGTGTATGGAGCTGTCATAAAAGCGTTGAAGGCCTACAAAAAACATACACACACACAGAGAGCTACTTATTGTACTCTTAGCTCCAGATTTAACGACAGCAGGCGCAGGAAACGTGACGAAATCTATGAGGACAATGGAAGAGAGAGGGTTCCGACTGGGAGTGGATCAGGGGAACTGGGATAGGGGGTGTAGGTTAATGGGCAACGTGTTTAGATATAAATTGTGCAAGTTTTGGTTTTTATTACCCACCTAAGAGTTTAACTAAGCGACGCAATTTGATTTGATTAACTTAACACATAACTGAGATTCAGCCAAGCACTAAAATTCTCAACTTTTTTTTTCTCTCTTGCAGAGGGAAAAGCTATGGCCACAGCCTATGATTGTAAATTCATTGAGACATCGGTTGGCATAAATCACAATGTGGATGAATTGCTTGTTGGGCTGCTATCGCAGATACGCCTCAAGCTGGAAAATCCCGAAAAATCCAGGTTGGTATTGCTATACTCGTCGATTACTAGAAAAGGCAAAAATACTATTTTATCTACTGTATATCCTTGCAGGGATCTATTTCGTAAGCGTTCCATTCGCAAGTCCAAGCGTCGTGCCTGTTCGCCGCTCAGCGCTGGCTGCCTCAATGCAAATACGCCGCTGGGTCCGCTTGGAGCAGCATTGGGAGATGTGGCTGGTACGCCGCCGGGCAGCGCACACAGCAGGTGAATTATTTTGCTTTTGGCGTTTTCACCTGGCAGCTAATTAGAACTGCAAGTTTTTTCTATGCTTTTTCCAGCCCACGTAAATATCGCGGTTCACGTACATCCACCAGCCTGAAGGTCAAAGGACTGCTCGGACGTGTCTGGACACGGGACTCCAAGTCGAAGAGCTGCGAGAATCTGCACGTGCTCTAAAGGGTCCCGCACACACTCACACACATACACACAACGACTGAGCATGGGCAGAATTTGGAGGGGTTAAGGGGAAAAGGGGCATTTAACCTATAATTTTTGTATTGTTTCTTTGTTTATCCATTTAACCTTTTTGTTTCCCAAATTCGGTGCATAAATTTAAAAAATTAGTTGGTAAAAATGAAAGAAAAGCTCCCTAAGTTTTAAAAAACGTACAAGCTACAAATAGACTCGTAACTCATAGTTCTATTACACCACTGTACATATATGTATATCATTTACTTTTAATGCTAGTCGGTTTATTTAATTATATACCCGAAAATTGTGTACATAATTTAACTTTCATCAAATATAAATATGCTTTTAAGTTACATTTTCCAATGTGTTTTCTTTTATTTTAGTTATATTTCTTCCTATTTATTCCTATAAAAGGCAACCTGCATATATTTTGAACTACTTCCATGCCCAGGAAAAATACTTTTCAATTTTGTATACTCTACAAAAAATATACTCTTTAGAGCTGCCTGATTGCAGTATCTAAATTAGTTTACAGGGCTTGAAATGTTAATTATTATATTATAAAGACACTTACATATTCGAGAATTGTAACTATGAGTCAAAAGTTTAAAGAAACCAAATCAAAAGCAATAATTTTTTGTAATTTTTAAAAGAATTAAATTATAATCCCACATTGAGATATGGAATAAATTGTACTGATTTTTAGTATGTTTGGCAAATGTCGCCGAATATAATTTATTATTAATTACATACATAAACATATATATTTATAATTCTATTAATTATATATAAAATGCTAATTAAATTGCATTTCAAAAATCATTAATATTCGTATTGTTCAAATTGATTATTCGCTATTCATTAATCAAACTAACAGAAAAACAAAAGAAAAACCAAAACAAAAACTTTGAATTATTCAAATTTAAATCCAAATTCAAATTCAATTTGCATTATGTAGTTTTTAAGTAAAAGTTTTGCTAAATTTTGAAGAATGCAAACAAATTATTTTTGTTGCAGAAACCATGTGCACAGCATAAAGGCACTCATTATAGGTTTCTTACATTAGTCGGGACCATTTCGAAATTTAACTAGAGCTACCATAGAAAACAAAAAACAAAAATATGTTTCTCGAGAGTTGAACATTAGTTTTTACATGCGATTTACGGAAATATCAGAAGTATCCAAATAGTAAAAGTTTAAAAATATATAAGAAATTAAAGCATAAATGTTGTTGTTGATCAAATTTGGACCGTCTGTATCAGATTTTGAAAGGCCTGCACAACACTTTTTTTAACTTATCAATGTCACAATTAATAACTCGTAGTACGAAAATGCATACAGGCCTGTTTCGGTTTTCGGTTTAAATTCGAATTTGAATTCCACATAGTAAAAAGTGTAGCCTACTCTTAATTACATTTTGTACATAAAAGCAGGCTATACTTTTTTTTTAGTGTGAAACAGACCTGATGTGCATTTTATTGTGTTTTACAAACTTTGCGCTACATTATTATACTATATGTGAAATTACATGAATTGTATATCAAAACTATTGCAGCACAATGGAATTTAAAATAATATATATACATATTTATATATATTAAAAATACTTACAAACTATTTGGCATTGCCCAATTCTCTTTAAAATACTAGCAGCAATGGAAATAATATTGAAAAGCTCTAGAAAAGAGAGATATGTAACTAGCAGGCGTGCAAAAATTATATGTATAACAACTTGTCTATGAATTTATTAGTAAAAAATATTTAGATGTATTTTTTTTGTCCAACATAAAAAACAATTCAAAAATGTTAACTTAAACTTGAATTCGAGCCGTGGGAAATGGCCAAGATGTTAAATGGCCAATATACCCAGACGCAAACTGGTATAAAAATTGAATGTAAAAAGCTATGTAGAAATGCAAAAGTCAGCCATAAAAATAGTAGGCAGGAGATTGAGATTGGAAGGTTAAGATAGAGGGAGACGAATAATATATTCCATTTACTATTACAAAACTATATGTGTAATGAGTGTATAATAAATGTGTAAACTTTCAACTTATATGCCGACGTGTGTATCTTTTTCTCAATTTCCACACAGAATTCTCTCTTAAATTAAAAACTCTTTTCTCCCTAGGACATACATTTTCCAGAATTTCTTTTCTTATACTACTTTTTTCTCTGCTCCCACTTTTTCTTCATTCTTTATCCTATATTCTTTTATTTTAGTCTTCATTTCAGTACATAAATTCCAATCCAATCTTATGACTCAGAAATTAATAATTATAAGATTTTAATTGTTTTATGTGTCTTTATTAATTGTATAAATTAATTTACCAACTATAATTTGAATTATGCACCGGTTCAACCAGCTTACAAATGAACAGTTCACAAATTAGAACTGGTATTCACTTGAAACGGCAACACAGTTGTTTACTGTATGCAGTGTGAATGGCAAATAGCCAACAGCTGTTCAACCCGCGTGGTGAATGCCACTTTTTAATTTGGCCAGCAGTCTCTAAATTCACGGTCAACGCCAACGTACAAAATTCGCGGTCGTTTTCGGCTATGCGGAAATGCCCCCAGTGCTTTATGTAATATGTTCAGTTAACGAAAAATATTCCTCCTGTGTACAGAAACCGTGTGATATATAAATAAATACATATTATATATATAGATAATTATTTAGGCCATAAAATGTTGCTCCACCAGGTGGGTGGAGTGGTGCGTGGCTCACTCTACATTCAGCCGAAAGTGTTGTTGCTCCTCCGGGTTCAGCTGCCTGGAGCTGTTCTACAGTTGCGGCACTTATGTCCCTTGGCGGAGTACGAGAAACGCGTCAGTTCGGGTCAGCTGATGCCTGATCCCAAGCAGAAGGAAACAATGCAGCAGCTGGAAAAGCTCTATGGCAGGATTAAAGGGTATCAGCCACATACACAAAGTTCATCCGGTGGCGGTTTCTTTAGCAAACTTTTTTCAAAGAAGTCAACGGCGGATGACGACGATTCAGAGGATGATCGTAATGCTGGCAGCCACGCCCCCAAAGGGCTCTATCTCTATGGCAGTGTCGGTGTGGGCAAAACGACACTCATGGATTTGTTCTACGATTGCTGCACTGATGTAGGTATATATGCATATATAGATATATATCAAATAATTCTCATATAAAAGATAATTACATTTTTTGAGTGAAACCCTCTTTGGACTTACAAAACAAATAGTTTCAATATGATATAATAGTTCTTATAAAACACCTGACCTGCGAACAGAGATCCCCTAGATATCTTAAAAGTGTTCACTGTTTGAACCAATTTGAATTCCTCTTGAATCAGTTCAGACTGGTGTGAGATCAAAGCGTAAACCTGGCTAATAGTAATCAGAACATCGGTTCAGAAAATTTCTTACGCAATTTTAAAATTAACTTAAATTTTTCTTTTAATTTAATTTTAAAAAGGTAACTAAGATTAGACAGTATTCACTTACGAAAAGAACAAGAGTTGTCCTAAAAATATTCGTTGACCTGTACCTTTTTCTGTAATGAAATGGTTCGATTCCGGTTTAAGTTGGACTTTAGTTTTACAAGAACCAAACTAAATTTTTATTTAGACGATAGTTGTTTATGCGAAATAATCTAATTAACAGACGTTTTACATTTCGAGTATCCACTACAGTTGATAGAATAGTGCTTCATTTGGCTCATTTCTAAGCGGTTATAATCAAAATATTCCCCTTCAACAGATACAACGCAAGCAGCGTGTGCACTTCACTGAATTCATGACGAACGTGCACGCCCGGATACACGACGCTAAGGAGCGGCAAGGACCAGTGGATCGGGCCTTTAACTCAGAGAAACCCGCACCCTTTGACCCAACGAAACCTGTAGCTGATATGATAGCACGCGAGTCGTGGCTCATCTGTTTTGACGAATTCCAGGTGACAGACATAGCGGATGCGATGATACTTAAGCGTCTCTTTACCCACCTCTTCAGGCATGGTATTGTTATTGTGGCAACGAGTAATCGGCACCCTGAGGATCTTTATAAAAATGGTTTGCAGCGCGTCAACTTTCTACCATTTATTGCCCTGCTGCAGAAACGATGTATGGAGTCGAAACTGGATTCGATTGACTATCGCCGCATAGCACAATCGGGTGATACAAACTATTTTGTTAAGGGTCAAACCGATGCCGATGGCAGTATGAATCGCATGTTTAAAATATTATGTTCCGAAGAGAACGATATCATTAGACCCCGCACTATTACACATTTTGGACGCGACTTAACGTTTCAGCGCACCTGTGGGCAGGTCCTGGATAGCAGTTTCAACGAGCTCTGTGATCGTGTAAGTATTTCCACAATTCAAGCCAAGGGCATAAGGAAATTAATGGTTTGTTTGCTTGTTATTAGCCTTTGGGAGGCAGCGATTATCTGCAAATTTCACAGTTCTTTCATACGGTACTTATACGCGACGTTCCTCAGCTGAATCTGAATGTCAAGTCTCAAATGAGACGATTCATAACGCTCATAGATACCCTATACGACAACCGAGTCCGTGTTGTCATTTCGGCGGAGCGACCACTGGACAACCTTTTCCAAGTCACCGACACATCAAGCTCAATGTCCGATTCGGATCGGGCGTTGATGGATGACTTGAAAATTGACCATGGTTCGGTAAGCAGAAACCTCCAAATTGAATATGGTATCAAAACTTACCTTTTATTATTATTTATTATTTGCAGCATGCGTCCAAATCGAGCGTTTTTACCGGCGAGGAGGAACTGTTCGCATTTGAACGTACAATATCCCGACTGTATGAGATGCAAAAACAGGAGTACTGGGAGCAATGGGCGAAACACCGCTAGTTTAGTAATCGTAGCTAATCCAATACAGAAAAAAAGCAATAATGTAATTAGTACAATTAAAATAGATCCTACCTCTCTGCTGGCCGTCACAAATTATTTATAACTTGTGTTATTAAAATATTACGTAATACTTCAATTGATTTAGTTGTTATCTGTTCTCCCACCCAATAGAATAGCTCAATACTATGCAAATCATTATCAAACAAATATTTACGTCTGTATTTGCTAAGAGGGTGTGTCGATTTTACGCCCAAATAGCAAGCACAGTGGTCAAGTCTGACAATTTTTAAGTGTGAAAGAAATAAACTCTTGAAATGTATGAATTATCTTGATTCATTGAGATAGTTTTGATTTAGATTTGAGTGATGAATACACGAAATATATATACAATACTAATTAGAATGGATTCGACGATTCTAAAGTTTTATCGATTTAAAATCTACAAAAAAAATAAAACAAAATAAGCTGTGCTAGTAGACATCAGTTTCTATCCGTTCCGACGACTGATTTTCTAGATTTGATAGAATTGAAATACCAGAAAAGTCTCTAGCTTTAAAAGTAGCTTTTGATTTTGAGCTCAATTGAATTGCCCTAAACATATTCCAAAAATTATCTGTAAAACGTTTTTACCCACAGTTTTACCTTTAACTAAAGATTGAACCATTTTTTTCAAAATGGATCGAAAGAATTTGGATGTAAACAAAACCCTACCGTTTGGTAAGCATTATAAGTTAGTTACTGATCAAGATACTCACCTATATAGTAATTCTTCCTATAGACTCCACATTGCTGACGGTCAATATATCTTTGCGTCAGGTTGAGGAAATTGCCCTGAGCATATCTCAACGTTGTCTTGTCTCTGGTGTGAATGAAATCGCTTGGGCCTTGAGAGCTCTCATGCTCACAGATCTGACAACACTCGCTGGAGATGATACCCGCGCGAATGTGCGTCGTCTTTGCGTGCGTGCATGTTATCCTTTCGAGCCGCAATTTTTTGATAGATTTTTCGAGCGAACACTTTTGCAGGATATTCACTGCGCTGCTGTTTGTGTATATCCGGCACGTGTCAAGGACGCATTTCAAACAATCCAACAATTTGACCAATTGGATAAGGTGGCTATTGCCGCTGTAGCCACTGGATTTCCAACAGGTCAGTATGGGCTTCAAACGCGATTGCAGGAAATAAGTCATGCTATTCTGGCTGGTGCTACGGAGATCGATATTGTTATCAATCGCCAATTGGCGCTGTTGGGCGACTGGGAAGGGCTCTACAACGAGGTGGTGCGCATGCGTAGCGCCTGTGGCAATCACGCACTTCTAAAAACCATTCTTGCCATAGGCGAACTAGGAACTATGGAAAATGTAAGTATTTCTCTGACTGCACAGCTGAATAAAGTTGCTGATGATTGGTTTTAGGTCTACAAGGCAGCCATGGTGTGCATGCTGGCGGGCGCTGACTTCCTAAAGACCTCCACTGGAAAAGAGCTGGTGAATGCGACTCTGCCCGTTGGTCTGGTCATGATATTTGCCATTCAAGAGTTCAAGCGACGCACCTGCCAAATTGTTGGAATCAAGCCAGCTGGAGGAGTGCGTACTGTGCGGGATGCCATCGCCTGGATGACTCTAGTTAATGAAACCCTTGGCAGTCGTTGGTTAACCTCCCAACGTTTTCGTTTTGGAGCATCCATGCTCTTGGATGATATTGAGAAAGTGGTGCGCGACGGTGTTGCCAAGTTAGAACGTGACGCAGCGGAAAAAGCCAATCAGCAAAAACCGGCAACCTCTGAGGTTGGAAGTGAAGACGCTGCATGCAAGGAGCTGCGCAAAAAACTGCTACCCAAATAAGAAGTTAAATCAATTAAATGAATAGTTGCAAATGAATACAGCAAATAGATATTATTTACTTTGTGTTTGATTCAAAATTGCTGGCTGAAGAACCAATTAAATTTTGGGGTTTATTTAAAATCACTTTGAAAACGGTTCTTATGAACCAATTTTAACTGTAAAATGCGCAAGCAGTGTGACCTGTTAGTTGTTAGTATTTTTTTGTTGGTATTTAAAACACTTGAAAGGAAGACCGATATTTTAGCACCAAGCTCAACTGGTCACACTCAGTACAAAACTATTGAAAAAATTACTTTTAATTTAAGATATTTTCGCATCCTTGCTCCGCCCATTTAACGCTGCTGTAATGGTAAGTGCGCCCCCAACCCAAACGTAAATCCCGCGAAGCCGGAAACTGCGATTATATATACATATGCACTACAAAGGGCAACGACAAATAAGCAAACAAGCAAAGAAAAAGACAAACGAAAAATAAGCAAAAAACGCTGACTGCGCCCTCGCCGCCCACTTTGCTAGCGGCAAAGGAAGTGCCACCATAACGGGAAACCGCATAACCAACAAACTCACCAAACAAACTCAAAAATCAAAACCAAATCCAAAAATAAAACCCACCACAACCAAGTCACCACAACATGTATCCCTGGAGCTCTGCCTCGTATAGCGGTCAAGCGACGAATGGTGGCCAAATCAGGGTAAATACACCACGCCAAGCCAAAGCAAAGCAAAGCACTCCATTCCACATTACTCCTCCATTAATCCTACATTTCCCCACTATTTATCACTGTTTGTGCACGCGTAGGGGGCGCAACTCAGCTCAAGATATCATCGTTTGCTTTGCTTCTGAGTAAGCCAGCGACGCCGCTTATCTCAATAAATTTTTCGTGCTAGCTCTCTCTCTCTCTCTGTGTGTTCTCTCTTTTGAACTCTTTAAATTGTGTTCTTGTCATCATATTCATATTCGCACATGCATTCGTGGCGCTCTGTTCCTCCTCTCCGGCCCCATCTAACTGATGCTGTTTGCTATATATCTTTTCAGACGATGCCGAACGGTTTGGACGATCAGGAGAAGCTGCTCGCCGAGGCTGTGGGTGCGGCACGCAAACAGGCATTCCAAATGAATCATTTTCTGGACAAGGAGCGCATGCTGGACGCTCTCAAGTGTGCCAGCACAATGCTGAGCGAACTGCGCACCTCCATGCTATCTCCCAAGAGCTACTACGAGTTGTGTGAGTCCTCCTCCTCTACTTTGTATATTCCTTTATTTAACGTGTTCACATTCCTCTCTAGACATGGCTATAACGAATGAGCTATGCCATTTGGAACTATACCTCAGCGAAAAGAGCCACAAGGAGACGGATCTTTATGAATTAGTGCAGTATTCACATACGATAGTACCACGGCTATATTTACTCATCACAGTGGGAATTGTTTACATAAAAAACGATTCCACTCTGAAGCGTAGCATACTAAAGGATCTGGTGGAGATGTGTCGTGGCGTGCAGCATCCTTTACGTGGCTTATTTCTGAGGAATTACTTACTGCAGTGCACCCGCAATATTCTACCCGATGTGCTAGTGGCAGATAATGAACATGAGGGCAATGTTTATGATGCCATTGATTTTGTACTGACGAATTTTGCGGAAATGAATAAACTGTGGGTACGCATGCAGCATCAGGGCCATTCTAGCGAGAAGACGCGCCGGGAAAAGGAACGAGAGGAACTGAAAATATTGGTGGGCACGAACCTGGTGCGACTTTCGCAGCTAGAGTCTGCCACACTGGAGACGTACAAGCGGTTGATATTGCCAGGCATATTGGAGCAGGTGGTCAGCTGTCGGGATGCCATAGCGCAAGAGTATCTGATGGAATGCATTATACAGGTATTTCCCGATGAGTTTCACCTGCAGACGCTTGATCCGTTCCTAAAGTCCTGCGCCCAGCTGGAGACAGGCGTTAATGTTAAAAACATAATTATATCCTTGATTGAACGTCTGGCCGCATACAATCAGCGTAGCGGCAAGGTAAAATTGGCAATTCCTTCACCTTTATATACTTTATGCTAATAGTCGCCAATTTCAGACAAGCGGGAATGCAATCGATGCCATTATACCCGCCGAAGTGGAACTGTTTGAGGTTTTCAGTGTTCAGGTTGCAAACATTGTGCAGACGCGCACGGACATGCCACTGGAGGATACGATATCGCTGCAAGTGGCCTTACTTAGTCTCGCCCAGAAGGTCTATGCCGATCGTGTCGACTATGTGGACAAAGTGCTGGGCACAACCGCACAAATACTCGATCGCATGAATATGAATAAGTAATGAATATCTGCTTTTAAATGTATATATTATTAACTCTGTTCCATTTATTTACAGCATTTCGCATCTTTTGAGTGTAAATCAGGAACTGTCTCGCCTTCTGCGCATCTGCATAGATTTCTATAATAATGCACTGACCATCATACAATTGCACAACTTTTGTCCTTTGCTGGAAAAGTTTGATTATATTTCGCGCAAATCTTTGGCTTTGTATTTGGTTATGAATATTCTAGAGAATGAAACGATTGTGTCCACAGCCGACCAAGCAGACAGTTTATTGACGATAATAACGCCACTGATTAAGGATGATGATTCGAGTACTGCCGCTGCAAATAACAACACGGACGCTGAGGAATTTGCCGAGGAACAGGGCGTTGTAGCACGGTAAATAACAACGATAGCAAATACTGATATTTATTACATTCAATAACCCCTTTTGCAGTTTTATTCACCTTTTGAAAGCTGAAGAGCCGGATATGCAGTACAAAATGCTGCAAGCGGCGCGGAAACATTTGGGCAACGGCGGTGGGCAACGTTTGAAGCATGTACTGCCACCACTTGTATTCGCTGCCTATCAATTGGCCTTTAAATACAAAGCAATTGCTGAACAGGATGAGAATTGGGACAAGAAATGTCAGAAAATTGTGCAGTACTGTCACAGCACAATCAGTGCGCTGGCCAAAGCGGATCTGCCTGATCTGGCGCTGCGTTTGTATCTACAGGGAGCGCTGGTCATTGGCGAGATACGCTATACAAATCACGAGACTGTGGCTTATGAATTTATGACGCAGGCCTTCTCGCTGTACGAAGATGAAATCTCCGACTCGAAGGCGCAGCTGGCGGCTATAACACTCATCATGTCCACATTTGAGCAAATGTCCTGCTTCGGAGAAGAGAACGCTGAGCCGTTACGCACCAATTGTGCATTAGCTGCGTCCAAGCTGCTCAAGAAACCGGATCAATGTCGCGGTGTTGTGGCCTGCGCAGCGCTCTTCTGGAGCGGCAAGTAAGCAATTACTTAAAACAAAGCATTAGAACAGTCTAAGTTAACATCCTTTAATTTTTCATAGACAAAATGGTGAGGAAATGCGGGACGAAAAACGTACGCTGGATTGCCTGAAAAAGGGCGCACGCATAGCCTCACAGTGTCTGGACACAGGCGTGCAAGTTCAACTCTATGTGGAGCTACTAAATCACTACCTATTCTACTTTGAGCGCGGAAATTCACTAATTACGGTGGCCATGCTAAACCAGGTAAAGTCTCAGCTAGCAAAGCAAAGCAATTGCAGTATTTAATTCAATTACTTTGCAGCTCATTGCAAAGGTAAACGAGGAGTTGCCCAATCTGGAACCAAGTGAGGAGACCAAGCAAATCGAGAGTCATTATAAAAATACATTGGCGCATTTGCGTAGCCGTATGGAGTCCAATGATACCGCCCTGGAAGTCTCATTTGCTGGCATTACACTCAATTAGTGTATATTTCGATTTCAAATATACTACATGAAGGAACGCCCCTCGATCACGCCTATTTTTGTAACGCTACTTATCAGTCTACAGATAGATAAAACCACTCTTTAAAAGGCTGGATAAATTGAAACTATGCAAAACCGCGCCCACGCGATACGATCAAACAAAAACCAACAACAACAACAACTGTGTTTTCTCAAAGAAACAAATTCCATGATAAATTGTAGATTGATTTGGGTCGAGCAAAGATAACCCACAAGTGCTTATAACATTGATTTCCGATTTGATTATATATATATATATTTGTAAGTGCAAAGTATCACACACTCACACACATTCTTAATGATTTTTTCTTCTTTATTATCGCGTATTTAGTTAATAATTACAAGTAATTACTCCCAAAAAGAATGTATTTTATTTTATTCTATTATTTAATCCCGCTGCAAAAGAAAAAACGAATAACAAAAAAACCAAAAATTGTGAAATATTGTTAAACAAATTGAAAAAAAAAACAGCCCTAAAGTGAAACATTATAATACACCAATATAAATTAATCATTAACCAATTATTGATTATATATATACATATGCAATTTGACCGATTTTGATTGTGGATACAAATAAAGTTAAGATCAAATTGTTTTTAGAAAAAATCTCTAGCCAAATATCAATATAAGCCGAATGCGCAGAAAGGGGAAAGATGGCATAAACATGAAATACATTTCCTTTATTAAAAATATACATACATTATATAAGCCGAACATGTAAAAATCGGTTTATGAATCAGTTAACTTAACTTTCATTTACAATACATGAGTAGCAGTAATTCCTTTCAACTGAATTCCTCAAGAATCTCAACACTACTCGTTCTTTCTACATACACTTGTCTCATTCCAGTTTCTTTGATCAATTAGAGAAGAGAAGCGAATTCCAGAGTTCTACTATGGGAATTCGAATGCTCTTCTGCTGTCTGTGTGGCAGTATGTGGGAGTGGGGGACGGTGCAGTTAATGCGGCAGTTTCGTGTTACGATTTGATTTGCAGTTCCATACTTCGGGTTCAGTAAATTAGTTGATTTAAATTAAAGTTGCCGAAAAAAGGTAGGGTATAATTCGTTGGGTGCTGGAGCTGGGCAGTTTAACAAATGTTTGCGTCGTCTCAGCGCGACTTAAAGCTAATCATTTTTAGTATCTAAGTTGCTAGCAAAAATTAAAAATTAAAATAAATTTACAATTAGAAGAAGCGCCTAATTCACTTTCAGTAGTGCCGTATAGCAAATATGGAAAATTTTGAAACATGAGATAAATTGTTCGTCGCTGCAAGAAGCTCGAGAGATTACAACAATATTTGCGCTCGGTTCAACTTATGCCGACTTCGATTTGTAATAGTTATACACATATGGCCAGGAAGCTAGCACATAATCCTCGATGCCGCACTCATTTGTGCCACGCAGGATGCGGAAGTAGCCGCGCTCGCCCCACCAAGGACCCCACGAGTTGGCTGCGATCTGCAATGGAATAATATTCAATATTACATCAGTATGGAATTATATTTATTCATGAATCCTTTACACTTACCCAATACTTGACGCCGTCGTGCTCCTCTCCCCAGCCCACAATCTTCACCGAGTGGAAGCCGGTGGGTGCACCACGATTGGCAGCCGTTTGATGATAAACACCACCCGAATAAGAGAAGAAGTCCCTGTAGATCCGCATGGTGGCCTGTACGGGTCCAGAGTGATAGATCTCAGCCATGATATCAGCCTCACGACTCAGACTGTAAGCTGGTCCAACGGTATAGAAGTTATCACGATTGACACCGTAGGCCGGCCGGCAGCCGTTGGCCTTCAGAGAGCGGCTATTGTGGCGCTGAATCTTGCAGGTGTCTTTGTGCTGTGTATAAGGGTAACAGGACTCATCGACGACACCCTTCTTGTGCAGATAACGCCAAGCGGCATCCAGATGACCACCTTCACAGCCCTGCTGGCGGCGTGTACAGGAAAGAATATTTTGCGCAGAGAGCTGCACCACTTCCTTACCCTGACTCTGGATTGCAAACCGATCGGAGGCCACCGATGTGGTGGACAGCACCCAAGAGGCACCGCACCAACCCTGATCTGGCACCTCTGATATAAAGCTGGACCATTTCTCTACGGCATTGAATTTACTTGGCAAATCATTGGAAGGATTGGTCAGACGAGTCATAGCCTTCACACGATAAGTGGGCTCCTTGGTGCCCAGACGCAGGCGCAGACCCTCGCTATATTTATGGCCCCACCATTCGTCATATTTGCGGGCCGACCAGCCCAGCTGGTGTATTGAATTAACGCTGTGAATAATCTCATCGTCTGTGAGGCACAAATCCGTATCACATTGCACCTTGCCGCCATCCAGGCAGCGGCATTCATTGCAGTTATCCCACGTGCTGTTGAACTTGTGGAAGTAGACGCCATTGTGTAGGCAGCTCAGCACCGGATCGGGCTCGTTGAAGCAGAACGAACGATAGTCCGGACAGCAATCCCCGGACTCATCGCGGTCGCAGAACTCATCGCAATAGCACAGCGTTGCTGTGGCAGAATATGATAAATTGTAATTAACAAAAAGTATTAATTAGTAATTATCATTATAATTTAAAATATTTTGTTAATGATTTGGGTTTAGAAATATATTCTCAATTTTGTAATATAGTAAGATACTCACTTGAGATGGGCAGCGAGCAGCCGTCGCGCCGATCCTTGCAGCATGTGTTCTGTAGGGCACAATAAGGACCCGGGAAGTCCAGTTTCAGTGTGTGATCGTAGGCATGGACCAGACCCAGTAGGACCAGAACAAGCGCCAGCAGGGCGCACTTGGGAGCCATTGCTTGCAGAAGCTTGGAAAATGCAGCTATGCGTTTGAAACTGAAAGGAATCAAAAGTTAACAGATAAATTAGAAAATACTCGAATTTAATTATGCAATAAAATTAATTTATCTAATCTGTTTTGGGGTTATTTTGCATTTGCTATGAGCTCATTCGCAAATTCTGATGCTGTGATTAGATAAGGCTTCTGCAATTTGTCAACAAAAAATTAGCATGCCAAACGCTTATCAGTTAATGAATAATAATATTTGAAAAAGCTTCTTAAAATTGCGTATTACCCATACGACCTGTGCACACGACTAAATAAGAACATCAAAGTCTAATTAAGTTTCTATAAATTCCAATTATGCATGCCAAAGTTTGGGCGAAAAACTGTTTTAACTGTCTTGGAAACAAACTGGTTTTTGACAGCTTCCTAATTATTGCTACTGCGTAGCATAGCATATTTATTTATTTATTTATTGATATTGCTCTTTTGATAGTTAATAATTGGAGCTGTATAAGCTAGGAAAGTATAAGCCGCTCACAATATCAATATAAGTCTTAAAAGCCAATCTAAAAGGAGGGCGCACGCACCGCTACCCTTCGAAAAATCGACGCTCATCAAAAATTCACACTGTGCTTTGGCAAATAAAATTTACGTAGTTCGCGACTGATGTGCTACAGGATTCCCTGTAAGGAAGTTGACGTCAAAATTCTTTAGGAAAATCACTAAGCAATGAGATCAAAATTTCATTCTTTTTTTTGTTTCTTAATTAATTTAAATCAATTTATTAATCACTCATCTCATGCCTTTTTAATATTAATGAAGTCTTCAAAAATTCTTTGTAAAAATCATGTTTAAATTTAATAACAATTAGTTAGAAAATTCCATTTAATTCAGTGTTTAATTAATTAATTGTAATTTATAATTTTTCTTTTGTTGTATGAATTAATAAATAAGACAAAAGGATTTTTTTTTTTAAGCACAAATAAAACAAGAAGTTATTTGAATATTTTGGATATGAATAAAAGTAATTAATTAAAATAAACGCTTCTAATGATTAATTAACTAATAAATTTTGGGATTAATAAATGCTTGTATAAAATTTAAATTTAATTCTCAAAGTAAAATTTAATATATTATTATTATTATATTATTTAATATATTGGAAAACAAAGAACTGAAACCTGGAAGTTACCCAATTCGGTTGCAATTTGATATACCCTACGTAGAGTATATTATAGCAACCACAACCCAACCACAATCGGCAACAATATATAAACAACAGGCCAAAACGCCACCAATCATATAACAGTAAACTTTTAAAAATTCTGATGACGTCAGCTATAAAAACTCATTTTAAACACTAAAGTTCTTTTTTTGGCTTTGGTTCAGCGCCGAATTCAAATTTAAGCGCAGACAGCAAAAAAAAGGAGGCATAGAGCCAAACCTAGTAGAAGCGCCCCTTTTCTTTTGGGTTCCGGAGCTGTGACAGAGCATTAAACTTGTTTGACTTTCAGGCGATTATAAAAAAAAAAAAACAACCAAAAAAAAACCGAAAAATAATAAAGAAGGTTTATTATTTATTTAAATGCAAATTGCAAATAGATTTTTCCAGTTTCGTGACTTTTTGTTTGATTCGATAAAAAAGCGCAAATTTTTGTGATTATCTTTTTATTGAGTGCTACAAAATAGATATTCAATTATCGAATGTATTCATAAATAGCATTTGAATCATGCTGGGTGTTCAAACATTTGTCTAAAGGTGCTTCTCAGCTCTTTATCCGCATCACAATTTTGTTGTTTTTTGAATCTGAACCCGTTTTTAATTTTGTGTTAATTTATTTGAAAGTTTATTAACGCTAATTAATTAGCGAATTTAATGAGCTGCCAGCTCTGCCAAAACGTTAATTGATATAAGAAAAGCAAAGAAAATTTTAATGTAAAAAAAGTTTTTACTCAACACTCCCAAATCGTATTAAAATCTAGACATTAAGGGGATTTTGGATTTTAAAAATTCTTAGATTAAAAGTGTTTGCTTTTGTCAAATATTTATGCATTGCCAGGGACAAACACAATAAGAAGATTTCTAGATATCTTAAATGTAAATAAAAGTGTTATAAATAATTTCAATTAAACAAAATCAAGCATAAAAAACTCTATGAAAATGTGAACAAATTTGCATAGAATTCTGCTGTATTTAAGTAAATTTGCACAATATTTAAAGATGTTTTTTAAAATGTTTAAATTGATTTACAACCATTGCAAGTTCTATCAAAATTCGATCAAAGGAAAATAATTTTTAAAATTTTGCATAAACTTCTTCATTATTTAAGTTTGCACACAGTAAATTTAAAATATTTTTAGAATTTTTCATGAATTTCACGAGTTGATTTTAATTGAATTATATAAAGTGTTAAGAGATCTATAAAAATTTGAGAACTTGAGTAAATTTGCACAATTACACATTAAATTTTTAAAAATATTCGAGCGTTTTTGAAATGAATGATTAGGCATTAACTTTCATATAACTATTGAAAGAACTTGAAAATTTAAAGCACTCTTTGTTAGCTCCACTGTTAACTGTTTGTCATAAATCTGTTGTAATTCATACTAACTTTTTATAAACTTGCACAATTTATGAGAGGTATTTAATATATAGACCACTTTTTTGGTTTGCTAAACGCCAATTTGCATACACTTCTTTTTGTGGTTCTTTCCTTGAAACGTTGTTTTCGCGATCGCGGTCAGCCGTAGACTGAATTCAATAAAAGTTATTGGAGACCAACAAACCGAAGCTGTCGGCTGCTGTTGAGCTGTTGAGGCCGCTGTTACTGTTGACCGCTTGCTTGCAATAAATGTTGCGTGTGTAGGTGGCCAGAGAGAGAGAGAGAGAGAGAGTGGAAGAGAGACTGTAGCAGCGCTGTTAAGCAAAGAGAATCTATAATCCCTATGAATACTCTTTGTTGCCGCTTACAATAAATGCGCGGGTGTAGGTGGCTCTCTGAGCGCACACCTGCTCTCGCTGTAACAGCGCGCTGTTAAGTTTACAGAAAGAGTGGCCGTTAACAATGCACAATGTTAATTGCTTTAAATGGCAATTTCTCGGAAAATGCTGTAGTATCACGTATGTATGTGGGTATGTAAGTGTGTGTGCCTGGCCAGATTTTAACCTGAGATATGTAATACAGACATAAGGTTTCGTTTTTTGGTAAAAATTCCTTAAATTGTTTGCCTAGACCTTTGGCTGTTGCGCTCGAAGCGTGCGCTTTCTTCTGCGCAGTTAATTTAAGAATATTTCGAATTTTGGTTTGTTTGTTTGTGTTTGTGTTTATCATCAAACGAAATTGATATGATATGTATACGTACTTAATTGCACCCAATTTAAGTTCAAGGCTATAACCAAAAAAAAAGCTAGTAAGGAAAGGCTATCTTTGCTATGACCGAAGATTACACACACTTGCGGACTGGAATAGCCATTTCAAAATTGTCGTAACTATATGGTTATTCGATCTTGGTAATTGGAATACGTTCTAAAAACCATCTGTAGCTATTGTATCTCTTTTTGAAGATTTATTGCGAGACAACAAAGTTTTTAAACTGATTATTCCTTTCTATAACATACATATAATATATATTAATATATGAAATAATACTCTAATTCTTCTGGGCCTGATAAATGGGCTGTCTCGAACAAAGAAAAAGGGGATTACCTATTTAAAAAATTGAGATACAAGTTTGCCTATAAGCAAACGGAAAGATAGAAAGATAAGCGGTCTCCGCTTCATTCTGATCAATAATAAATATATAATTTATGGAGTCGAAAATGAGCCTTTCACATTTCGTGAGAAAGTTATAAAACCCTCGGAAAGAGTATAACAAATCAAACAATAGATTCATTCAACAATGTGCAGTATATAAGAAAGTTTTTGTCATCAGCTCTTAAATTAAATTAAATAACTACCTTCCTATATGGTATGACATAGATATATATATAGAATACTAGAAAAGTACATATATCTTGTGTGCCATACAGATATAATCCGATATTTTGTATCAAAGCTCATATTGTCTGCCATTTCGCTTGGCTTCATTTGGAGCTTCTGTTTTTCACATAAATATCAGAATGCAGGAATTTGCATATACAATTCATATTTTATTTTGTGTACAGCTTCTGCAAAATCTATCTACAGAACTGGAACTGGAATTTCCTTATATATACTCTATGTATTTAAGTTTTCTTAAACATTCAACTTAGTCGAGTAGCCTGTTTTTAATAAGGAACTTGGAATAGTTTCTGGACCGCTTCGTCATTGTCTTCATTTGTAAACATCATTCGAATTCGAATGAGCAAATTACTTTTATGATGTTTATGCGCCAAAGAGTAGATGAAAATAAACAAAATACGACACAACAAATGCCGAAGAAACCAAAGAAACCAAAAAAAAAAACCGTCGAATCGAAGAAAAATAAGCCGTCACATTAAGAAAGCTAATTAAAAACAAGTTGAAAGAGTCCAACCCTCCTCATATCCATAAACCGCCGGGAAGCATATCTCAAGCGTTGGAAATAAAGCCATCAGACGTCGAAACGGTCCAAATTGCTAATTCCCAATGTCGCCATTTGCATGACATTAAACTTAAGTTTTATGGCCGATTTCTGTCTGAGTAATGCCAAATTATGAAAATCGCTTTTGGGCAAACACAAGCAAACAAAAGAAACCGGAGATTGACAAAAATTAGAAATACAAAACAGTTGAATCATAGAAGAAATACACTCTAAATAGTTTACAAACATGGTTTATACATATATTATAGAATATATATATTATAGAATATATATAAAGAAAGAAATTCAATGTTGCTTTGCAGTTCTGGAACTGCAGCCTCAAAAACGGAAGTTAGATCGATGATTAACCAAAAACTGTAATCTTATCTGATGCGATCGAAATCGAAGGGATGAGTAATAAAGTACATAGAAATATTACGAATATTTTGCTTACTTTAAAAATTATACTATAGATAAATGACTGTTAATAAACGAAAGTTTTGGGACATATTTGAACTAATAAATACTCTACTATGATTGTATGTTTGAAATGTGTATCCAACTGATTTCAGCTTAAATCATAGACTTCTCTGATCATTTTAAAGTATTTGAGTATATAACCAAACCTATTTATATATCCTGTACCCAATGTTGAATTATGAATGAAAACTAGCCTGATTTAAAAAAAAGAAGATCGAATATTTTTCTCAATTTATTGAAAAGTCTCAAGTTGAATTTATTGTTCTTTTCAAGCTTGATACAGCGAAATGTTTTGATCTGTTCGAGATTTATAGACGGAAAGTGCCTGATCAGATCAATAGTACTAAGAAATAAGGCTTAGAGGATCTTGGCTATTAGCTCAGCCAGTTAGCTTAAGAATTTTGTTTTTACAGAGTATACAAAAAATAAATTAAAATACTGAGTATGTACGTGTAGGTATTGAACTTGAAACTGAATTCAAGTACAAAAAACTGAATTGTCTAATGGGAATGGGAAGGGGAATGGGAATGGGAATGCGAATGCCGATGCCGATGACAACATGTCCGCGTCATGTCATGTCGTCTCCACTCTTTAGTCGTATAAACAAAGTAATTGAAGCGTCATTTAGCAGGTTTATGAATGGGTTACGAATACCCAAGCATATGGCACGCTTATTGGATGCCTAGGATTGGATTTGTGGGGCATCATTGGATATTTTGGATAGGTATTACGTATGTATTATATGGCCATATGTCTGCTGGCAGTGAACTGGCCACAATTATTGGTTGATTAGGCATTCAATTAGCAGATATTTATACACTATTAAGTACTTAGCTGATTATTATTACCAATTCCGCGCACACCGAACGATATTATTATTATTCCGGCAATAGGCACAAAATTCAGCATTCCAATGTATTTAAGTCATGTGATAAAATATTTATAAGCTGCTGCTGCTGCTGCTGCTGCTAGACAAACAACAACAAACAACAAACAAAATAAAAAAAACAAAAACACCTGAAATTTCCATCTCCGACTCGAAAAGTGCGTAGAATTCCAGTTTTGTAATTCTCCTCAAAATCTTTGTCACTTTATTTTGAGGAAGAACACTTGTCAACAACAAATACAAATAAAAAAACGTTATCAACAGATCGGTAAAAGTAGTTCAAGGCCAAAAGCAATACAAAAAGTACTCGTAAATGTGTATTACCCATGTAAAAGCCTATCATACTTCCACCTGTAATCGGTTGAATTGATCGATTTACATTGTTTTTCGTAATACTTATGGCAGTACAATTAATGGCATTGCAAAGTTTCTGATTCGTTCATAGAACCCAAATTGATTACCAATTGTTGTGGAATGTGAAGCATATCAAAAGATGATCAGCATTAGAATCCGCCTTGGATTAACAAGCCACAGCAATTCAGTTGCTGGTAGAACAGTAATCTGTTTGTTTGTTGTGTGAAACACTTGAATTGGCTGACTTATCTAAAACCCTAGTAATACCCTATAAACAATGCCTGGAAGGGTATACAAAGCCAAAGAATACAAGCAGAGTATTTCTCAGTCGAGCAACTTGCAAAGAACCTTGGTAAAGAAGTCGGAAAAGTTGGTCATTGCCATTGGAACAGCTGATTAGTTAATGCTGTTAATTAAATGTAGTAGAAATGTCACGATTTAAGTACTTTTAATAGAGATACTAAATAATTAAGTAAATATTGCAAATATGCGTAGAATTTTTATTAGCATGAAGTAAACTTGTTGATAATTCGCTGGTATTAAAAGCTAACTCAAATGCTTTTATCTATGACATTAAAATACTTATTTTACTGTGCTACAATAAAAATAAATAAATAAATATAAATAATACAATACAATGCACACCTTATATTCAGTATTCAATATTCGATTCCCCTTTGTTGATAATCAATTTCATGGGCGTATTGTGTTTATTTTGAATGGTTCTTTATGAATATGTTGAATCAATCCTGAGGACTCGATAAGAAATTTCCAATTTTCCGTAAATTATCGAGGTCAATTTCCCAATAAACATCATACACTAACCTTGGCTAATACACGTAAATTCCGTAAGAGTTCAATTTCTGGGAATTATATAGACCTGCCCCCGCCTCCATCCGGACGCCTCCTGCCAACATTCTTGGCAATATTACACGGAAATTTCACTTCGGTATGCAAAATATTCTTTACGCATGCTATTTTAATTGATTCGAACTCAAAATTTGGGCAGCACTCAGTTGCTGTTGAGTGAGTGCAGCAGAATCTACTATATAGAATCGTCTATGGAGAATGGAAAACGGAATATGGAATATGGAATCAATGTGTCTTCAAGGTTGAGCCATTTGCACGCGATATTCGCATCAATATTTGAATACTCGTTACGAGTACGAATAGTTCGAGTAGTACTCGTAACTCCCTCCAATGGGTGTTCAGGGTCTGTGTCGAGCCACACGTCAAATAATGACGAAATCGAATTGGCTTTTGAACGCAATCGTCAGTGGAAGTGTGACCACAAATTCAATTGAATTAAATTCTAGTTAATTTTGACAACGACAATTTAACAATACTCAACAAAAACAATATAAAGTCGAGCAGTCAGACGTTGGGAGGCTGGAAGCACAAATACCCTAGAAAAAGTGTTCTGACAAGCAAGAGAAGATAAAACATTATTGAATGTAGATAACTGAAGAAAAAGATATAGTCAAAGGTATTCTATACTTTTATATTTCAAATTACTTTAATACGTGCTGAAAATATATTTAAATTCTTTTGAAAAAAAATATCTTAATAGGGGAATATTTATTGTAAAAGTTTTGAATATTATTATTTATTTATTTCAAGCTATAATATGTGTTTATCAAGACTTAAAAGAGGGTCGAACCAACTGTGCCACCCGAGCTTAAATCCTTAGAGACCAATACTGTATATAATATATATTTATATACACATTTCTTAAAGTTATCTCCGAGTATTTATTGAACTGGAATACATACAAAACTTTGAATATAAAACATAAAAACCACACAAAAGTTAGTTAGTTAGTTATTCGTTTTTATTTTCACTAGCATACCCTGTGAATATTTATACAGGGTATATATCTGTAAATTTGGCGGCAGAAACAAAAGGCTGTCAGCTGCTTAGCTCGTCCGCCCATTCGAATAATAAAATATATTTGGCATATTTCAATAGGTTTGATATATTTGTTGAAAATTTTCGATTCTTTTCAATTTTAATTGTATAGTTTCAAGTGCAAGTCGGCTCGGCTCGGCTCGGCTCGGTTTGGGTCGGCGCTTCTTGGCGCCTCTTCCCCCGCGAGTTGAATATTATTTTGCACGCTATGCGATTTTTGTAAAGTATTTTTTCGACATTTAAATGCAATTTTTCAGCTGTTGCTGGCTGACATTGAGCGAGTCTTACTTATTATTATTAATATTGAAATATAAATATAAATAAATAAAAAGAATAATAATAATACGACGGCGACAGACGATACTCTCCTCGCTTTAAGTTCTTATTTTTTGTTGATTTGAGTAAAGTATTTTATTTGTGACATTTATGAGCTAAAGGAATGTTTTGGAACGAACCGCAGACAAATTACTATTGGAATTTGACATTTTGACTTTCAGTTTCAGGTTCGTTTTCAGTTTCAGTTTCAATTTCGGTTTCGGTTTGTTTATGGTCAAAGTTTCCGGGTCCAATTTATTTCGCATATGTTTTATCCCCCAATTCAATATTATATGCATAAATGTAAATGAGAGCTGAATATTTTCAGCCCGCATAGTTTTTGCTAGCTTTTTGACTGATAAGCCGATTAAATGATAAGCCAAAATTGATGCTATTTTTAACCAATTGTATCACTTTGCATACGCGCACAATTCGATTCGGTTTCGGATCTGGAAAAGGCAAATAAATAAACGGATAATCGCTCTAAATTTAAAACATTGGCAATACTTGCCTACGTCATTGTTTAACAAAAACAGAAACAAAAACAAAATAAAAACAACAACTCTAAATGAGGTAGCCCCATTTTCGGTAATTGGAAAATCAACGCTCGAGTTTTTCCTTAGAAAATTAAATGAAAATACTACCTCAACTTATTGAAAAGTAATGCTTTCAGTGCATAAAATATTGACAGCTTTTCATGTCTTAATGGCCTTACTCACTCTCTAAAAATATATATAAAAAAATACATATGTATCTTTATTGTCTTGATAATACGCCAAAAATGATCTATTTGTCCAGGTATTGTGAGGTGCGGGGTCTTTGCATCAAAAATTCCGCATATTTTGCTGCAACTCAATAGAGAGAATATTTTTATAGCGCTTCTCGTCACGTGTTCTTGTTATACCCTGGCAAATAGTTGCAAGCGTGGGTATGCGCGACTTGGCTTCCCACTCATTAGAGTAAAAGTATAATTGATACTAAGTCGTAACAGGAGATTTCTCTTCCACTCTAGTCTATTGGCCAGTAGACTGATCCACCCCCTTAGAAACAGACGACTAAAGAGATTCCAGCCTGCTATATCTCCACTTAGTCTAAGAATAAAATAGAAATTATAGCATTATGCAGAGAGTATCTATTTAATTTTTAAAACGCTTTTTTACTAACATTAGAAAGCTTCAAATACTATTTATTCTATGGACATTGCAAAAATACAGGGCATATTTTAGTCGAGCAGTTTGAGCAAATCTCATAATTGTTTCATGTTTTTGAATGAAAATACCATGTCAGCATTTTGCGTATCAGCTGGAAACGCTTTAGTAAATTTCAGATATTTTCCGACATAATTATGTTTATAGAAATTTTGCACAAAAATAGAGCCATTTGGAAGATCATGGTCTTCTGCGGGGTCGGAGAGAGACCAACGTGTATCATCAACGTCATAAACATTTTTGTATACACAATTAAAAACGCATATTTCCCATTGTACACAGCAGGTCAAAAAATGAAAATAATAGATTTATTTGGAGGGAGATTGTTGATAATTCTCTTAATATGCTTGCTTATTGGAAACAATTTTCAAGTAGCGAATTCTCCATTCGTAAGAATCTATTTTTAGCTCCATATACCACAGCGAGAATTAGCAGCAGTGCAGGTTTTTTTTTGACCCTCCATACAATCAGGTAGAATTTGTATTGACGTCTTGAATGCACTCAACGCCCACAGGTGCCTTTTGGCTCGTAGTTAGTAGTAATTATCGGATACTTGACAGCAGCAGCAGCAAGTTTTAAGCAGCTACTCGTCCAAATTAGGTGCGCTGTCAATCAAAATTAATCACAATTTGCACAGCAGACAAAAGCAGATACTGCGATTGACACCTAACCAAAATATGCATTTGAATATATAGAAA
The DNA here is from genome assembly GCA_018150835.1 of Drosophila repletoides. Lineage (NCBI taxonomy): Eukaryota > Metazoa > Arthropoda > Insecta > Diptera > Drosophilidae > Drosophila > Drosophila repletoides. Next base: position 15,779,486 of record JAECWQ010000089.1, read on the forward strand.
AATATAAGTATTAATATTTATAAATTAAGCGAGATCAGATGTTCTCAAGGCTGTTCCGTAAGTCGTAACGTTTGAGTTTGGGCGAACAGACCCTCAAGCATTATGAAAGCAAGAGCAACCCAATCCTCACCTCTCGCACTTAACATAACAGCTCTGCTATGGTTTCTATTTGTCAGGGCTAGAACCATTTGAGAATTAGAGTGAGCACAACACAAATACTGAAATTTACCATAACAGTGCAACAGATAACAGCTGTTATGTTAAGTTTATCATTCTGTTAATGTTATGCCCGCTCTGTGTTCTCCCACTCTTTAGCTGGCTGATCATTAAGCGTGTTATTTTTGTCGCCCTTAAGTGCTAAAATGATAATAAAAATGCTTTTATACTACAGTTTTTTTGGTATTTAATACACATATTTAGTGGTAATAGAAAGCCTTAAATGTGCTTAGACCACAACCTACATAAATAATGCAAATTATAACAAAAAAAACTACATTTGGGGTCCAAAGTTTGCAGTAGTAGAAAGTGTTAATTTTTAGCTTTGCTCGGTTTGTAAATCTCTCGAAAACCTTAAGATATTTTTTGAAGTTCTGTTTTCGAACGTTCTTTGGTAAGCTTTTTCTAAGCTTCACAATTAAATTAGTCGATGCGTTACAGGCTGAATTATTAATTAAAATACCCTGTACAGAGCGTATATATTAACTGACTATAAATAATTGTACAGTACAGAAATATTCAGGGCATTCACCGCTTCTGGCACATCACAACAAGCCACATTAATAAAATGAAAAAGTATACTGATTTATAGCCGCATATTGTTAATTATAATGTTTGGCGAGCATGACAAATGTTTTAATTATATTCACAATTATTTAAACAGAAATAAAATAACAAACAAAACAATACAATAACAATAACAAATATGAGATAGAAATGTAAATGCTTTCATACCGATTGTCCCATTTTGTAACGCCCACAGTGTTACGGCTAAACGCCTTTATATCGGCCACTGGAGCAGCTTAGCCGTTTTCCGCTAAAAATCTCCACTGCCCCCGGCCAACAGCCTAGGCTTTATACCTGTATTTATTCATTTATTATTACATTTGTACAACTGACTGTGTGTACCTATGTACCCCGTATGGGCCTACGTATCATTTTGGAATGTATTCGAACACTCAAACTCCGTCTGGCTGGCTGGCTGGCTGGCTAGCTGGCTAGCTGGCCATGCTGAAGTCTGAGAAGCAAATAGCTCGATCACATCGTGTGTGTATATAAATAGCAACTGCTCTGGATTTTTTGATATGCATTGCTAACTCATTATTTGTGCACCCTTCAGAACAGTAAAGGGTATATCTAAACTCATTTGTAATACCAAAAATTTTAACAGGAATTTCGTATACCCATTTAGATGTGATCTTATTCCCCGTTTTGTCCGCAGGGTGTAGATAATTCAGTCTAGAGAATAAAATGCTTTACGAAACGAGTAAGTATATATATCAAAGTCGATCCCATCAGTTTTGACTATAAAAATTTCAAGTAAACTATCTAAATTATTTTACAGAAGCAGACTTTAAAAATATACCTGGATCTGAACCAAACGGAAATATTATCTGGTTCAAATTTTCTTTTTAGTTGTAGTACTTTGATTTTGCTTGGAGCAGGTTTTTCCGATCCATAAATTATTATTTTTTTGACTATAGATTTAGCTTAGATGAGTGTTCCGAAGAAGTTACCTATTTCTTAATAGGTGTATATAAATAAAGAGTAAAATTCCAGAGTAGTTTTTTTTTTTGTTTGCAGCCCTGAAGGCAACCAAGTTAGAACTTTAATTTTTCCTTCTTGATTTCTCTAACCAAAATTTGTATTAACAAAAGCAAATAGTATTTATTAGAATATAAAATAATAATAAATATTTCAATATATATTTCCTTTCATAAAAATTTGTGTATATTTTAATTGCACCTGTTCTGAAAACACCTGCAACGAAATGCACAAATATTTGCACTAAAATGTAAATTAAAATGATTGAATTACGACTTTTTGGTATTTTTAGAATCATCTGCAAACAATTTGCTCAGTTCAGACAAATTTTTGTCACTTTACTCTTTGATTTATTTCATGTGAAAGTTAAAGAAAAAGGTACTCAAAATTTATAAGTCCTTGGCTATGCTTACGAAATTTCAATTTATTTATAAGAAAATTGGAACAGAATTAGAACACTTCGCTTTCATCGAGCAAAGAGCTCAACGTTTTGCTTTTATTGTTTTCTTTTTTTTTTTTTCTTCTGTTTTTTTGGCTCAGCCCGCAGCTCTTTTGTGTGTTGCCTTCGGCCAAAAGTCATTGTCAATGCCAAATGCGAATCATTTCGTCTACAAATGAGTACGTATTTATATGTATAAATGTATATAAATGTATTTATTTCAATATCTACTTATGTGGCCCCATCTGATGTCAGTGACACTCACATCTGCTTGTCATGCAGCCAGCAATGTCCAATCCCTGCTCACAGAAACTGATATAGGAAATGGCTATATACTGAAACCTCCAAAAAAAAAAAAAGACTGTTAAAGCTCAGTTGATGTTTAAGCGGAGATAATAATGATACAGGTAGGACGCGCCCCCCGCCCTAGACTGAACGGAGCAGGCCAAAGGCTGTATATACTCGTATTTATATATAATAATTAGATCATTATTATTTATTTATGTATATTATCATACAGAGATTAATTGCCCAGTTGTGTGTACATATTTTATCTGAATTTGGCATTTCTCGTCATCGCGCGGTAGAAACATGTGTCATCATAAATTAATTACAGTGTATTGTGTGTTGTAGTATCAACCATCTATCTGTCTGAGGGGCTGTCTAAATGCCTGTCATGAGGAGCAAAAAGTGTTGACATAAAAAACTTATTAAGGCATAGCTCATCAAATAATATTAAGAACGCTGACTAATACCCAATGTTTGATAGAATTTATTGAGCTGAGCAATTCTCTTGTAGTTTCTTCAATACTTATAGCCGCCTCGCAGAGGAATGCAGTGCAAATTAATGTTAGGCAGAGTGATAGTTCCATTATCAACTGTTAAGCACCGGTTAACATGGCTTTATCAGCATTATGTTAAGATTATTGCTTGTAAGTCTACATTGGACGCCTAAATATATATTTAAACTGCTTTGTTTATATTATATTTTCTCTATTTAACTATGACTTGCTTCTGAATTACCCGCCCACATTTCACAGTCGTTCAGAGTCGTTCAATTATCAACTATTGCATAATTACAAAAGGCAACAAATAAAAAATCGCACTTCTACCTGAGTTTCGTAGCGCCGCTCTAACGGTTTAGGCCATATATAAAAACAACAACAGCAACACAGCTGATAAACAGCGAGGTGTGAACTGTTAATTTGCCTATCTATCTATCTATCGCACCTCTGTGCTGAAAAGGTAAACAAGCTGAGTTACAGTTTCAGGTTCAGGCTCCAGTTATGTTATTAACAAATAGAGATGATGCTGCCAATAGAGCAGTCTGTGACGTCATGGGCTCACATTGAAGGTAATTGGTTAGTTAAGAGCTTATGTAGATCCGTGTTTAAACAAGTGATTAGAGCACTGAATAGACTGAATAATGCACTCAACTAACCTTTTTTTTCCTTCTCTCTCTCTATTTACAAATACCTGAGTCTCTAGTCAGCCGGCAAAAATGAAGAAAAAAGATAGAAAAACTAGTAAGAAAAGGTTATTGTTTTAGCATGTCGAAGATTGAATACCCTTGCAGCCTGTTCTTAAATTTATACAGTTTAACCAATGGGCAGCTTTATAATATGCCGCCGGACCAAAGCAGAGGCAGAGAGACATACAGATAGACAGACAGATATCGACTAGTCACATAGTTCTGATCGATAAAATATGTACTTCATGGAGTCGGAGATGCCTCATTCCAGGCACTACACATATACCCTCTGTAAGGGTATTAAAATGCGACTACTCATACTCGTACTCGTCGTCGTATACGTATTTATTTGCACTTTCAATGGGCCATGAGACAACAATGACGTCATTTGTCAATTTGCTGATTTGTTGACAGCACACGAGATAGTTAAATGCATTTTCTACATTTTCTACAAGTATTTAGCATCGCATGCAATTTTCAGCTTGAAAATTGAAAATGTTTGAATGCATTTTAATAAAAATGCATTTTATCTACCCGCAAGCGTCGACGTCACACGACAAAGCCATTGCGGGGGCGTATTGCACAGTGTGACGAAATTGTGTTTATTACTTAATGGAATGAAGAAGCTAAAGATAAAGATACAAGTGCGAATGATGCAAACTTTAATTAACTATTTGATATGCTCTAAAATCGAATTCTGGGTGTAAACTTAAATGGCAATTAGGCAGTTTTATATGCAAATCGTTTATGCAATTTATATTCTTAATAAAAATAATAATCATTTGAAATCAATTACAAAAATATGCTAAACTTGAGACGTGTCAATTTCTCAGTATTCTACAACATTTCGAAATAAATAAATTCTTGACAAATAACCTTAAGTCAACGTTGCGTATGAGCAATCCAATTGCTCTTGGTCTTGCTCTTGGAAATGGTGTAGCTATTGCTATAGCTGTAGCTGTAGCTGTAGTTGTAGCTAGAGTGCTATTTATTCGTATTTATTGAAATTGTTAAAATGATTATGAGCTGCAATATTTAACTGGCACGCCACAGGCAACAACAGCAAATCGTATTTTATGCAATTTACATTTTAATTGCCGCATATTGAATAACCGAGAACAGCACACTTTAAACGGCGCTTTGTCTGATGATGTCGTCACGCTTTGCATTTATCACTTCACCTCACCAATCCCCAATTGGGACTCAAGTCACATTTCGTTGACTAATGTAACATGATATTTATAGATTTATCAAAATTATGCTAAACACCAGAAATACTCCTATAAAAATAGATGCCAATCCTTAAATTTGCTGCAATTACTTGCCAAGAATTTTAGTCCTCTGCAGACAGTGGAGCCTGTGCCAGCTGAACCTGTTCCAAAACCAAAGCTGTCGGGTTAGGTTTGATTAGAATGGTTAAAGATAAAAATATTGAGAGACTGAGGCCAGAAGCTATCCATTCTTACACCGATTGAATCAAAAGATTCCCGCATGTTTCTCTAGTGAGAGATAATTGAAATCAGCTATTCTATTTAGACTGTGAGTGGCCAGAGCCACTGAAAGAATAAATGAAGAACCAGGGCGGAAACCCATAAGCCCTCGTTCTTGGCTCATTCCATCTTTTAAGCCCTTGCAGATAGTATAATTAGTTTGACCCCATTAAGTTTATATATAATTAAACTGGACGAGGAGAAGAGTTGTTAAATTAATTATATGGATCGTAAGAACATAAATCAATAATGCTTTCTTTGGTTAAATAACACACACATTATATTCTACATCAATAGGCGCAATTTTGAGCTGGAAAAAGATCAGCTGGATAAACAAAGATAAATGATATATTTTCTCTCTGTGTACAAGACACAATATCTTCACACGTGATTTGATAAAAATTAAATGTTTTATACGTAGCAAGCACTCAATTAAATTATTTGCTAAGCAAATAGAGATAAAACGAGCATAAAATTCCGACTGAGACGGATGGAAGACTGTTGGAGGAAGCATTCGACGCTAATCTGCAGACTGGAGTAAGTGTGTTTGCATAATTGCTTATAATTCACATCTTTTTAGTGTTTATCCAGTAGTCGAGTATGACAATGACAATGACGAAAAGGTCTAACTCTTTGCGGGCTGAGATGACATCAGCGGATCAGCATGAGCTGGACAAGAGGAAAGCCAGAGCAAGCTGAAGACCAGTAGCTCTGGACAGGGTGACGCTTACAAAGCGACTCACCTTCGCTTGGACTGGGAGGGTTCAACGTAGCCCCGGAACTGAGCTGTCAACGTCAACGCTTCGTTGTTGATTGTGTTGTTGTTTTTATTTTTTGGCTTTGTTTTGTTTTGCTTAGTGTTTAGTTTAAATAAAACTAGAAACCAGCCAAAAAAAAAAACAAACACTAATTTATGGGATTAATGGGCAAATGGGCAAATGGCTGAACACGGGGCACTCGAAATATATGAATATATTGTTTGAATATTGTTTGAATATTGTTACAATTTGCTTGGCCAAAAATTGGTTTTCCTGTTTTCTCTCGGTGACGTGTAAGCGAAATCTGGTTAACCTTAACAACAATTCGAAAAACCCAAAACCCAGAGACAAAGACGAGTCTTTTATTTTTTCCATATTTACATTTCTGAATTTTTGTTTACAATCAAAATTTGTGTGTGTCCGTCCGTCTGTGCAGCCAGTTTATTGTCGTGTGAATTTTGATTATTATTCGTAACTCGGGCCACATTTTGCGCAGTGTAATCCCCCAGAATATCCAACCAAATGCATTCAATCACATTACAAAAATAATAACAAACGAATTAAAGGTGGAAATTTAGCAAAGAAAAATCGTTGAAATGCGGAAATCAATTTTTAAATAAACTTCAATTCAATTGGCAGAACTACGCTGCAAAATAATTGTTAATTTAATTAAAATTCTCTTGATATATATGCATAAGTATACCCTTCTTTAGGGTATTATAAATGTGTAGTGCATTGAAGAAGGCATCTGCGAGATACAACTTTATTGATCAGGATGATGAGACGGGTTAAGTCCGTCAAGCTGGTCTGTCCGTCTCACTCTCAATTTTGGAGCCAAGCCAATGCAATTTGGCAAATAGCCCACACACGGTACATGATGGAACGGACTGGAACGGATCGGACTACTTTATCTTATAGCTGCCGTAAAAAGAAACAGTCTGGCTAAAAAGTTGTTGTATAAAAATCTCGTTTGTTTCTTAATGTATCTTTAGAGAACTCACAGAGTTCGAAGTAAGGAAATTTAATAAGATCGGCTTACTATATCGTATAGCTTCCATAAGAACGACTGATTAAAATAAATAAATTTAGAAACAATCAAATCAAATGGTTGTGCCTGTCTGCAAGGGTATTTAATCTTCTGCGTGCTGAAAATAGTCCTTCCTCTTCAGTTCTTAATCTTTTGGGTAAGCATAGCATAGTTCCTATTATAGTCATATTATAAATTTTGAATATTTTAACAATTAATTAAAGCCGTTCATAAAGATAATGCACTTAAAATAATTTCGCCACGCTTATAAAGTATATTAGCAAAAAAAGCTAGAAATAAAATATTTAAAAAAAACCACCTTCTATATAGCATAAGTCAGCGGGATCTTCAACAAGATAGCCGGGAGAGACTAGAGACTAGACATTTCAAAAGAAGATTAGATAGAAAACGAAGGAGAAAAAACATCTGTCTAGCATAGTAGGGCTTCAAAGATGTTTTCTACTCATATTACTTGCTGAAATTCTCGTAATATATCCGAGTTTTTTTCATAATTTAATATTTAAAGTTTGATGACATGCAAAGAACGCCATAAAATTGCTGTAAACAACTCGGAACGCTCTCAAGTTCATGGCCAATGGAGACGAATAAACAGAAATTCGTATTTGTATCTTTGAGATACCTTGCAATAATAAAGCGCTAACAGTCAAATAAACAACAACAAACAGTTTCAACTGTACGAAAAACATATGCAAATTAGAAATCAAACAATTGCCAAAAATAAATTGGTTATTATCCTACCTGGAGTGCTATGAGTATCTGATGGATTGCACTCGTATCTTAATTTTTGACATACTCATAATAACTGCAGCGCATCGTGTAGGTATTAGCCCACATTTTGAGACTTTGGCTTTGAGTGTTGGCTGCCGTGACTTGGCTCAGTTTATCATACTAAATTTATCTACACCCACGAATTGCCAGCAGCATTTATGCAGACCAAAGATCTTTCATCTTCCCAACTGCAGCTTCAATTGAGGCTGGCTTTTACCAGGAACATGATAGCCAACAAAAGTAAGTAGCACAAACAGCAGCTTGGCTATCGGCTCTCCTTTCTTTTTTTTTTTTTTTCTTTCCTTTGGGTGAATAATACTCGTACTTTCTAGAGTGTGCTCTATGAAAAATGCGAGTAGATTTCGGGATAAATAAATACTGCAAAAACAAAAATACTCTCAAGTTTACTGAAAGTTTGAACTTTCGAATGCTGTGTAATCTATTTGACTGCTAGTCCCTGGTTTTATGTTTTATTTTACTTTTTATATGCATCCCCAAAAGTATCTCAAGCATTTACTAGCTACATACACAGCAGTAAAACAGATAAATAAACCATAAAAAAAATAAGTGCGCTGCTTAACACACGTTTTCCACCTGTGTACTTGCGGTTAGCTTTTATATAGCTATTTATCTAGCTTTTTTTTTTTTTTGTGCTCATATAAACACCTCTCGTATTCGTTGGGTATTTGTGTGTGCAGCAAACCGCAATTCAATCAAATTCACAAGTTGTCTTATTAAATTTGATATTTGATACTGATTTCCCGTCTCGCATCGAATTCCCATTCTCAATGTTCATTGCTCTAGTTTGAATTGTTGCTGAAAAAGTCGCATTAAAGTGGTTATAAAATGGAATAACAGCTGTTTATATCGACAGGAAATGGCTTTTAACGCCTCTTGTAGCATATGCATACACTCAGAGAAAATCTTTAAAGTAAAGCAAACATAATCAGGTTTTTTTTATAGCGAAATGTTTCTATTAAAATTAACTGAAACTATTATGAAAATGCAACCGAAAAATCTTAACAGCTTGAAAACATTGTCTGCATTTAATTATCGAATTTTCGGATATTTTGGCTTTTTAAATTGCCATAAAAATCTTGATTATTTTACAATTTAATCAATCTTGCTGAAATCAAAACAAAAATTCATAGTTTATTTACGAAAAAAATTGCAATAAATCTCTTCTGATGTCAGAGTAGACAAGAAACTAATAGAGAAAACCACCGAATATGACATACCCTTGATTAAATTATTTTGAATAATCCTGTGGCAGCTATATGCTGTATATAGTATTCCAATCTTGATAAGTTTTTACTAACAACTGGGAAAAACACGTTAAAATTTTTATCAAGTGATAAAGTTTTAATACCCTCTGCAAGAGTATAAAGTAATACAAAAAAATTGAGAAATTCTAATTGAATCTATGATAAATCAATAAACTCAAAAAAAAAAAAAATAGCATCCACAACTTTTAACTAGCTGCAGCATAGAAACGGGCCAAGTTAATCAATTCAATGCTTAATTGAGCTTCAAATAAAGCACCTGCCGTTGACACTTACCTGTCAGATACGCAGATACAATTGAATTCAATTGACAATTACCGTTGCACTAAATGTGTTCTCAGTGATTTAAAAGCGAACGTGACAGCGGCGTCGCGCATGCGCAAGCACACACAGATACGCAGGCAGAGAGAACTGCGCAGACACACAGATACACACACACACGAACACACTCACAGGCTGCAGTCAACAGGAATTAACGTTAAAAGCCTAAGCCAGCCGCACGCTTTGGTTCACGCGTTTGCTGTCGCGACAGATTTAAAACTGAGACTCGCAAATCGGAGAGTTGAAGCTGCTGCCAACTGGCAACGCGCCGCTTGTTAGCAGCGGCTGCAGCAGCAGCGGCAGAGGCAGAGCCAGCAGCAGAGGTAGTGGCAGAGGCAAGCTTAAACTTTTCGCTGAGTAAACAAAATGCTAAAAAAGAGTGAGAAAAGGCAAGAAAAAAAGAACAAACGGGAATTCAATCTTCAAATTATCAAATATCCTGAGCAGTTTGTGCTCAGTTCTCAAAACAACAGAGAATCTGGTTCTCAAATCTAGTTGACATCAGTTAGGTAGATTATTTTTAAGTCAGAGAATTCAAGAGAAATAAAAGAGAATCTTCAGTATTACTTTTTGGGAAGATCAAAAAATGAATAGCAATTTACTGGATTTCAATCAATAGAATCTTTTCTTTGGAAAAAAGCTTCAATAAGTTTGAACAATCTTCCGATACTTTTCAGCTATTGGCTTTACACAATCCATAGCAAAATTATAATACCCCCAGCAAGGGTATCCAAAGAGTAGTAGAGAAGAATTGGGGTATAATAAGAAGAATTTATTCTCTGAGAATTGGGCTGCCCATCAATAACAGTTACTGCAACTGTTGCTGTGATGACGCAATGTGAACCGCAAGGACTGAGCCTTGAGTATGAAAAAAAAAAACAAAAGCAATAACAACAACAACAACAACAACAATCCTTAATTGCCAGCTGTATTCACAAGTTTTAAAATTGATGTTTATTGTCTCGGCAAACTGTTTGTCTCTCAGATATTTATGTCAAAAAAAAAGGCATTTAAATACGGCCAACAATGACTACAATTGCAAGTCAAAGTCAACGAGTGAAGCAGCGGCTCGCAATGCGTGTGTGGGTGCAACCCAACAGATACATTCATATTTACATTTACATTCACAGATACAGATACAGATACAGACAGAAGCAACGGCGACCGCGACTCAGAGAAGCACTGGCAATACTTGAACCTGACATTCAGAAAATTGTATTGCACATTCATCCCCCTACTGACACACTCATATCACGTATACGTATGCATAAAGTGTCAGCACTCCAAGTCCAAGTGATATTAAATCGAACTCGATCGTCAAGCGGCAATTGAAGCAAATAAAAGCAGAACAGTTTAAACACGACTAGTAGATACCCATTAATAATTAAGCTCAACTTTAGTACAGCTGCTAGGAATCAACCAGGGCTTTCATTGCCTTTTCTCTCCGTTCAAATATCAGAAACATCATTCAGCATATACCATTCTCTCTAGAAGAAGAGAGGACTGTAACATCTTCCATTTAAGGCTAATCTGATCTAGTTGAAATTATCATATTTTAGACACCTCCTTTTCCAAATAGCTTAAACATGTGTGTTTATTTTTTGATTGAAATCATTCGTATAGTAAACAAATAATCCCATGGAATTCCACGAAAGCAATGTCTCACTGAATTACGTCAAAAAAGCCGTGAAAAGTTTGGAATGCGTGTTGATGAATAACACAGTGAGTCATTCAGTGTGAATGAATTTTCAAAGTATTACTACAGGCATTAGTATACCCCATTCTCGTATTAATACTGGATATTCAGCACGCACGAGTTAATTCACAAATACATTGCGAACTGTATCTATCTACATATATATTGATATATTTACTGATGTGTGAGTGCCTGATGCGTTTTAAATTGAAGTCAATTTTTTTTTTTGAAAAATTTGCATTCTCGTGTGAGAACAGGAATCAATATATAAACATATAAAGATATATAGAATTCGGATGTATGTGCAAGCATAGCAGAGGCAATAAATTAAATGGGTTATGTCAATTCAATTATTGATTTCTTAAAAAACTTTGTGCTCGCATATATCATTCATTTAAAATAAAATATGCAGTTCTTTTTAATTAATTGAAGCATAGAAATCATTTAGTAGTTGTCAAGTGGAAAACATTTCAGCTTAGCATAAATAAATGAATAATTAGCATTGAAAGTTAGTAGAACTGTTGAGTTAACATTAACATGAAGATAAACTAACTGAGAGAGGCTTAACATTAACTTTAACATTCACAGTAACAGAAACGTAGAGCTAACAGAACTCCTTCTTAGTAAGGAAAAGGACTAGTAGGATTTCTTTGGTATAATCAATTTATTTTAATTACAGTACATGGAACTCAAACTCAAAGCAACAGAGCCTGTTTTAGAAGATCCTCAGTTGTCACATAGTTGGGGTCCATCGCCAATGCAGGCGGCATAGGCCATCAGATGGGGAATTGTGCTTTGTTGCATGACGCCAGAGAAGAGATGACTCTGAGGACCAGTGGCAAAGATGCCAACATCGTCCCCAGAATGCACACCTATTGAACCCTTAATATAACTGGGGTATATGAAAGCTGAAAGAGGGAAAATTTAGAACCCAAAGTCCGGTTTGAAGCAAAGCTAAAAAACTCACAAGGATCGTCAATTTTGTCACTCAGATCCACGCGTTGTCCATTCGCATCCAGATATTGCTGCGTGCCAACTGCATAGTTCAATGTAGCATATTTCACGCCATTTACATCGACATCATGGTTATTCAGTCCCAGGATATTAGTGCCACGTCCTGGATAGCCAGAGATGGATAGCGGATGCGCATGATCGGAGGTAACAACGATTAATGTCTCCTCAGGATTCGTTATATCTAGGGCTGTCTGTACAGCCTTGTCTAGCTCGTGCACCTCATCTAGTCCCATTTGCGGCACATTAAAGTGATTGCCATAATCCACCAGACCACCCTCGATAAATAGGAAATAACCCTCATTATTCTGGCTGACCACCTCAATGGACTTTCTGGTCATCTCCTCCAATGTGGGCTTCTGTGCCGCATCGGCCAACTTATGAAAGTCCATGACACCCGAGTTGAACAGACCAATTAGCCGGGGTATTCTCGAGGCATTCAAGCTTAGAAGCTGATTACGATTGTAGGCCAGAGCTCCTTCCGGGTGTAATGATTGCCACTTGGATAGCAAATTAACGCCATCGGAGCGCTCACCCTGCTTGCCAAACTTATCCGTTATGGACTTGGGCAGGAATTTACCCATACCACCGCCAAGCATCACATCGAAATTTTTACCAGGCGCCTGGGTAATCAGCTGTGTGGCAATATCCGTACAAGTCGCCGGATCATTCAAACCCTCACCGTAGGTCACAATATCCGTGTCGCTCTCAAAGAAGCGATTTGTGGTATGAGCATAAGCACCCGAAGGACTCGCATGCGTCAGTGTAGTCGTCGTCACAATTCCACTCGCCTTTCCAGCTGCCTGTGCCCAGGCGGCAATGGAGCTCACGTGATTAGCAGGATCCTCACTTCCACTGCAATTATTGAAATTGACAGCTGCGGTCACTCCCAAAGCTACAATATTAGTCTTAACGCCACACAAATAGGCAGTTGCAGTACAGGCAGAGTCCGGCACTTGAGCATTGGAGCAATAGGTCTATAGAGAACCAGGAGATTTGCGGATTATACTTAAGGAAAAGTGATGAAATAATAGATTTCCTGTGGATAAATTAAATTGGAAAACAAGGAAAGAACCTATCTGACTTCCAAATTTGAATCTTAAATTCAGAACCGATTTAAAGGCTCTATTCGAGCCTTTCTAATGATATATCCTACACTTTCAGCTATGCACATCTATGGACTCACCCTGCTCAGACCAGTGTACGGAAACTTTTCGAAGCTCAGGGCATCCTCCTCGCCAGTGTTGCCCTTGAGCTGACCTTTGAGAATACGAGCAGCTGCCACTGTCGTCAAGGACATGCCATCGCCCAGGAACATAATCACATTCTTAGCCTTCCGTTTGTCCGCCTGCGGTTGCTCCAAGCGCTTGGCAATCTCCTCATTAGACAAATCATACCAGAACTGTGCATTCTTCTCCTCGGGCGGAGTATACTTATTTTTGGCCATTGCATTGGGATCTATTAGATTAACATCTCTGGCTTTGGATATCTGGCTTGTTCCAATCAGCTGTTCCTGTGTATGCACTTCACTCACTGCAATTCGTGAATGGAATTCATCAGGTAATGGAAACCTTATAGCTCCTTTTTCCAACCGGCTACTTACTGTCGAAGGCAGCTGACCAGATTGGAGCCACGAGTGCTCCAACTAGCACCACAATTACGTAGAGCTTAGACATTCTTGTGAGTTCCTGATGGGTTCCACTACAACTGACACTGTATCTGGATGTATATCCCATTTATACATGATATTGAATGCGCTGCCAGCGTGTCTAATCTTAATTGCTAAATTACTTTAATTTAATCACACTCATTTCGTTTATCATCTAAATCTTCTGGCTTTTTTGGTACTTGTCATTTTATGATTTTTATGTTTACTCTTTTTTTGACCTACGAGGTTCTACATTGGTAACCCTCTGTTCTACTTACTTATTAGATTAAATCGGGAATTTCTATAGTCTTATGCTAACATATATATTGTGATAATTAAGAGCAGATAAACATAGAAATCTCAAGCATAGAACTAACCATATGTCAAAAATTGTATTAATTATAATATTAAATGCAGTATTTATTGGATGAAAGTAGAAATTGCTTAAAAAGAATCATACTTTTAGGCTATGGAAAATAATGCTAATGCTCCTCTCAGGCCATTATTGTTTATATTTATTTAAAAGTAACTTTTAAGATCTCTGAAATTGAAATTCAAAATTTAAGTGGCAATGAAAACTTTAATCTGATACTCCGCATGGAAAGAGTTTCAGTTTAAACATATGTATTTCATCCCCTATATATTGAAAGGGAAAACATTTGTGAATAAAAACTAGGATCTATATTGAAGTAAACTGAAGCAGATAATTGCTTTTGTGAGATGGACGAATATTCAAAACTTTATTGTAAGAGTACCATTATTAGATCAGTAATATTGTTTATTTTTACAATCTTTCCATCCATTCAATCAAGTCAAACCATTTAGGATTACCATCCAAACTATTAACTTTATTTTTAACCAATTTAATGCAATGTCGTTCTCTCTGTCTAAGGGATCGGTCAACTATATAAAAGAACTACCATCGAAAATAATTATCAGTCTAAAAGTTGTAGTATTTAAGATATCATGCTGAAACTTACATGTTAGGTGTATGATTATATTTTCTAAATACATTCCGAAATTCGGACTACAGATCGCACTTCTCTGTTATAATAATAAATAATTTTATGAACCATTTTCAAAAGCTTATTTGAGTCCAAATTCGATCATTGAGGTTTGCCTTTCCTTATTAGTCTTTCTCAATTATTTTGTAATTTTGGAAACTTCCAAGATCACCGCATAAAATTATTCTTACATTTCAACAAAGGTGTTTGCTGTTCATCATAAAATTAATATATACAAATGCATATATCTCAAAGAAGATATGGGATAAGATCAAAAATATTCCTCCATAAAGAGCAGCTATTAAATAATATAAATATAAGTCCCAATCTACATAAGCTCAGAGATGCATATCGCTCATTTACCTAAGGACTGCTATAATATTAAAGATTTTATTTTACTGCAGAGTTTATAAGATATTATAACAATATAACTACAAAATCCGGTATTATTATTTGCCTGCTAAGGGAAACATCTGTGCTAAATTTTATCACAATTTTGACTTGGAAATCATAAGATTTGTATACATAGACACCAATGGCACTAGCTGTTAAAAGTACATATATTTTTTGAGCTTTTGAGAACCTAAAACCGGTTGTGTTTGCTAAAAACCAACCTATATTGACTTAGGGCGATAAAAAATACTCTCTCCAGATTTTAATAACCTTGTCAAAACTGAACCGATTTTATGATATCATATCAGAGTAGGTATTAAGTGTTTAATTTTTATTAATATTAAAATTTAATATTATTTGTAAGAAATTGCGCCTGTTTCCCTTAAAACTTTAAGTCTAAAAATATAGCTAAGTATTAATTTTTACAGAAAAAGTCAATGAATCAATATATTAACAAAACTTTCAAATTATTATCAGTTACTTTTTAACATAGCTGCCCCTAGTACATATTTTTAATATGAATTTGTAACTGTGATTTTGGCATAAAAATATTTGTGATAGGTATCGTGAAGTAACGATAACGATAGGCAAAACACAACTATATCGCTCATCTCTAAACTATATCAGAAATTTTCATTGGGAAGGCATAACAAGTAAAACGTAAATATGTCCTTCGTATTGAATCATGCGATTCGTCGCCAAATTGGTGCAACTGCAGCCAGGAATATGTCCGGCACTGCAGCCGTGGCTGGCGAACACTCTGGTAATTATACTCAACACAGCAAAAAAAACTGTTATGTTAGGTTAAGGTTATGTAATTTGGCCAGAGAACAATATTGGAAGTCGATGGAAGTGTCTGTTAACTTAAATAAGCATTCTCTTTGTAGGTGGCTACAAGGTCTGGAAGCGTTTGACCTTCTTTGTGGCCGTTCCAGCAGTCGGTCTCTGCATGCTGAATGCCTATCTGAAGCATCAGGAGGAGCACGATCATCCCCGCGCGGAGTTCATCAAGTACGACTATCTGCGTCGTCGCGAGAAGCGTTTCCCCTGGGGCGAGGGCAACAAGAGCCTGTTCCACAACCCTCATGTTAACCCTCTGCCCGATGGCTATGAGCACTAAGTAACAGTGGATCTTCCCCCTATTACTACTCCACTCTATGTTAAGGCGTTGCAGTTGCTGTTAATGATAAAATGAATGGACTGTATTTAACAGATTGTAAACTGAAATTAATGCGGAAATACACACAAAAGCCCGAAATAAGTATTTACCAGAAATTGAACTAAATAAAAGAGTGACAAACATATGCTAAATCAATGGGTAAGACTCATCTGTTCAGGTTCATCTGAATAACAATTTAGCTATTCTAGATTGAAGGTTTCATAATTGATTCAAAATCGTACTGCTATATCATATAGCTATCACAAAATATATTGCTCGAAAATTGGAATATTGCACAGAAAAGGTGATTCATAAAAAGGAACTTTTAAAATATACAGAATCCAGAATACTATTAAGCGAGTAGAAAGGCTCCTGCGGAAGGTATGAAAATTTATAAGATACAAGGAATATATTACAAGCATACAAGATAACTGTATACCTTAAATAAATAGTCCTCCTAGGATACAGATCTGTTAGGGTATTTAGAGCCGATACCGGTTAAACGAAACTTTTATATAGTGTTTTGGCTAAAAACTATTTTTACTCTTGATTTAAACAAATTAGTTTAAGTTTAATCCGTTTAATTAAAAAATACATTTTCTCTGTGTATTCTACAGCTATTTTCATGTTACAAAATTCTTGTTCTTAAGTTTTTTACTTAAAAAAATTGTTTTATTAAATTTCCGACATAATTTGACTTTATTTCGGGGACTTCGATATCTTGCCGTTCTTTAGCTTGTTTTGATCATTAGTAGCTTTTTTATTAGCTTTTTTAGCTGAATCGATTGATTTTAGCTGAAGGTCTTTGATATCTTTGTTATCCCTGCTACGCGTCTGACGTTTGCTCTCAGTGGAGTCAGTGGATTTCGAGAGGTTGCTGCTTTTCTTGGAACCATCTGGTGAGAGCACTTCCTGTGTTGTTGTCTTACGCTCTCGGCTTGGTTTGTCGCCTGCTTCTGCCTTTTTAGCCGGATTTAATTTACGCACCTTTGCTTTGGGTGGCGATGTAGTGTCCGTTTTTGGCGACTCTTGCCCCTCGGCCAGCAACGCTTCGAGCAGTTCGCCTTCCTTGTTCAATCCCTCAAAATCGCCTTCATTTTGATAAGGCACCATGTCCACCACATGATCGTCCTCGATATGTTTCTGCAGCTCACCGGAATTAAGGAATATAAAATCACAAAATTCACAGGCATGCCGCTCGCTCTCCTTGTGAGCCTGCATATGAGCTTCCATGCTATCAACATCAGCGATATTCGCCTTGCACAGTGGACACATCAACGAGATGCTTGCGTGTACAGCCGAATGATCCACCAAACTATCATATGTTTGAAGAGTATCCTTGCAAATGCTGCAGGTAAATGAAGCAGCCGGCGCCTGCTTGTGCATCCGCAAGTGGCGCGACAAATGATGCGATAGCAGATAGGATTTCGGACAGTATTTGCAGGGATAAGCACGCTTTCCGGCGTGCGCTTGCAGATGACGCGCCAATTTGCCAGCTGTCACAAAGCTAATATTGCAGTATTGGCATGGAAAAGGCAAATTTGTGTTGTGTACGACCTGTACATAAATAGAAAAGTATTAATTAAACTGAACAGAAAAAGATACGCCTCATGAAAAGAGCTCACCTCATGACGTTCCAGGCCCTGCTTGAAGGCAAACCGCTTGTGGCAAACGTCACACTGGTATGGACGATTCTTGGTATGACGGTCCGCATGTTTCTCCATCTCTTCGCGCGAAATGAACGACTTCTCGCAGAAAAGGCAAATGTACTTGGGCACGTCAGTGTGAATCCGTTCATGGCGATGCAAGAGAGCACGACGTGTGAATGCGGCAGAGCAAACGCTGCACTTAAAAGGACGCTCGCCGGTGTGTATAAAAAAATGCTTCTGCAAATCATATTTGGAAAAGAAGCTTTTCGCACATTCCGAGCACTGGAAACTGCGCTCACGTGTATGATTTACCACGTGTATGTCGAGCAGCTGCAGCAATGGAAACGAGCGATCACAATGGGGACAAGGATATACATTGGTGGCCACAGGCGCAGCATTTTTAACAGGATCCACTTCCGTTTCGACAGCATTGGGATCGATAATTTCCGTAACAAGCGCCACATTGCCATCCTCGTAATGTTTAATTTGCGGCGTGGCTAAACGTGGCTCCGGAGAAGCATTGGTGCCCTTGTTAAGTAGACGCATGGAGGATTTGTTAAGGACTTTTGGTTTGCCTGGCGAAGGTACAGCAGGCGTTGGAGAGGCCGGCTTCACGTCCAGTTCGCCAGCCATATCAGCCATCAAATTGTGTACATCATCCATGGAGAGTTCCTGATTGTTCTCCACCTTTACCTGATACGATTGTGTTTGGCTTTGACGCTTGGGTAAAGCAGCCGGCTCGGCAGCATTTGGACTTCCAGCCAATATATTCAGCAGTTTTTTGGTCATGGGGCTAGTCTCCAGCACCTGCACATTTTCTATTCTCACACTATTTGGTTTGGCCATAGAATTGAGCAGCTTCCTAGGAGTTGCTGCAGGTCCTTCTCGCTTCACTGTTTGATTGGCCACAAGTGGCGCGCGTGGCTTCTCCAACGCCTCTGGCCATTGTCCAGTGAGTGGGTATTGACGCAGCAACGTCTCGGCTTTTTTACACATTTGCTTGAAGCGATAACAGTGCTCAAAGAGAAGTCGACAATCCAAACAAATAAAACCGGGCATAGCCTCATCGCTGTTCACCTGCAAGCAAATTCAAAATAAACAAACCGTGTAACATTTACATGAGAATGTCAAAGTGTGCGCTTGAAACATGTGGCAGCACCACGCATGCGCTGCAAAGACAAAAACTAGTGGCAACGCTGTGTGCATTCATTTGGCGGTAAGCGCTGCACAACTACAAATGCAACCGCACAGTTTGTTTTTGTGAGCGTGCAGCACACGCTTTATACTCCGCTCCCGTTAATTAATTGATTAAACACGGTTAACCATAAAAGGACATTTTCGCTATTTTCGTATAAATGTGTTTTATTTTTGCTTTTGTTGACGTGGCAACAGCTGTTTATAAAACATAAATTAACTTAGTTGAATTTAAAAAATAAAAAGAAAAAAAAAACAAACTGCGACTGGCTGTGAAAAGGGCGCAACAATTGCAGGCAGAGCAGAGGGCAGCGAAACGAACAAAAGGCAGGCAACAAGGAGAACTGACGAAGACAGAGGGAGAGTAAGGAGAAGGAGGAGAGAGAGAGAGAGTACACAGCATAATGACGGATGAGTGCATAACAAGAACCTTTGTTGCTCTCAGCACAAACAGAACGTCGAGCATAAGCAACAACAACATTGCTGCTGCCGATAGCATCGATGCACAGGGCGAAGCAAGCACAAGTTCGGCCGGAGTGGCAGCCTCTGCCTCCTCCTCTGTGTCTACATCAGCCAGCGTCGCTGCTGTCGTCGCAACGTAAGTGCAATCTTTTTTCTCTTCCTTTTTCTTTCCTATGCCCTTCCAAATTGTGGGTGCCTTTATTTAGTTACTAAGTGTGCAACAATTCATCTTTGATTCTGATTCATTTGGACTAGCTAATTCGTTACCGTCTCTCGTCTGCCTACCTGTTCGGCAGGTAAACAAAACTTGACCTTGAATAGTTCTTGTTACTGCGGATAATTATCGGATGACATGTAGTACGTGAATAGTATTTATAACCTATAGAAAAACTAGTTTTTCATAGCAAATATCAGCTATTAAGAAAGCTTAAGTCTCTCAATTTTAGTATGTAAAGTTCTAACTCATGAAGTTTTAGTTTATGAGATAATTTATATATTACTTGGTATTAGAAATAAATTTAATTCAACAGAAAAACTTATACTTTTCTCCAGATTTAAATCAAATTAACTTAAATTGTTTGCTCTATGTTGAGAATTTGTACGAAAGTGAAAGCCAAAATGTATCTTATCTTAAATTTTGAGTTTTATAAAGCAATCAAAAATTATCAAAAGTCCTATGATTTGTTATCAGTAATTATTGATAACTGCAAAGGAAAGTTTGCAGTGTATTTACAGCTGCTGCTAAGCGAATAAAACTCTACTTTCCTATGCTCAGCTTTTATTTATTTTTTGGCAAATGCGTAGTTAGCGTTTCTGGACAAATTTTCCATTAAATAATAAAATTTTTATAAGGAGCATATTTATTATATCAATTTATCAATAATTTGCAGTTCCGTTAATAAATATGTGGCTCGGATGCCAGTTGACCGCTATGCCAGGGAGTACAACATGAACCACAAGCACCGTGGACTGGCGCTCATATTTAATCATGAATTTTTTGATATACCCTCGCTGAAGGCACGCGCCGGCACCAATGTGGATGCTGAAGAGTTGCGCAAGGCTCTCAAGCGTCTCGATTTTGAGGTATCCTTGCACAAGGATTGCAAATTACGCGATATACTCAAGTATATTGAAAAGGCAGCCTCACAGGATCACAGCGACAATGATTGCATTGCCATTGCCATATTATCGCATGGCGAGCATGGCTATATCTATGCCAAGGATGTGCAGTATAAGCTGGATAATATATGGCATTATTTCACTTCACATATCTGCCCGACGTTGGCTGGGAAACCGAAATTATTCTTCATACAGGCCTGCCAGGGCGATAGACTAGACTCTGGCATAATGCTGGAGAAGAGTGTGACTGAAACCGATGGCGAATCTTCAATGAGCTACAAAATACCCATTCACGCCGACTTTCTCTTCTCATATTCAACAATTCCAGGTGAGTTTTTCTATACTGAACTGTTTTGGGTAACTCTTTGGAATGAGTAGTATTTAACATAGAAGAAAATAGCAATGTTTACCTCAAGTGGTATGCCGGAAACAAGCCTGTCCAATAATATTATTGTTATCTCTACTAAATACTCGATTAATAAAACATCTGTTCCTACAGGGTATTACTCGTGGCGCAACACTACAAACGGCTCTTGGTATATACAGTCGCTCATACAAGAGCTCAATGCAAATGGCAAAAAGTACAATATACTCACATTGCTGACATTTGTCAGTCAACGTGTGGCTGTGGATTTTGAATCGAACGTGCCCTCAACACCGATGATGGATCGTCAGAAGCAAATTCCATGTGTGACGTCAATGTTAACCCGCATACTGCGCTTCACCGACAAGCCCTCAAGCAGCAAGGCAGGCTAAAAATCTCTCTTTAAAAATCCTTTCAAGCCATTCTCTTGTTCCGCTCTGTATTCCAATTCGACTTTAAGTTAAGATTTTTAAGTTTATTGTTGGTGACTTAATAATTTCTTTGTGGGTTAGAAACAAAACCCAAATTAACTCTTCCAAGCCGCATAAACAAATTTACAATTGTATAATATAAGCAATTAATATGCATAGATAAGATAAACCATGAACAAAAATATCTACATATATATTTTATAAGCATATACACACAAATACAAATACAAAAACATGAAGTGCAGACTGAAGCAATAATAAAAACAACGATAAAACAAAATCAAATTGCATTTCAAATTTGCGCGCGCTTTACGCAAGCCATGTGGCAGCGCTGTGCCAACTGCGCTTGTGTGCGTTTTGCGTACAGTCGTCGACGCCATATTGACAAAATATTGTTATTTTACAGCTATTCAATGTGCATAAACTTTTTTTTACATATAAATTATGTTTAATTCACAAGGTAAAATTACGTGGAATGAAAAGCGCGGCAAATGAGGAGTTAGCGAAGACGCCAACGCATAGCGATGACAAATTTCAATTGCTTAGCCAAGTTCTTTGTTAGGGCACAGCCTTAGTCTAACTTAGAACCAAACCCGATTCTCGACTTACCTCAATGGATGTTATAGCCATTATTTGGAGCGGCAAGGAAGCTGTTGATTTAATGCGTGTGTTTTCTACATAAATTGAGGCTAATTTGTTTTGTTGTGTCAGACAGAAGCGGCACATTTCTTTTTTGCGTAATTCCTCCTCGCGCACTAAACCAATGTCAGCCATTATATTTGCTTTTATTTCGCTCGCTTTTGTTAAATTGTCGCGCAAGGCAAATTAATTATATTTGTTTTGTTTGTAAAAAAAATGGTGCAAAAATAGAAAGACACAAACACAATGCATCAATACACGAACCTCATGTAGCGATGCCACACATGAAACTAATGTAGGGCTTGCAGCCAAAGTTGCCAACTGGTTGTTAAAAGCGTTGCCAGTTAGTTGTGCACTGAATGTGCTAAATTAAGCGCAAAAATTTAAATTAAAAAACTATATTTATTTTATTTTATTTATTAACTTTAGTCCATCATATCGATATCTCTGAGCCGTGCCTGCGTCTGCTCGCCAATATCATAGATAACATTCTGCTGTAGCAGTTCACGAGGCTCATATTTAAGCGACTCTTCGTAGGCATATTGTATGCTTGTATCATACAACATCAGTTTACATTTGGCCAGTGCCAAGATGCAGTTGCGCAGCCTTGAAATCACCTCACGTTCGCTACGGTGCACCACTTCGTTTAGATTTTGTACAAAGCCACCTTCGCCATCCTGTTCATCGCTTTTAGTGGGTGATATCCAGATATAACCATTATTACCCAGAATAACAGATGCGCCGCATGGTAAATTATGAAAATGCATCTTGCGTCGTTTGACTAAAGCTGGAAAAACTTTGACCAAAATACCTTGGGATAATTTTCCATATTTCAAGCTGCGTGTGTATAGGGAGAGCGTGCTCTCCTCGAAAACATTCTGCAATAAAGAAAACACATTTAGAGGGTTTTTTTTCTAGTCAACCTGTTTCTTTACTCACCTGCACTTCGGCGGAAATTAAGTCTCCCTCATCTAGGTACCGTCTCATCATTTGCTCATCCTCCGCGGATCGTCGCCTCAGCTCACCTCCTGGCAAATTTACTGAGGAAAGCAGCAACACGGAATCTAAACGTGAATTTGTGTCGACGCGCCAACGTTTTTGTCCCACTTCCAGCACACGTGCTACCACCACATCGCCAATCTCTCCCACATAGCGACTCTTTAAAGGCCGCAATGATATCAATTTGTTTACTTTCTCAACTACACCCGCTACTGAGGCTTTGATGTTCTCATCCTCCACAAAAGTGCCGTGGCCGCGCATAAAGCCCGACTCCGGCATTAACACTTCGCCGGGTGTATAAATGCGCGGCAATTGCTCCTGGTTTTCAGCCAGTGCATCCCAGTTGACGCGATCCAGCGCCAAGTCAATTATTGCATTTGTTGACATTTCTTTCCAATTCCGGCAAAGCAAAACACGCGCACGTCGAAAACCGATAACAATAGCTATCGACACATTTGTTGTGCCAGTGCTGCCAGACTTGATTTGGTTTGTAGATTTGAATGCCAATTTATTCTTGTATTGTAATTCTTATTTTAATTATTTAATATATATAGCTCGTTCAGCTTTACCTTTTGGTTTACTATTGAAGCGTCTAAAACATTTAGCTAAAATGTCTGGCATAAGTTCAAATAACTCTGAATCAAAAACAGGCTTAGCTTAAAACAAGCTAACTTGTCTGCACTGCGTAGAACACCTGCCGATATATTCATATCGATATCGATAACGTCTGCAATATGCGCAGCTGTGTAACGATAGGTTCGTCATCCAACAGCTGCTTGTGTGTATATTAAATATTTTTTTTATAGTCGCAATGGATCAGCCTGATGATCATTTTCGCTATATACACAGTTCCTCGCTGCACGAACGTGTACAAATTAAAGTGTAAGTTAAAAAAAATTAATTAAATAATTAAATTAATCTTTTGGTTTGCAGTGGCACACTCGAAGGCAAGAAACGCCAGCCAGATTATGAGAAACTGCTTGTTGATCCGATACTGCGTTTTTCGGGCCTTTATTCCGAGGAATATCCCTCATTTCAGGTGCGACTACAGGTCTATAATGATGGACGGCCCTATTGCCTACCCGTGCACAGTTCCTACAAAGCATTTGGCAAGCGGTGGAGCTGGAACGAGTGGGTAACATTGCCATTGCTCTTCTCCGATTTACCACGCAGCGCTATGCTGGTGCTCACCATCCTGGACTGCTCCGGTGCCGGACAAACAACTGTTATAGGAGGCACAGCAATCTCTATGTTTGGAAAGGATGGTATGTTTCGCCAGGGCATGTACGATTTACGCGTGTGGCTGGGCATTGAAGGCGATGGCAATTTTCCAAGTAAAACACCGGGCAAGGGCAAAGAATCATCCAAGTCGCAAATGCAAAGGCTAGGAAAGCTGGCTAAAAAACATCGCAATGGACAGGTGCAAAAGGTGGACTGGTTGGATCGCTTGACATTCCGTGAAATCGAAGTGATTAACGAACGTGAAAAACGCATGTCTGACTATATGTTTCTCATGATAGAATTTCCCACCATCATTGTGGATGACATGTTCAATGTGAGTAGCTAAAAGCTTATGGCGTCTCCCTTTTGAGCTTATCTTTTACTATTACATGTTCTGCAGTATTCCGTTGTCTACTTTGAGCCAGAAGTTGATAATAAATATAAATTGCCATCTAAACCAAAATTGGTTCTTGTTCCAGACTCTGAAATTCAAATGGTGAGCGTGTAATCCCTCAAGAGGATTATCATTTCTTCTGTATTAAATATAAAATTTCATATTTCATTTACATTCTGCAGGAGAATCTTGTAGAACGCAAGCATCATCGCTTGGCACGTTCGGAGCGCTCCGGCATATCAGATCGGGATGCCAAACCAACAGCAATGTGTGTATTAGATTCGTATTAATCAGAATAACTTTTATAAATTATGACTATTCTATATAATTCCTTAGTATACGGGATCAATTGCACGCTATTGTGTATCGTTATCCGCCAACTTATGTGTTGAGCAGCGAAGAGCAGGATTTGGTTTGGAAATTCCGATTCTATTTGTCATCACATAAGAAAGCGCTTACTAAGTTCTTGAAGTGCATTAATTGGAAGCTGAACGATGAAGTGACGCAGGCTCTGTGGATGCTGGCAAATTGGGCTCCCATGGATGTGGAGGATGCACTGGAGCTGCTCAGTCCGACCTTTACGCATCCGGAGGTGCGCAAATACGCTATAAGTCGGCTGGCTCAAGCGCCCGACGAGGATCTATTGCTGTATCTATTACAGCTGGTGCAGGCGCTCAAGTATGAGGATTTACGAAATATCATACAATTGCACAAATGCATTATACCGGAGCAGGAGCAGGCCAGCTCTTTTCTGGATGAGAATGACTCTTTGCTAGATCAGAGCAGCATCTCCGATCTAAGCGCAACAAGCAGTGGACTCCATGCTTCGGTTATACCCGCCAATCAACGTGCTGCGAGCGTACTCGCCGCAATTAAAGGCGAAAAATCTACTATGGCTAGCAGTGCCAGTGCGCCAGCCATTAGAGCTAGTACGCCAGCATTGCGAATGGAACGTGCAGAGCATGCGGACGGAAGCTCTGTCTCCCAATCCAATTCCCATGCGCCACTTCTGGGCCAAGGTGTGGCGTCTAATCTATGCACATTCCTTATTCAGCGCGCCTGCAAGAATGCCACGCTGGCCAACTATTTATACTGGTATTTGTCCATTGAAGTGGAGGATGTCGAATCGGTTCGTAAACAGGATCAGCGTGCTCACGACATGTATGCGAAGGTGCTCAATATATTCCTCAAGGTGCTCGAGAATGGTGAGTAGAGGTCTAGGATATACAAGCTGCGCAGACTCTTTATATTCTATTCTCCACCACAGGCAATTTTCATTTGCGCGGCATTTTGTATAATCTCCGCAAACAGCAGCGCTTCATTGACGAGCTTGTTAAGTTGGTCAAGCTGGTGGCCAAGGAACCGGGAAATCGCAACAAGAAAACGGAAAAGTTTCAAAAACTGCTCGCTGATCAGGATATGTTCAAGGTGAACTTTACTAACTTTGAGCCCATACCATTTCCCCTGGATCCAGAGGCGTATATAACCAAAATTGTGCCTTCACGCACCTCGCTCTTCAAGAGCGCCCTCATGCCAGCCAAGTAAGGTGATTTTTATAGAATTTCCTGAACTGAACTAATAGTCTTTCTTCCCGCTAGGCTCACCTTTGTCACCACCATTGCACAACATGAATATGTGGCCATATTTAAGCATGGCGATGACCTGCGTCAGGATCAGCTCATATTGCAAATGATAACGCTAATGGATAAGCTGCTGCGACGCGAGAATCTTGATCTCAAGCTAACCCCGTATAAAGTATTGGCCACCAGTTCCAAACATGGCTTATTGCAGTTTATCGATTCCTGTACGGTGGCCGAGGTGCTGGCCAGAGAGGGTAATATACTGAACTTCTTTAAACGCCACAATCCCTGCGAGAGTGGTCCCTATGGCATTTCCGCTGAGGTCATGGACACTTACATTAAAAGCTGTGCTGGATATTGTGTTATTACATATTTGCTGGGTAAGTTTCAAGCGCCATTAAGTATAATTTTCTTGATATTTATTGGGTAATCTTCTCAGGTGTTGGTGATCGACATTTGGATAATTTGCTGCTGTCCACCAATGGCAAGCTGTTCCATATTGATTTTGGCTATATTCTGGGACGCGATCCAAAGCCCATGCCGCCACCCATGAAGCTGAGCAAGGAAATGGTTGAGGCAATGGGCGGCGTTAGCTCCGAGCATCATCACGAGTTCCGCAAGCAGTGCTATACGGCGTATTTGCATTTACGGCGACATGCTAATGTTATGCTAAATCTATTTTCCCTTATGGTGGATGCCACAGTGCCGGATATTGCGCTAGAGCCGGATAAGGCGGTCAAAAAGGTCGAGGAGAACCTACAGTTGGGCTTAACGGATGAGGAAGCTGTCCAGCATTTGCAGAGTTTGCTGGATATATCCATAACTGCTGTGATGCCAGCGCTGGTCGAGCAGATACATCGATTCACACAATATTGGCGTAAATAGTCTAATAGTTTTAACCTTATTTTAGCTTCTAAGCACGTTTTAGCCCAATCACAGTAGGTTTTCCTGCTTTCAACTGTATTATACGAATATATTAATATATATAGAAATATAACTATTACTATGCAAGAGGATGGTCACCCGTTCGAAGAAACCCGTTTGGCTGCTCTTCTATATAGTTGAGCTATTGTTGAGCATCGTTTGCAGCTCTATACACATGAATTGCATTGGACCTGAGAATAATCCGCACATTTTCTTATTCTGTGCTACGTATGGTGGCAGCTGCATCATTGGAGTGCTTAAAATATTGTCTATCTTTTTTACCCAACAAAATGTCATGAAATCTGAAGCATTGGCAAGCGGCATAATTGGTTGTTTATACCTGTTAACTGTCTATGCTCACATGTATCTGGTGCAGAATGAAAAGTTGCTGCCATTTGTCAAGGATCAGGAGGAGGAGGTAGTTGAGTTCGTGAGTTGCCGCTGCTATAATTCCATTATATCTCTTTACGCTGTAGCCGTTTATTTTATGCATTGCTCCTTTGCACTGGACATGATGATCACTCATCCCCCTTTAATCACTCAGCCCGATGGCCAACAAACCCCGTGGAAAAAATATCCACTGAAATTGTATTTTATCAGCCCAAACGTGGAATCTTATCTAACTGGTTTTCGTTGGTTTAGACTAATCTCGATCAATATCCTCAATCCAAATACGTTTCTAAAGGACCAACAAGTGTTTTTAAATAGCGTTCCAACTGAACTAAGTCTACAGATTTGAATTGCAGTTGACTGTTTTGAATTTGGAGCCTCCGCTTAGTATGTGCCATTCGCAACGAAAATTAAGTATTTATCATTAAAAAAAAACCAAGTATCCTTGGCAGCTAAATCTTGTATAAATCAAAGCTTAGAATTTCCATTATTTAATATTTGGACTCCAATAAATAAAATAAAGCAAGCATATCGCAAGGTTTTTAATTCATGAAAAACCAAATCGAACCTTTTGCCATTCGCAACGCATTCAGTCATTTTCAATTTTAGCGCTATCGATGACAATTAATAAACAGCTGATGGCATAACAGCCCTGTCGTATTGCGCGCTTAAATTTACAGCTGTTTTAAAACCTACGCTTCGCTTTGTTATTGTAATTAATATTTGGTGTATATTTTTTTTTGTGTTGTGTGCAAAAACATTTAACGTATTATTGCAGTGTGTTTGTGTAATTTGCTGCGCTTTATAAACTACAACTTAGTATAGCAACTTATTAGTACAAATGGCGAGCAGTGCGGTAAGTGTCCACATTTGTTTTATTTGTTTTTCTCTAGTTTTTTTTGTTCCTAGAAATTTCTGTCTGCAAAGTTTTCTGATTTTCATAGTTCAATTTCCATGCGTACACCAACTTTTTGTGCGTTTGTGTGTGTGCTTCCTCTTTTTCTTCTCCATTCTACTACTGTGCTTAGTAGTTAGTGGCAGGTACTCAAATCAAAAGTTTTTGCTAAAAGTTAGCCGGGGCTACTAAAGTTTCAGTGCAAAACACCGCAAAATATGCTGCCAGCGCCTGCCCCCCGCCACAGCTCCTGCCAAACTAAGTTAGACATTGCAAGTTTATGCATGCCCGCTCTTATTACAGAACCCAACTCGAGCGAGCGCTCTTGTTCTCTCTCTCTCTCTCTCCCACACTCTAACCCACTCTCTTAACTCCAAAGAGAGCGGCCAATACAATTGCATTGCGTTGGATGGGGAGCATGAGTCAGCCGCAAAGCAACTCTCAGGCACTGCGTTTTGTTATTGTTGCGCTTGGCATGCAAGCATAGCCCCCGTCCCCCTTCTACCTTACTTACTGCCTTAATGTGTGGGCAGCCGGCTGTGCCTGTAGGCTACCACTCTCTCTCCCTCTCGCTCGCCCTTGCACTCCTGCTTTAAGCAGCACGTGTTCAATTTCTGGCAAAAATAACGTGTTTGTTAGTGTGTGTGTGTGTGTGAATTTTTCGGTTTCTTGTGAATGTGTATACGTTGCGTCTGGAAAACCATGTGTAGATACATACATACATGTATGTATATATGTTTACTGTTACGTGCAGTTTCTTGTGTGTGTGCTTGCGGTTTTCGCTTTTGCCGGCTATTGATAAGAACAGTCGTTTATTTGCAGCGCGTCACACGCTGCTGAGATCATTGAAAAGCTGTTGAAAAGTGCAAGTTAGTCTTGTGACGTCAGCAATATGCATGCTTGCAAGAGTTGCCACTTTGCTTCAATTAATGGCCAATTAAGCAAAGTTATCGATAACATGACACTTGATCATGATCCTGTGATGCTGAATGTTTTGAACACAGAATTTTTTGATTCAGTAATAGACCTGAGCCCTTCAAAATTATTACACACATTTGTTTTTCAAAAGAAAATTAATAAATCGGTGATGTTTAATTTAGCTTATTTACTCATGAGTCTAAGATCAAGAAAATATTAATTATAAAAACGTGAAGTATTAAAAAGAAACTGGCAACCCTTATAAATATAAATATTAAAGCCGAACCGAAAATATTGGTTAGGCTTCATCTAGTAGATTTAGTTGGTTCGGTTCAAACCCGTTACAGCCTTGGACTTGTCAATTTTAAGCATAATAACATATATTTTTAAATCATGTGAGTGCGCCCCCATTTATATGGAAACTGTCGCATTCATTTATGCAGCTGTAATTTAAAGCTTTACTTTTGACTTCCTATGTACTTAAGCTTTACATATATGTACATACATATGTATGTATATATTTACATATGTATTTTGTAAGCCAAACTTTGAAACGAAGGTTCCCATAGAGCCAAAGCCAAAGCTATGTACTTATTTTTCCTATGTACCGCTTATTCACCGTTCCCTTGGCGGACTGGAGGGGTAATCAGTTTACGCTGACGTCGTTCTGTGCTTCTTGCATGCCCATTCTCGGAGTCATACACAGTCCACACACACACACAGACACACACAGGAACACACTCGTGTTCAAATGCAGAGCTGCTTGTGTAGCTACAATTGGAGTAACCCTGCTTACAAATTCATATACATTTATGTTTGTATGCCAGTAGAATGGTGTGCAGTGATTTTTTTTTTTTTTCGTTTTTTGTATTTATTTTTATTTCATTTCATGAAGTGATACTAACACGGGTGCTACTATTTCAGTTGCTTACTAAATAGTTAGTGCCGCAGCGGGCTGACTAAGCGACTGTCGCTGTCGCGCCATAATATTAGCCATAATACTCTGCCAGCCAAGTCCCGCTCACACACACACACACGCAAACAGATGAGCTACGGTTTTGCATATGCTCCAAAGCGAGCCAGCAAACCGCTAGACGCTCGCATACCCTGCAATCGCAATAATTAATGGGTCGAACTAATTGAATCCTAATAAAAGAATTTAAAATTTTAGGCTTACTAGCAAAATAATGCAGAGCTGAAGGATACAATTTTGAAAACTTTAGATAAAAATAATGAAAAAAAAAACAAAGATATAAATCCCTCAGCAAGAGTATAAATATAATAATATAGAAACTTCTCAAATCCACTCAATTTTAAGCTCACAAACCGATGGACGCTCGTATACCCTGCAATCGCAATAGTTTAAGGATAGTAGAGCGATAAATTAGCAGGGTATCTTTGCGTCGCGCTTAAACCTAATTGGAGCACTCGTATTTGTTAGTATATTTAGTAAGTGTGAGTGCGAGTGTGTGTGTGTGTGTGTGTGGCGCTGGCGTCCACAACGTGATAAAAACTTTAAACATTGAATTGTGATACTTCGTCACTTGGTTGTAAATTGAAATAAGACCCACATGCCGCCTTCGCCTTCAGCGTCTGCCCTACCCTTTGCTACTGTAGCGTCCCGGTTCGAACCCGGGTCTTCGTCTTCGCCTTGCTGCTCCCTTCCCCTTTCGTCTTCGATTCCAGCGATTGCAGCATTGCAGCAACAGTTAAGCATGAAACGAGAACTAAAAGTACAAAAAAAAAAAAAAAAGAAATAAAACAAAAATGAAAACAAAAATTCTATTGCGATTGTCAGCAAATTTTCTTCAAATGCAAAAAACCAAACAAGCTAAAATAAATAAGAGACGAAGACGAAAAGAAAAAAAGCTCGGCTTTGTTTATGCACTTTGTTTAGTCAAGTTTTCGGTTGCTTTAGGTTTTTTTTTGTTTTTTTTTTTTTTTTTTTTTAGATATGTAAGTGAATATTTATTATTTACTTATGTATGCGAATCGCTCATTTTTCCCGATTTGATACCGATTCCGGAGCTCTCTCGCTCTCTTTCTGTGTCTGTTTAGCACTCGGAGACATCAGAATCTCTGGTTCGGTCTCTGTCTACGTCTACGTCTCCCGGCTCGGAGTCGGGGCCAGTGCAGGCCGCAGTCAGTGCAGTTTCGGCCGCCTCTGGTTAGGTTGTCCTAGCGCGCAATTTTCATTTAGTCAAAACAACTAACTCTAAAAATAAATACTAAAATCCTACGACTTAGTCTTCGTCTTTACGTAGCTTTTTTCGCACGTGTCTGTTTATTTTTTATTGCTCTATTTCCACTCGTGTCTTTCGTTTGTTCCGTTCATTTATCTGTGACGCGTTGCAACTTTATTTGGTTTGACTCATAATTGCAACGATTCGAAATTGCGAATATAAAAACTATAAAAGAATTAAAATACTCAAGGAAGAACGTGCAAAACAAGTGAAGCTTCAAGTAATTTGGTCGAATATTTCTTTGCATGGTAAGTTTTTGTTGACGTATCTACAAGTGTGTTTATTATAACTTATTGTTTATTTCTTGCGGCAAAAGATTATTAAATTTCGTATTTATAGGAAGAGATATAGATCTAGCCATCCTTATACCTAAAATATAATTATTATTGATCAGAATGATGAGGCGTTATAGACAAGTCCATTTGTCGGTTTCTATGCAAACTTATCTCTCAGTCTTTGAGCTAGTCGAAGTTTGAGATATATTTTCTTCCTTTTTTGCAGCTATCTTAGGAACAGCTGTCTTAGGAACAATCGGTCAGATAGTTGATATATGGAAAACTTTCGTTTCTCAATAAAATTAGGAGTCTGTATTCTAAACGCAGCCAACAATATTGAAGTAGACCAGAGAACCACGCTCTACCCTTAAAATTAGGGTCTAAAACCAGGTTCACTTTGTTGACTCGGAATTCACTAAAAGTACCCATATAACTTAGAATTAGACATGAACCCTAATAAACTCTAGGATCATCAGATACAACCCCTGCCAAATGGACGAGTATATCAACCATCCACTGGTCAAGAACCTGCCTCTGCTTAGTACTAATATTATGACTTACTTTCTTAAGAGAATGACTTAAATATTGTTAGGCCTCTCTTTCAAGCGCTAGATCCATTTTTCTTGGCTTTATTGAAGTAAAATTTTAGTTTACTTAAACTCTCAAAAGTATGCTATATGATCATATTCAGATTTTAATCTTTAATCTTATTTTTTTATATTTTTTCAACTGGCTTCTGCAGATTTTAAAGAATAAAATTATAGACAAATACAGACAGAAAAAGGGGAAGTCCACAAGAACAGAATTGAGAGGATTATAAGAGTTGAAAGGAAATCATCATTATATTTTAAAGACTTAGGACTGAATATTTGGGATGCTTATATATATGCTTATACAATATAAATATATATATTTTTATAGTATATATATATATATATATATATATATTAAGTTTATACTGTTTATCAGCTGATCAATCCGATTATTAAGAAGTTTTAGAATGTTTTCAAGCTGTAAGCAAATCAAATCAGAGCCGCGAATGGCTTTATAATGGCAATATTACCGTTAAGTCAGCGTCAAGTTTTATGGATCTTGAGTCACAAACACTGATGGTTATAGTATTTGTCTCATTATCTGATAAAAAAGAAACTCGCAGCAGTCGCACGGAGCTTGTTGAGGGGGTTTGTTGACCCCTTGCCGACGACGCCGCGTATGGCGTTGATAAAGATTTTTGCAAGACGCGTTGCCTTACGTTGCGTTGCGTTGTTCGAAGCGGCTAACAACTTACGCGAAGATCATGTCAATATAACAACATTTTATGGCCAACACAACAACTACTTATGCTAAGCTTAGAGTGTGTACTCGCATGTATAGAAAAGGGGTTACCTCATAAGTAAAACGCACACGTACCCAAATAAAAATGGTAGCAGAACTTAAACTATCTACGAGTATGCCGAATAATACTAACCGAAAAAAAAAAAAATCTTGTTCTCGACTATTGCCGGTTTCTGTTGCTGAGTCGGGCCAGAGGCTTCAAGGCCAACGTAACCATCAGGTTAATTAACCCGCCATTGTTAATCCTCTAGCCAACATATCAGCTAATATTCAACTATATACAACTGGTTCGCTATTGTCACAATCGTTTTTGGCCCATAATGAATTCAATTATTGTCACTTGAATGCGTTAAGTATGCGCAACTTGTGGTCGACTGTAGTACCTACAGGTAAAGAGTACCCAGCAGAACTTTATGGCATGTAAAAAGTACTGAAATCGACATTTAATTAGTTGTGCTTACAGCGAATTAGGCTGCTTTTTAAGCCCTTTCGCCAACTTGAAGATAGAAATTTTCGCCTTTCTAACCCCAAAGTAGCTACTTATGGCGTGCTACTTTTGTAAGGCATTTCTTCAGGTGTGGGGCACCTAAAAGTTTGCTGAAAATGCTTCTTTAATAGGAAAATAAATCCAATTTTATCCAGTTTAAAAATTCTAAAATCTCGAATCATTAAAAAAAGTTTATTCCTTGTAATAAATTTATAGTTGTTAGGTTGTTCAAAACATTGAGAGCCCCTTTAAAGACAAACCCAACATTTTCGAAAACTCTAGTTTTTAAATTAATGGAATATTTATATATATTTATATAGTATTACGAGTTCTGCTGGGTTATTATGGACTTTGGGTATCTGTGAGATACTTTTTTGTATGACTCTACGTGCCTGGGTATAGGCAAATGTTATATGTGCGTCACTTGAAATTAAAATCGTAGCTCTCCCCGAAACTTGTTTTTGTGATATATATTTTTGGAGCAGTCTCCGAGCTTTGAGATTTCGCTTAATATTTATTTATATAGTATATGAAATACTCGCAGATATGTATGTATATAGGGTCCACATAGTTGTACTTATAA
The DNA here is from genome assembly GCA_018150835.1 of Drosophila repletoides. Lineage (NCBI taxonomy): Eukaryota > Metazoa > Arthropoda > Insecta > Diptera > Drosophilidae > Drosophila > Drosophila repletoides. The sequence continues at coordinate 15,813,838 of JAECWQ010000089.1, forward strand.
GTACATATTTATTTGCGCCCCCGCCTTTGGCTACGTGATTATATAGCCATTAAAAAAATAAATAAAACTCGTTATCGGCATTAAAAAAAAACAAGCCATTTATCGTTTTGCTAAGTTTCCAGCAGTTTCAATTCTCAATACTAATTTATTAATTTTATTTTAAGATAAGTAAATGCGACTTTATTGTTTTCTTTTCTTTTCGACTTTTTTTTTCGACTTTCTGTTGGTTCGGCTGCTTTGCCTTTGCTCCGCCTATAGAACGATAGACGTCGCCATATAGCGAATGCTTTTTTTTATTTGTTTTTTTCTTATTCGTATTTGTTTAAATAAAGCAAGAAGAAGAAGAAGAATAACAACAACAACAACAACAATTGAAATCGTTTTTCTCGCTTGCTCGCATCGCGTTGCTTCTTTCCCCAGTCGAGAGTTCTGGGTGTGTGTATCTGAATCTGTATCTGTATCTGTAATTCTCTCTGTGTATCTGTATCTGTATCTGTAGCTGTATATGCTCTTATAAACATGTTTTCGCATTAATAATACATTTTTATTCGCTAATTTAAGCGTTGTTTACTTTAGAAACCAGTTAGCACATACGTTATACGATATTTTATACATACATAGAAACGCTTTGGCTCCACCCAAGTCTGCCCAGTTTGAGTTTTGATAATTTGCTTAGAGTATTTGCTGCTGTTGATTTTCTGCTACAAATTTATTAAATGGAAAAAAACATTTTGATTCTGCTCGCTGAGGGTGAAACCCTCAAGAGTCAAGACCCTTTCTGCCCCACAACTCAATCAGCAGCGCGCTGTAACAAATCGGAACAGTTTGCAGGATTGGGGGAGGCGTTCACACGCCCATTTACTCCACCTACAGGTCGACCTTTGCCAGCTATTGTTTCTTGTCAGCACCATAAATAAATGTTGCCCCATCATCCTCCTGCCTCATCTGCAACAAGGCACAAATCCAGCTAATGATTTTGTCTACTACCCACAATTTACATAAAGTTCTAATAAATTTATGTGAACGACCAAAGGATATAGCAGCTACTTATCTATTATATACTTAGTCGGAATCAATGAATTATCTCCATCCTTTAGAAAATTCAAGTACTTAGGATTTCTAAATTTGATAGGTAGTCCCTCTTATCTTTAGGCAAACATAAGTAATGGCATTAAAAAGGAGTATTATAAAGGATAATCTGTAGTTAATCAATGCTACTAAGTAAAAGTTTGATTTAAAGTTTGTCGGCAATTATATAAAGTTATCATTAATATTCTGAATCTAAATCAGATGCTGGAAAGGCCCATCTGCATCTATGAAGCTTTAGTCTGTTAAATATCAATGATGGAATTATATTAGCTGCTATAAACGACTGTATCTTCCTCACTTTATATAGATATCTCACTCACTTATTATCTATTAGCAAAATAGAGCTGTTATAAGGAACGATTTTAGTTCCGGAATTTACTTAGTCTTTTCTTCTTTTATCTGGAATTCATTGAGGAACCGATTTCCTATGGAAACTTACAATGAATGAATGAATATTGGGATAGATTTATGTCTATGTAAATGAGAAATCAGTTGGTTCACAGGGAAAAAGGGCGCTCTAAAATGAATGAGGGTTTTTTATTACAACTGTGCTAAAAATAAGAAATCTAAATCGAAAATAGGGGTATTTGCATACCACCCCTAGTTTGTCTTTAGCTTCCCATGGAATATAAATGGCTTAAACTTAGAGCGAATGAGTTAAAGCCTTGATATTTGAGTTATATAAAATATTTAATTCTCAATTTAAGCGCCAATTAGAGCTGCTTTATTGAATGAGTTTATGGGCTTGAAATTGGATATTGGAAATGGGCGAAGTAAGTTTTGGAAAAAAGAAAATCTAAATATTAATGTGTCATATTCTCATTGATTGCATTGGTTTTTCGAGGCAACTCGTGAGTTTGGGCAGCCCAATTAAATAGTTGCTTTTTTATTTTCTGTTTTTTGAGTGCTGAAATTGAACCCGCTGCCCCAGATGCGACGGCACAGTGAGGCAAGGCAAAGCAAGGCAAGGCGAAAAGTATTAATACGCGCATAAAAATGGAGCACATTGAAGAGCCATTGAAATGTGACAATTTGTTGCCGCTTCAAGTGCGCTTCAAGTCTTTTTTTTTTTTCTTTTTTCATTTTGAGCTGTTTTTGAGCAATCGCAGCGGGGCAGAGGCAGTCGACTGAGGCATATTACACCAATCAATCCGATCCGATCCGCAGGCGGCAGCTGCCCTTTCGTCAAATAAACAAAAGCCATTAGCAAATGTATCTGAGAGATGCGTACTGAACGAGCGGCGACACTTGAGAGCGCCTCTAATCAAATCATAAATTTATATACCCATACAGATACATAAATATATATCCATCTATCTATCTATCTCTATATATTTTTTCTCTATGCTATTCTATTAATTTCCATTAGAGTTCTGTGTATCTAAACACAATGCGACGCCTCAATTTGGTTCAAGTATCTTTTGTGGTTGGTTGCAAGAGCAACAACTGTACTTTATGCCTTTCGGAGCTCTGAATTTCTGTTGAACAGACAAAAAGTATCTCACACACACACACACACGCACACACTCTTACACAAATAAATACAATCAGTTCAACTCCTTTATAGTCTGTGTGATTTCATCAACAAAACTATATAATAAACTCTTAGAGACGGACGCGTGAGAATTTACCAAAAGACAAGTCTAGCATAAAGCGAACCCTCACTTAAACTTATTATTCAGAATCTGATAATTGTAATTTATATTATATATATTAGAAGGTCAAAACTGTTCAGGCTTCATATATATATATATATAAGCAGTATATCCTTGTTCCTAGATAAAAACCACTAAAGTCAAACTAAAAACCACTTAAGAGAAAAGGCTTCAGTCTTAGTTCGAACCGAATCTGCTGCCTTTATGTGGCCTAGTTTAATCTCAAATATTAATATTCCAAAGATCAGGCAAAGTTCCTATATATTCTTTAGATATGAGTGCATATATTTTGCTTCTGTTCAAAAGGGCATACATAATTTACAATATATCGTGTCACGCGCTCCTCTCTAGTAACAAGTATTTTGCATCCCTTTTGCGCTGCTTTCTGTGAACGCTTTAGTTGTATTTGTAAAATGCCAACAACTGCTGTCATTGTTGTTGTTGTTGTTGTTGTTTTTGTTATTATTGTTGTAATAATCCGTATTCAAAAAGTAGACGCATATTTTAAGAAATCATTTCTTGATTACGACGTTTGAAAACAATTTGTCTTTGCTCTCTCGCTTCACTTCTTCAATTCTCTTTGCCGCACTCCAATGGCACTTAATATGTAAATACACACAAACATACTTATATATATAAATATATATATATATATATATATATATCTGTGTGTGTGTGTGTGTATAGATAGAGCTTTAAAGTTGCCTGACTTGTTGAGCAGTTATTTTTTCCATTATTCTTGCGCCCATTTTGATTTGAGTTGTTGTTCTCCCTGCTTTTTTGGTGCTTTTCCATTGGCTTTTGTAAATTCAACTTGAATTTGCTGTCGTCACAAACGAATTCTGTTTAATTTGAGTGAGGCCAATGAATGCTTTTGTTAGGAGAACAAATAAGAGCGCTTAAGTCGAGGAGTGCGCGACTCCAAAATACTCTGTACAAAAACGCTGCATACAGACAGGCGCTGTTTCTAGCACCTTAACACCTGTATTTATTATTATTATTATATATATATATTTACAGCGGCTTATGTAATTTAGATGTCAAATTTCAAGGCAATATCTCTCAAATTGTGCCTTTTATTTATAAATACACATGTTCTGCTTATGGTTTATAGGAACCAACATACCAAGATCTAATATTTCCAGCTCTTATAGTACCCCAGATCGACACGACTCGGTTTTTGATCCTTCAAAAATGTCTCCTAGTCCTTGTTACATACATTTTACACCAGCTTGGAATACAACTTTTACACAGTACAACAAATGTTTAATGAAGCTTTGCCCCTCTTGCTTTCTCCTTAGTTCTCCTTCTTTCTCTCTTTGTTTCTGTAAAAGCAAAAGTAAAAGCTCTTATTGAGTTTTTATCGTGTCTCACAGGCAGCGCCGCAGCGGCAACAGCAGCCCTGTGCCTCTGGTTCTGACACTGCCTCAATGAATGAATGAAAGGCAAGGACACACAGTCTAAACGCCGACACATGCCACATGTGCCACACCAGACGAGCAACACCTGTTGAAGGGCACACACGCAATGCACACGCACACACATTCACACACTACGACACGCGCCGCCGCTTGCAAAAGGACAACAGCCGCAGTCGACGCAACGCGAGCAGCGAAATGCGAACAGTGGCAGAAGCAGAGGCAAAGAGCGAACACATGCTGGGAGCCAAGGTGAGAAGGTGAGCAGCAAGAGAGACAGGCAGAGAGAGAGAGAGAGAGAGAGGCAGACCGTGCTAAGGATGTTGTTGTTTTTGTTGCTCTCTTTGCTGTTTCGTTTCGTTTTGTTTTGGCTTTCGGTTTTCTCTGTGTACACACACATACACATACCACACACACACACATTTGGCAACATGTGCACGGCTCGGTCGGCCCGTCAGGACAGGACAGAAAACTGTGGATAGGCGACAGGGGACAGGGGAAAGAGCCACTGTCATAGGTCAGGATAAACAACAACAACAAAGACAACAGACAGAAAAGGAAGCTAAATGCCACCAAATATGCAACATAATGGAGTGGCTTGCGAGGCTAACAGGCAGGGTAACGGGGCACAGGGAACGAGGAACGGGGAACGAGGAAACTGTTTAGGTGTTGTGGCATGTCACAACAACATTGCCCTACTGACGTTGCGGCTGTTGATGATGATAAGAATAACAACAACAACAACAACAACAACAGTAACAACAACTACACAGAAACAACAACAATCGTTGTCCTTCAACAGTTGGCAATGCCGGCTGTGTTGACACATGTTGAACGAGGCAAAAACAGAAGAAACAGCATCGAGTTGCATGAATACCGATGTAGAGCAGATTATAACATAAATAAGTGTATGTTTGTATGTATGTGTGAGTGTGTATGTATGTGCTTGCAACCAAACCATATCGATACAATTTATCTCACTGAGAGCTTTCAGCTTAATTTACTGTCACTTTGCTTTTGTAGCTTTAAGGCGCTTTTCAATTGTAGCAGTTGATTGAGTACAGGTATTTATCCTTGGATATTTGTTAATTATAGATGCCCAAATTCCGCTTTAGGGAAATTTCGCCCAAAGACCGGAAAATAAGCAGGGAAATCTGTAGAATTCCCTTTCAACCTAAGCTGTAACTTTTTCATAAATTCTAACCCTTAAAATGCTCAACAACTCTCCCAATAAATCATTATTTGCAAATTATTCAATACGAGTTATTTCTTATAAAAAGATAAACTTTCAAGACATTTAATTAATATTACGATAAGAGCTACTATCTAAACACCTTATTATCTAATAGAGTTTATTTAATGTGGATCTTCATCTGAAAGTTATATACAAATTCTCGAGGATTCTAGAACTTCACTTCATTAACATGCCACTCTCATCGTTGGCACTTTATTGAAATCTATCAGAATCTATCAGATATATTCGTCAGATTCTTTGAAAATGTTGCATTTCCGTTGAGACAATTTGATACAAGCGTTCGAACTGAGACAATGGGTATATCAAATAACATTGCAATCAGGATTTTCGATACCGAACAACGTCATAAATCAAGAAAGGACAAATCAAATAAAATTTCATTGCGTAGCAGCAGAAAAAATCATTTCACTAAAACATATTTTTTTTTTTTTGCTGGCTACCTGGAAATTACAGCTGGTTCGTCATCGAAATTCCCTCTTCGAAAATTTTTGCGTCTTGTGCAAACAGCAAAAAGAGGAGAAGAAGAAGACTAGAAGTAGACAATGGTACATAAGAACACGTTATCCTTTTTTTAATGGTTTCCTCTACTTTTGAAAAGGGGCGCATATAATAACAGCGGCTAATGCCAATACAGAGCCATATATAAAAGAATGGAACCGAATTTCTACTCGTATTCCTCTGGCGGCCTCGCCGACTGCCTCCGGCTGCTTAGGCTAAACGCATAGCGTAAACAACTGAATACAGTTTTGTAGAAAAACTAAATTCCTTTGTATCTATGTGTATGAGAGGCTGTGTGTGTAAGTGTGTGTGTGTGTCTGTATCTATTTATCTATGTTTAGGAGCTGGTTTTTGGTTTTCCTTTTTGGCAAATGCGCATCCCAGTTTCCTATGAGCAGCTGCGCCCTATTCGCTTTTCCTATTACCAAAAAGATGCAAAACTCTACGAATTCATCTTTTGTCTACGCTGCTGTCTGTCTGTCTGTGGGTCTGACTGTCTGGCTGTGCCTCTGTGGATTACTTTGGTTTCAGCTTCAGCTACAGCTACAGAGTCCTGTCACGCTAACAGATCGAATTTCAGTAGAGCATTGAACAAAACAGGTGCTGAACCTAAGATTGTGCAAATTTGAATCCGAATCTTTCCATCTTCTACTCTCTTTTTAGTTGCGGAACCACCCTCGATGTCAGATTTGTTGAAAAGTTTGCCAACTAATAATGCAACCCCCTGGGAAGCATTTAAGTTTCAAGTGCGGCGCATTACGAGGGCTGTTTATAGAGTTCCCCTGTGCAGCTTAGCATTTTTTTTAATAGATTTTTATATCATTTTTTTTATTTGTGGAACCAGAACTGATTTTGGTCCCTGATTCGACTCGCCAAATCGGAGTTCTCACTACATTTTTGGCCATAAAACTTAATAGACTATATAGTCATGGGGTATAATGAATTTTCTTTCCATGACTTTCGATTTTTGTATTATGTAGAAGAAAAAAATAGATCTATACAAGTTGTCAGTAGTCGAATAGCAATTATTTTGTTTCAGTCTACATAAATTGTCTCAGATCAGTTCAGACTGGAAGACTGTTATCGGTGATCTTTTGTCATTGTATTTTGCTAACAAATTCGGAAAATATATATTTATATACATACATATATATACATATGTTCCGTACAAAATTCAATGAAGACACCTCGTTTTCTAAAAACAAATTAAAACGTCTCTAAAACTAAAACTGAATTCGCTTTCAAGCTGCACACAGAGTTTTGCATTGTTTAGTAAGCGTCAGGGGTGGAAGAACGAGGACGAGGACGTCAGCGGGTGGAAGGGGGAGGTAGGGGGTAGAGTTATGAAAAGGCGTCATAGAGTATGTCAAGTCAAATATGTGCGCTATTCCCCGGTATCTAGATTAACGGCAACTGTACATATTTGAAATTCAAATCCCGACGACTGTTGAAAGCGTAGCATATTTGAATTTCCCTTTGTAGCGAGGCCGTCCGTCCGTCTGTTCGTCCATGCGTCCATCGTGTCGTTGGTTGGTTGGTGACGCTCGGGCTGATTGAGCGATTTCAAAATCGCACAGCCGCTCTAAAGTTAGGCAAAAGTATTTACATTTTAGAAAAACGCACAAAGATACATTTAGTGCAGATACAAACCCGTACACAGGGTGGGTAGGAGGTAGGGAGGGTATCAGGGTAAGCCGGCACGGGAGTCGAAGTCGAGGCCGGCCTGGTAGATGTTTACCCTGAGATATGGAATACGTAACGTCAACTTTGAAGCGACGCAGCGCGACGCGACGCGACGCTTACCAGAAAAAGGGGGAACTTTTGCTGGCTGAGGGATAGCCAAAGCAATAATCGTAATATATATACATACAATTACAGATATAAAATATATATAGATACTTCTTCTTCTTCTGCTCAGATGTAAGTATGTATGTATGGCTATAACAATGAGGCGGCAGCAGCAAAAATAATATTAATGAGCAAGTTTTTGATTACGCAGCCATTAGCCGAACTCAGAGTTGGAATTTGAATTCAAAATTTGGTGAAAACGACTACCCGACGAAGGGCAGGAGATGAGGCAGGGATCAGGGGTGGGGCAAGGGCCCGAAGCCCTTTTGTCTATGTTTCGGGTATTGTTTAATAGATGCGATTCGGTTTTATTGTCTCCACATTTTTTTTTTCTTTCTGACTTTGATTTTGATTCTTGTGCGCATTTGGTGGCAATATGGCAGCAGCTTATTCGCTCTTTAGTTGGCTTTCCCTCTTTTCTCCTTTTCTTTTTTTTTTTTTTTTTTGCTATTCTATTCTATTAGGATATTCATTTCGGATCTAGTAATTTTTTTATACTCTTTTTTTATACTATAAAAAGAATTTTTTGTAGCTTCCGGCCTATAAAACATATTTTTCCATGGGAATAGGATAGCTATAATACTATAAATTTTATAAAATGGTTCTAAAAATATATTAACACTTGAGGATTTATTGAACCAGCGATAAATACTCAATTGGTTCGGGCAGAATACCTCTTCTTGTCATAAATTCCATTGAGGGATGAAATAAAATGGAAAAAATATGTTGCAATAGATCGAAACTGATTTATAATCTTTATTCTTATTTTGTACTCAAGCTCACACGACTAGAGCGTTTTTTACTTGTTTCATGTGGGCTAACTGATGGTTAGAATCTGTTGCAAAGCTGCACCCTCCTAGTCTTACCCACATCTGGGGCGGGTAGTCCTGCAGGGGTTGGTGGTACTTACTTCAATTTTCCATTAATATAACGGCGCATTAAAGTGCTGCAAAGTGCGATTTGTATGGAATTCGGAAGCGAACTGGGCGTTCTTCTATTCATGCTATAAGCAAATTATCATGTTGGTTGGCAGATTGAGTTGTTGCGCTCGAATTCACATCATGCGAATTAGCAAAAAAAAAATGGGAAAAACAAATAAAAGAATTTAGAACTAAGAGCCATACGAGCGGAAATATTTAATTTTGAATAGATGTATTTGCTAAGAAGATTTGCATAAGTATGAAACATGCGAGAGCAGATTTAGCCGACTTTCCTTTGAAGTAAATTCACCCGTCTGCAGATGTTTCTTTCGGCCGACTTAATGCAGTTTATTTAAATTTATTGTTTCTACAGAACTAAATTCCTAGCAATCTTAGATCATGTCAATTGAATTAGGCACTAGACATGTGCAGATGATGTCATCAAAACAACAGCAGCCAATAGTTAAAAATATCACATTTGGAAACTTTGAAACTTTTCCAAGATACAATTCTAGATACACAGATACTTGTTTTACTCGTGAAATGATTCCAAAGATACCTTTAGGTTTCTCTGTTATGTGTGTCTGATATTTTTGGTTAATATTTTCACACACTTTTCATACTTGTACGTGCATGATTTGTCACTAGAGTGTTTCGTGAATTCTGGACTCTACCTACTAAATGACGATATAAATCCACCCCTCGGAATCTCGCATGTGACTTTCAATGCTGTCTTCTCTATTCTCTATTCTCGACTATGATAATTAATTTTCCAGCTTCGGTATCAGTTTATCTGTACAAATTCTATACACATGGAATAAGCTGCACCCCTAAAACCCAAAATAAAAGAGCAATAAGCGAACAATGAAAGATTTTTAAATGGAATTTCGTATTTAATCCTCACTATGTCGTACCTTTCTCACACACTCAGATACATTTTTTCTTTTTAAAGATATGTACGCTCTTAACTAACCCAGCCTTAGACTGAAGCTGATGCTGTTGTTGTAATTCATCACCTACAAATCAATCATTTTGACGAACCTAGTCGTTGGCCACTAAAAAGATGAAGAAAAAATAAAAGAAAATATACGAGAGTATAAAGAAGCATGCGTATAAAATGTATAAAGGCAATGCACACAGACACAATAGATCAACGCTATCAAAGAACAGGGTCCGGCAACGGGCCCTGACACGGCCTGGCATATACTCTTAGCCGCAATGCCTGACCTTTGAACACAACACCAGACCCAGACTCAGACCCAGAGCAAGAGCTAGAGCAAGAGCAAGATTTGAGGAGATGGAAGCCTGTCTGAACTAATTGTCCGGCTGTCTTGGAGTTTCGTCTCGTTTCTCGTCAGCCTTTGCGCTTGCGCATGAAAAATGTTTTCATTTCAGATAGATAGATAGACATACCTTTAGATTGATATTTGTATACCCTAGGTGTGTACACACTCGTAACTCTGGTTGTGCGTGTGTGCGAGTGTGCGAGTGTGAGTGTGCCTTGCATTGGCACTTAATTTGTTGTTCTTGTCTGCGGCGTTGGTGTGAGATTACGCATTTTCCATACGGCTGGACGTAAGCTGTCTTATACCCTGTAAGAAAATATATATGTAAATATCTTTAGATCATATAAGAAAGAATAGAAACAATTTCTAAAGAAGTTTTTAACTGATTTTCAATCTGCATGTTTGAAAACGAAGGAAATAATTTCCTTAATCTGATCTGAATATTTTTGTAACAATTATTTCTGGTATATTAGAAGGCTCCAACAGAGTAGATAATATATTCCATAGACAAGAATTGATATCTTTTTAAATTTACATATCTTTTGGGCTGTTTAGTCTATATATTAACTGAATATTTCTGTAACTATTGTTAGTATCGAACTAAGTAAAAGTATATATAAATATTTGTTATATTGATTGAAGGGTATACACCTAGTCTATTGGACTTTAAATAATTTTCTTTTCATATATTTCTCTCTTCTTCCTTTTGACGAATTCGTCTAGTGATCCTTTAGAATTCTCTTGTCTTGTCTTGGCTTAGTTTACAATGCTGTTTTGATTAGCCAGCCAGCGTTGTCGATGGAGGTGGCCCTAACTCGAGTCTCAAGCGACTCGGATACGGATTCGAACTTGGGTACGTGATTGGTATTATTCATCACTTGTCCTGTGGCTATCTGCTAGCTGTACAGCGCTTATCAGAATTTGTTTAGGCTTTTCTTTTTTACCTTCTACCTTTTCGTGCTATGTTTAATTTAAATTTTAAGTATGTCTTTCAGGTAGTCCCAGGGATCGATAGCTTGCGGTTGTACGCGTAGAGCTGCTTATCTAAAACAGGTAGAATCAATTTTAATGGAAATTCATTTATTTAGTTGTTTTGACTGGGACTGCTGCAAGGCAGGAAGTGAGTGGAAAGGAACTCATAGAACGTGTTGTGTCCAGTCCCAGTCCCATTCCCAGTCCCAGTTCCAGTCTCTATACAAAGGAGTCTTACGTACGGCAGTAATAATAATTACAAAAATTTATAATTGAATTTATGGCAATTTTCTATGGCTCCCATGGAAATTATGAATAGCTTTTGCAAATGCAGAAAATATTTGCAGGACTTCTTCTTCTTCTGTTTCTTATTCCAGCAGAACTGAACAGAGCAGGACCCAGAAAAAGCAATGAAAACGAGCACAGCCAACAAAATTTTAGGGCCAACACCCAAAAAACTTCGGATCCCTTACAATGCAGTCGATAAGTATGGCATAAGTACAATTCATTCGACAAACATACTTACAGGGCAGACTGATGAGGGAGGGGAAGGTGGTGGTTGGGTGGGAAGATGGGAGGTGGGAGAGAGCAAAAGCGAATGCCACTCAAGAACTCACCCCCCTCACCGCTCCGCTCTCTCACGTCACAAACTGAAATGGACCTCCCTTCGACCTCCACCCCTCCCCCCCGCCATAGCGTTTTATACAATTGTCGGTCCCTGTTCGGGCGCACAGCTGTTCAAGAGAAAATAGTCATTGTAATAAGAAAATTTTGATTTCATTTTTAGTATTTGTATAAAATTTAATAACGCCGCACAAGATGGCTGACTGACTGCCTTGTTATTGTTGTTGTCGTTGCGACGCTGACGCTGACGCTGACGGTGACGCTAACGCAGGCGTCGCAGTCGCAGTCGTCAGTCAGTCGGAGGGGTGCGGGCAACTAAAACGCTTAAAACACACAATCTCGTTTGGGTTCGGTCGGGATTTCGGGGTTACGCTTAAACTCTAAGTACATTTTAACTTAACTGCCTTTTTTTTTTGGGTGTACATTTGTGTGTGTGTGTGTTAGTTGCGACGTCGGCAGAGCCAGAGGCAGTGGCAGAGCTGGAGCAGCAGCATGGCGAATTGTAAGGCAAGAAGGCAAGCCAAAAGGATGATGATGAGGCTGATGATTGAGGGCCGAGAGTTTTAGCTTGATTGTGTAAGGGGAGGAGCAGCACTTGTGGAAAGGGTGGCTGCTACTGCCGCTGCTCTGCTGCTGCTGCTGCTGCTGGTGGTAGTTTGAGATATTTCTAACTGTGTGCGCAGCACAATTATAAATTTTTGGAATTGTTGTAATTTAGTTTTGTTTGTTTGCCTGTTTGTTATGCTAGAATGTAGTACTTACTGTCTGTATGTATGTGTGTGTGTGTGTGTGTTTGTGTGCGCCGTCTGGTGGCTGTTGGGCAAAACTTGGCTGGGACTGCTGCTGCGGCTGCTGATTATTACGATAAAGCATAATGATTACATTTTTAGTAGCTTTCGCTTAAGGATGAAAGAAAGAGAGAGAGAGAGAGAGCGAGTGCGAGAGTAAGCCTTGTAATTGTAATTGTTGTTCTTGTTGCTGCTGCTGCTCAACTTTTTCTTGCTGCAGAGGGTTGCTGCCGCCGCTGCTGCCGCTGTCGACGTCGCTACGGCGTACAGGGAATTTGAACGGCAACATTGGCTTGCACTTGATTAATTGCGATTTATGTGCTGCGCTGCGGCTTATATGCTATATATATTAGACTTTTGTGTAATTATGGCTCACAGCTTAAATGAGGGTTCAGAGAATGTGCGTTATAGCAACGATGAACAAAAAAAATCGGAAGGACATTTTGTACAAAGGGGTGTTAAATCAAAGCCCGCACTCTTTCTTAATACGCCCAAACTTATGCTATGTACAGGGTATTGCATGAGGCAGCTGTGATTTCATATATCTATTCCCACAAGTAAATAATGTAATGTAAAACGAGATCAGCACAAATATTCTTAACGCAGAGCAAACGTCATTGGCATGCCATAAATGCAAAATTGTTTGCATATTTCTCTCTTTAAAACGTAGAACGCGGGAGAAGGAGGTGGGATACACATGCATATACATGTGTATATTTTTGCCTTTTTGTTTTGCTTGGCTCATTTGGCAAGCGACACAAGCGCCAACACCCACACAAACACACATATCTCTGCGTGTGCGTGCCCAAAAAAAAGAGCAGAGAAAGAAAGAGAGTCAGTCTTAGTGACAGATAGGAGAGAGAGGTAGAGAGAGCTGGCAACAGTCCAAGCGTCGTTCGTTCGGTAGGTTGTGTGCAAAAGTACGTTACAATTTTCAAGCCAAACAATTGCTGCTATTGTCATTACTTTTGGCCCACATTCATAAAGGCCAAGAGAGCGCCCGCTATGAGCAGCAAAGAGCAAAAAATGGTTCTCTTTAAGTGAACTGAATTAATTCATACAAACGCGTGTTCCCTTTAGAGATGAGCCGGGCACTCACGTGCATTCACGATAATATCTTTCATTGATGTTAAATAAATAATGCAGCAAGTAAAAGTGATTCATCGGCGCATCTAGCAGATTGGCAGACTACTTTAATGTTTTTATATCTATCGCTCTTCAATAATATAGGATTTGTTATCTATGCATTTTATCTATTTGCATTGTATACAATAACTCAACTCAAAGCAAAGCAAAAACACAAAACACGCTCTCCGCTCTAGTTCCATGCTTCGTTTCCTTCGCTGCTGCTGCTTGCCTGTTGTGTTGTTGGTTCGTTCCAGAGAACAAGAACTTCGGTTATAGCACGTCGCGTCGTCGTTGTCGGCTTTTGTTCGTGCTCTTTTTGCTTCGTCGTTTCGTCTTCGGCGTCTTCGGGTACACGCTCGTGTATGTGTGTGTGTCTAGTGTGTGGCTGTGTTTGTGTGCGTTTGTAATTGATTTTATTAGTTTTTGGTTTTTGTTGTGTGTTTGCTGCTGTCGACGCTGGCTTTACCAGAGAAGTTGGCGTCGGCGTCGACGTCGCCGCTGGCAGAGTTGATGAATTTTAAAAAATTTTGAATTGCCCGCCCTTTAGTCATTGACTAAACGTGCAGCAGTGCGAACACAAACGCGCGCAGCGGCATTCCGGCTCCGTCTTTTTATATTGCATATAATAAATAATTGGTGTATCCCCCGCAAGTCCAATATTATCCAGCAAATACTAAATACTTATACGATATATATCGGCAACCCACGATATTGTTTATTATTCGGCACGCGCGCAGACGGACAGACAGACAAACAATTTGAAATAGTGTTAAAGCAACAACAAAAACAAGATATCAAATGCAACGTGCAAACATTTGAAATATGTGCTAAAAAGTGTGGAAAAGAAAGAAAGAATATCTAAAAGAAAATACTAAAAGAATCAAACTAATAAACATTTAACCAAAATACTTGCTGGGATTATTTTAAACCGTGGATTAAGCGAGCAGACACAATGGTAAATAAATAAACAAATACAAATATACAAAATATATTCTCACTCTCTAGAAACACTCGTAATTTCCCCCTATCTAACTAGAATGTGATTCAGCGTCGCTAATTTCTATTTTATTGACAAAAAAATACTTTTTTTTTTTTAGAGCGGGGCGCTCCTTAGTCTTAGTCATTAAAGCAAAGTGTTAAGTGAACAAGCCAAAGTATCTAAGTATTAGTATTGGTATTAGTAACTGCGTGTGTGTGTGTGTGTTTTATAGTGCTATATTATAAACATTTATATATTTTTATGGCGCAGTCGCACGCATTCAACGATATGGCGTACATATAAATCGTTTTAATCTCTTGCATATTAATTTTTATTATTGGCATCTTATAATTTCCGGCGATTTTGATTAAGCTCCAGGCCATAGAAGGAGCTGTGATTTGCTGTGACTTTTCGTATAAAATATTGAGAATATTTTCCATAGGCAAATAAAGTGCAAGTGACGTCTAAAGCACTTCCGCTCTATGTGCAAAAACTATCCATATACAGCGACAAAAATAGTCTAAGAAAAATACAAAAAAAAAAATGAGAATCTAGCGGATAAATACTTAAAATAAGATTTAGCTTGGTAGCTGAAAGAATCAGTTAAACTTCACCTTTTCTATAATAGAAATTATTTGGAATATGACAGAGGTATATAACTGAATTGTTAAAGAATTATACTTAAATTAAGCTAAAAACCAAATCTAAAGTATATAGAGAGCCTAATTCTCTTTGCTTCTGTTGGCTAATTCTTAAGAAAAGTTGACAGAAATCTTATGTTTTGGGAAGGGCACAAAAATAGCCATAAATAGTTAAAAAATTAAGTTAACTGAAATGCAGTTAGACTTATGTCATGTTCGTTTCTATTAACTGAATAATTGGTAGTACTTAAACCTTATCTTCCGACATATTTTATTAATACATAAGAGTAAGAAATTCTCAAATTAATTTAAAGAAAAAGAAGCTAGGCTGAAATTTCTAACTTTATTTCAGTTCTATTCCTAAATTAAAGGCACTAAAGATACTCTATTTTAAGACTCTCTTCCGCAGAACTAATACTAAAAATAGACGTAATTAGTTCTTAATCTATGTTCTAGAAAAAATAGCTAGAAACTAGAAAAAAACAGTTTTATTGGAAAATATATAAAAATCATAAATTAAGATTAAAAGAGAGCAAAAGAAAGATACTAATCTTGGTGGGAGATTGAGAAGAATCATATCAAATTTAAACTTGAAATGAATTTAATCCAACTTATACTAGACTTTTATAGATCATTTCAAATATTTTTCAGTTTATTTCGCAGCTACATTAGAAGAATTCGCCTAAGTTGTGTATTTTAATATTTCATTTTAAAAATTTATTATAAATCTTTCTGCGCCAATTGCATATTGAGTGTGTGTGTGAGTGTGCGAGTGTGTGTGAGTGCGACTGTGTGTGTGCGTGTGTGTTGGACAAATATTCGCCAATTTGGCTCAATAGAAATACTAGATAGAAATATATTTGGCACATTAAGAACACACGAAGAGGCAGAGCGAAATACAACAACAGCAAGCCAAGTCATATATGAAATTATTATGATTATGATGTTGTTATAATTAGAGAACAACGCAAAGCAGCGAACAACTGAAAAACGATTCATAATTATTCAAAAATTGACTTTAAACAGCCGCCGCAGTCGGCGGATATCGCAGCAGCAGCAGCGGCAGCAACAGCCGTCGCCAGTCCTCCTAGTCCCCATAGCTCATAGCCCATAGAAGAAGAGATCTCTTAGCTATAAAGATTTTAGTTATGGTTTAGGCAACATCATCTGCTTGCGTCTATTTTTAGTGATTTGTACCCTAACCAACTGAGGAGGGCACTCTACGTACAATAAATACAAGAAATAAATGAGTATAGGAACCATATTACACTTAAAGTGCTTAATCACAAGCAGCCAAAAAGACGCAGCAGCAGCAGCGGCAGCAACTTTTACACAAATCATAATTTTCAGTACTTACACACATTTACGAGTACCCGCAATATACAATATATATATACAGAGATGAATACACTCACACCACTCACACTGCTCACACTACTCATACATACTCAATTCATAATTCCCGTTTGCTGGGCGCGCGCTTGTGTTTCGCTCCTCTTTCAAGTTTTTCGTTATTCGATTTGTTTTTAGGTGAACCCCTTCCCAATCCCCCCAGCCTCAGCCTCAGCCTCAGCCCCAGCCCCAACCCTCAAACCCCATTTGATCGAATTTGTTTTCATTAAAAGGAAACGAAAATGTGGCCGATGTTTCTACGGATTCGACAAAAATGCGCCACTATTAAAGGCCGCAGAGCAATGTAGCATGTTTTAAATCAACGGCCACTCAAGACTAGCGCGGAGCAGCGGGGGCAGCGGGGGAAATAGACGCATTTTATTTATTAATTGCCATATTTAACATATGTTGTGTTTCTCTAGCGCTATAAATACAGAGGCTAAAGCAAGGCATTTAGTCAAAATTAAGCTTAAACTGCTTGCGAATTGTTAATATTCAAAATCGACGGCTCTTGGCCAACTCAACTCTTAAACTGCCTGTGAATAGCAAGCCTAAACTTCCAAGTAATTTTATAGGCCTAATCGAATTTGCATGATTTGAGAGAAATTCGTTGAAAACATTAATGCAATTCAACGCTTAAACTGCTTGCGAATTCTAAACCAAAACTTTAGTTTATATTACAGAGATAGTAGAGAATTTGCAAGGGAGAATCGCCAAGTAATATCACAAATATGCTGGAATAACTTGACACCCTGTAAAGGGATACGAACCAACAATAAAAATCGTAATATATACAGAAAATGCCTTTCAACATGGAGCACTTTAGGCCAATTCTATGCGCATAAGTACTTCCTCTATAAATCTATGTATATCATTTGTGAATATCTATATAAATATTTGTATATGTGTTCTATAAGCTATTCACTTGTATGTATGTGTGTGTGTGTGTGTGTCAATAAATAAATTAATTGTTTATTTCATTTGATGCTTTTTAAATATTTATAAGCATGGCACAATAAATAAGCCAACTTATTTTTCAACGCCAAATACGCTGGGCTTTCAATTCTCGCTACTCGATTCTCAATTCTCAATTCCGAAAGGCACCCATTTTTATGGCACTTGGAAATTAAGTAGTCAGTATTCACACAAATACACCCAAACACTCACAAATTTTAGATGTGTGCGAGTCAGAGAGAAAGATCCATACACATCACACTCATACATACAGACCTATTGCACATTAAAAATAAATTCGAATAATTGCCATATGAATATACTCTATATCTATATCTATATATATAGATAAAAGCTGTATCTGTACATTTATGAATAGTAAAATGTGTTGATTGGCTTCTGATTTTGATCTAAATCTGTGTTTGTTCAGCATCTCCTTAGGAAAATTGGAATGTTGGAATATCCACCGATTCTGGAAAGAATCAGCATAATGAATAGGCAGCTATGAGCTAATATAGAGTCACATGAATATGGATACCTAAGAATATTGAATCTGAATGCATTGCCATTCAAAATGAGTTATTTATCTTATGTTTTCTTTTGGAAATCTAATTGGAGAGCTTTAAAAAAACTGCTCAATAATAATAATATAATTTATTACGATCTCTTAAAATTTTCTCTTAAATATTTTTTAGTATGCTGTAAAGTTTGTGGCTTTGGCAAACTTGAAAGTATTTATAAAACATAAATGTTTTATTATAATTTTTAAGCATTTTAATTTGTTTATTAATGGCAAATGTATAAGTAAATTTCAATTTGTCCAAACTATTAAAAATAATAATTGCATAATTCCGAATAATTCAACTGGATGATATTAGAATGAGCTGTTCCTCCCGTTCAAATAACACTTCCCATTTCATAAGCAGACGTAATTAGAATTGTTTCGGTTTTTTTATACCCTTGCGAAGGGTACTATACCTTTGGCATGAAAGGTGTAATAGTCATCTCTGATCCCACAACGTAAGCCAGATATTATATATATAGCTAAGTCCGACTGTCAGTCTGCAATATGCAAACTAATCCTTTAGTTGTTAAGTTAGGCGAATGAAAAGTTTCTTGGATCTTCGCCGGATCGAAAAACTATATCTTTATATAGCTGCCATAGAAGGAAACAGTTCAAAGTTGAAACTTACAAGTTAGATTTAAAAAACTATTTCTTCCTCAAGGTCGAACTGCTATATATTATATATAAATTTAAGGGTATCTAATCTTCGGCTTAGATAGTATTTTATCCTACCAGTTTTCCCCTGTATTTTGTAGTTTTAATATGGCAATCAACTGAATTAGTTGTACGAGTAAAACCCACACAGAGAAACTTGTGGCATTGCTCATCATTTTCACATTTCCTCGAAATTTTCCCGCTCATCGATAGAAAATGTCGAATGCAAATTCGTTCCATCACTCAAATTGTAGTTTTTCCGACAACTTCTAAGAGCGAGCGAGCGAGAAAAACGAATTAAATGTTGTAAAAATTGTAAAGAAATGTGAGACTGGCCATAGACAATGCATGTCAGTCAGTCAGTCTGTCATTCAGTCAGTCAGTCAGTCAGTCAGTCAGCCAGACAAACAGACAGGCTCTCTGTATGAGTCACTGCAGCTATTTTATCTATTGGCATCCTTTTTCAGTTTTTATCTCTCTTTTTTCTCTATTTCTCTTTGACAGACAACAAAGAACCAAATACCAACTTGAGTTGAATAACAACAACAACAACAACAACAAAAATAATAATAATAATAATAATGGCTGACAATCAATCATTGCACGTGTTTAATTTACTTATTTCTACTTTTTTTTATTTTTTTTTTTTTTTTTTGATAATGCCGCTGTTCAAATCAGTCAGTCTAAGCCCTTGTAATTAAATATTAATTAAAACATTGCGCATAAAAAAATTCCTTAGAATTTCCAAAGAGTTCTGCTTCTTTCATCTCTCTCTCTCTCCCACTCACTCTCTCTCTCTTTCTCCGTCACCCAAAAGTCGCCTCAATTAAAGGCGATTTAAATTTATAGATACGTCTTGAGTGGGGGAAGGTAGGGGAAGGCAGGGGAAGGTAGGGGAAGGGAAGGGAAGGGGTGGCAAGCACAAGGCAGTCAGTTAGCCAATGCAGCAAATGGCTTAATTAATTTTAATTATTTTCAATGAGCGACTATGAAATGAAAATTTCTTTCAAGGCGCAACTAAAAAACTGCGCCCGTCCGTTTACTTGAATTTTTATTTGTATTTGTATTTGATAAAAGCAACAATTAAGCAATGAATTAATTAACTAAATATATGGGACTCTCTCGCTCTTTCTCTCTGTATCTTTCTCTATATTGAGATCTACGGGCACCCTGAGACTTTCATATGACAATTGGCCAATTGATCGCTGGGTCTATTAACCCGCTCCTGCTACCAATTTAGTCGCATTTTCTTTCTATTTGTGTTTGTGGTGGGGAGGGACGGGGCTGATGATGTTTTTCCACAAATTTATACAAATTTTTCTAATGTTGCCAGTTGGCTGCAGATGCGGGCTGCAATAATTTTTCCCCCATTAATTTAATTTGTGTGCAACATGCAAACCGTTTGACGACAAACCAATTCCAATTAGTCAAAATATATTTACAGAAATTAAAATGCATTTTCCTTTACACTTTGTAATATCATTTATATATATATAAGCCTATGTATGTGTATGTGTATGTGTATATAGATATGTGTATTTCTTTTGGTTTCTGTTTCGGCCATAAATTATGAAACAACTCGGCGCAGAGCAGAGATCCCCCGCATCAGGTAGCAACTGACTGCTCTGGTAACGCCCCAACTTGTCGGCACTTGGGCGCGAACAAGACGCCAAAAGGCAAACACAAATACAGAGAATGCCAAGGCAAAAGAGGGACAACGAATAATGGACACAGAGAGAGAGAGAGAGAGAGAGAGAGAGAGAGAGTGCCAGAGAATATGGTTTCAAGACGCAAAGTAGAAAAAATATTTGACAAATCAGAATGTGCAGTCAACAAGAACTATTAATCAAATCAAAAAATACTCAAAAAGAAGGACAGAAAAATGTCTTAAAAGAAAATATGTATCTTAATTATATAGAAATTTTATATGTCTGTCAAAATACTGCGGATTACGACTAAATACCCCAAAGTAGTAAAAACTAGTAAGGAAAAGCCACTTCCTGCATGGAATAAGCGATATTTTGACTGATTCTTCCTAGGACAGCTATATAATATAGTAATCAGTCAGCCTAGAGAACTTACTACCTTCATCTAACCTTTAATTTTAATTAAGATAACTCAAGGCACTACAAAGTTTTCAATATATAGGAGCCGGATCCTAATAGTTCTTCGTATGCGTTTAGAAAACATTTGCCTTTATCTGACTGTAATTTTTATTAAAATATTTTGAGAAACAAGAAAGAATCTGAATCTGATTGGTTCTATGGCAGCTATAATCGTTTTTTATCGGAATTAGACGACTTAAAAAAATCTAAAGAACTTTTTAACTTTGTCGTCAACCGAAAGTTAAGCAGAATGTTTTATCTTGAAATTCTCGAAATGAGTGTAATAGGAATTCTTTTGAATTTGAATATCATTTAGCTTGCTCCGTGACGTATCTGTATCTGGCAGTAACCCTAACTGGCCAATTAATAAAGAAACATATATATATACATATATCAATATATGTATGTATATATTTTTGCATTCTCTCTCTGAATGACAGGCTATAGAATCATAATGAAATATCCGACATACTCTAGAATCCAGTTAGTCAGCTGGCCGAGCTGTCTGAACGAATATTTAGCTATAAAAAAGCCAGAAAAAGGGGGTTGTTCCTTCAACTTGAATTGTCTGCTGCGTGCACTTAATAAAATAGGATTAACATTTTATAGTTGCTTTGTGTGTGTGTCTGTGTGTGTGAGTGTATCTGTGTGTTAGTATGTATTATATTATTCGACAACTGCGTATTTGCTATCTTTTTTTTTGTTGAAGTTTTCTTTGAACACCGAACATAAATACGAACAATCATATAACCAGTTATTGAAATGATGACAGCTGCGAGAACAGATAAAACGACAGGCTGTGCCTTCGGTACAAAGCGAATCCTGTGAGGCTTAAATATATATAAAACAATAAATAATTTACTTAAATATTTCATATAAATCCCTTTTTTATCAACAGCTTGCAGAGGGTTGGGATGTGTTTTAAATCAGCCATTGAGGATCTTAGAAATAATACTTAAAAAAAAAACTTTTTCAGGCATTGCTGAATTAATTTTCAAATTTGAATTCCTTTATGAAATATTAGCAAAGACTAATTGCAGTAGCAAAAAAAAAGGTCCTGCATCAAGAAGAATCATCCCAATCGCCTATTTCTCTTTCTAATTAATTTTTGGCTAAGGAGACTAACTGAGATTATTAGCAGAGAATATAATGTGTTTCCGGCCAACTCTCAAGGAGTTTCAAAAACCGGTTCATGCTGCGTGTTAAAACTGGTTTATAATTTGACTAATGTCATAATTAAGCAGCGGAATGAGAGCTGAATAAATAAGTACATATTAAAGTGTTTGTCTGCTCCCATGGAATGCATCCGTAAGATACTTTTGTACTTTTGATACACCCGGGGCATAACTTATGCATCAACGCGTACAATTTCGAGCATAAATCGCGCGCTGTCACCCAGCGACTTGCCTTTTGTCATCGTCATCGTCATCCCCATCCTCATCATGATCATCTTCATCAGTCGTCGATTCGAGATATTCGAGTTCGAGTTTGAGTTTGAGTTTGAGCTGGAGTCTTCTCCCAACTAGCTACGAAACTTTGATACGTCTCCTCGACTCATTGCGTCGCGTCGCGTCTCTTTAAATATATTTTTCTTACTTTTTTTGGTTGGTTTCTTTGACTGTCGTTAAAATATTTTTGGGTGTGTTCTGTATTTTAATAGCGCGACGAGCCGTGTGCGCATTGCCACTTCCTTTCGTATCATATCTACGTACATATATACCCTTCCCCTTCCCTTCCCCTCCACGCCTTTCCCCGCTGTTCCCCCTTCTCCACTGTCTTTAATTTCTTTCGAATTTGTCAAACGAAAAAAAGTAACATGATTTCTGTTTTTACTTAGACTCGTTTCTCAGCTAATCCCTCGTGCGACTCACTTTGAATTATTAAAACCTAATCTTGATTTTGTATACCCCGTACCATACCCTATATAGGGGAAGATTTTTATAATATCTCTCGACGTTGCGATCGCACGAACGAGCTCTCTTCTCCTCGCGTCTCTTCGCCTCTCTCTCCCTCTCCTGTTTCTCAGGTATGCGAGGCATTTCGTCAGATTGGCTTTAATAACTAACAAACTCCCCCACCTTGGGAACTGCACATAATTCAATGCTTCTTCTCTGTGTTTTATGCCGTTTCCTTGTTATTTTGCTTTAGTCTCAATTTTAGGATTAAAAATGTCGTCAGCATTTTTTAAGCTGAATTCAGATACTCAGATTCATTTGGCATTGATTTAATAAAAACACACCCAATCTATCTAGATACATACATAAATATGTATCTCAGCGCTGCCACTAATTTAGCTCTTGACAGTTGATTTGGGTTGCCAACTATTTATCATTTGAATGCGTTTTCGAAATTCGTAGAACTTCCACTTAGTTGTTCCAATTAGCCAAAATTAAGAATGCAAAAACAAAGCTGAATTTCTAGCATTTATCCCAGTGTCGAAAAGGCATTGAAATTCCGCCCCTGATCAGTCACCCACCCAGCTCACCGCCCAATCAACCCGAAAGCAACAAAAGCAAAAATATTAATTTATTAAAATTTAAAGCGCATGACTTTCAGAACAAATGGCACACAAATAACAACAACAACAACAACAACAGCAGCAACAATAATAATAATAACACAAGCAACAGCAACAACAACTAGCAAAATAAATTGCTATGATTCATGCGTCACACTTGCGCATAATAGCTCTGGGAGAGGGCTAAAAACCGAATACAGCAAAATCAAAAATTCACTCAAATATCATGCAAATATATTCGACTAAGAAAATACCCGAACTGCATTATTATATTGCATAAAGGATAGCAGATCTGCATATACAAAAGATACAATATTCGACTACGAAAATACCCGAAGTGCAGTATTATATTGAATAAAGTATAGCCGATCTGTAGAAGAGAAACAATTCAGACCTAATTATTATAGAAAGCTGCAGAAATCCTTTAAAAATGCCGAATTGCCTCATAGAAAATTTAGAAACTCTTTGATAAAAGTACAAATATTTTTTTATAGAACAAAGCATGTCCTTGCGCGACCTAAGATACCCTTCCTGTCTCTGCGGTGCGGGTATAAAAACTCAAGGAGCACTGAAAGAGCAAAAAGAAACGCAAAGCAAAACGGAACCGCGTATGAAAAGAAAGAAACTTAAGGCGCAGACGCAGACGCCGACGCAGCAGTTGTAGTTGGCGTTGGCGTCGGCGTCGACGTAGACGCAGACGTTAGCGTAGTTGGCTGCTGTTTGGCAGGCGGCAAGCGGCAAGCGGTAGTTGCCAGTTGCCCAGTTGTCAGCTCAGTTTTTGGTATCTTTGGTAGATTTGTTGCCCCTTGTGGCATTGTTGCCAGGCAGCCAGCCGCCTGGCTAGATTCTAGATACTCTCAGTGGGTCTCTCCAGGTGTGCACCACAAAAATGTTGCAAGCTGTGTGTCCCAAAGAAAAAAAAAGAACCCGCGCAATTTGTTGCATGTTGTTTTTTCTATATTTTATTGGTTTGAAATATTTTTGAATTTAGATTTCCAGTCCAGCGGAGCGCGCCAATGCCGTGTGTCAGCCTGGAAAATAAGTCAAGAATCGGGCCAATAGTTTTTCTGTCTTTTTTTTTATTTTTAGCAGCTACTGTGAAGGCTCAAATGCCTCCGTGTGTCATATTGATAGATAAACATAAAGGTATATATGCGTGTGTATGTGTGTGTGTGTGTATCTGTGTAATGACAATTTAATTAAGGCTATCTATCACCTGTACTTAGTTTAGTCGAGTTTAAAGCCCCAACCCATAAACGATGCAATTAGCAATTAAATTTCCGTTGACCTAATGCCTAGGAAAGTCTTTTCCGACTTATTTGTCAATTACTTGCGTAGTTTCTGGCTCGAACCGAGTCTTATATAGATAAATATAACAATAATTATGTAGACACTCGGCCGGGTACTTTGCTTATTTACCGAAAAATCACTCGCATGACTTTAATTACAATTTAATATTTATTTAGTTCGATAAGCGGCACAATTATTGTATAACCAACGAGTATTCAGATATGACTAACAAACACACACCGATTCGAATTATTCGAGCCCCCTTGCCCCCCCTTAGCCACCCAAAATAAAAAGACCTGTGTAAATTTATTTAACAAGTCGCTGATACCAAGAACTTTGGGCCTAATTAAAATTTAAGTCTCTGTCTATAGATTTATATGCAATTTTACGCGCATTCACATCCGTTAAGAGCAGAAAAGGTAGAGTATCTTTTTGGTGTAAGCTACAGCTCATTGTGCTAGAACCATTTGGGAATTGTAAATGCAATTTTATAGAGCTTGTTTCAAGCTAAAAACTCTTGGAACTAGACCATCTTATGAGAATTATAACTGATATTGCCTCACTACAAGAATAAAGCCACAAACTGAGGCTAACCAAGCGCAACGTTTTACCCGGAAAGGGTATAATTTAAACCTATGATAAATATTACTTTAACAAAGGCAGGCGTCGTCGTCACATTTGGCCAGAGGGGTGCGTTACTTTTTAGCTTGTTTTTTGTCTGTGTGTCGCTTTGTTTTATCAGTTCAGCGCAATTGCCTAGAATTAGTTAACACATTTGTTTTGCTGTAGTTGTGCGTGTTGTTGTTGCTGTTGTTGTCGTTGTTGTTGGCCATAATTAAACAATTTGTATTTTATGCCATTTGAGGGGCGCATTTAATTTAATTTCTCTTTGGCTTTTAGCCGCCGCTAGCACTCTGATAAGCCATAAAGAACACGCCTAAATAAACATTTAAATTGCGCTGGCAAAAGACACGGCCGAACACATGTAAAAGTCATACAAATAACATGAATATATATATTTTTAAATATCTCAGATATATATATATTTATATATGTATGCATAGATACAATATCTGTGAGATACATCGGCAACTTTGTGGGCTGCAACAAGTCGCAACAGCTGCTGCGTTTTCAACACAATTTGCCACAATGTGACGCTGCATGGGAAATGAGCATTAGAACCCAATACAAAAGCCAGATTTATTTTTTTTTTCTCTCTGCTGATCATTTAAATGGCCAAATGGCAGAAGAAAGGCCAAAATGCGTACGTGCAAAGTCATAAGGCAAACACACAAAAAACACAACAAAAACAAATCGAGTTTTGTCATAGGGCTGAGCAACGTGAGTATCAATACAAAAGACAAAGATACAGATACAAATATAAAGATACATATACAAATATACATATGTATCTATGTTTGTTTATTGAAAGAGGGGCTCAAAGAAATGTGCGTGGCTTCGTTTTCATTAAAAGCGATCCAACTTGCATTTCAATTAATGCATTGCATAACTCCAGAAACAGTACACAAAAGATACAAAGAATTAATTGGAAAATTGGGAAATTAATCGAACAAAAATTTGCTGAAAAGTCTATCATATTTCGGTAGAAAAAAAAAATGCTGTCTGTAATAAAAGTCGTGAGAAATTGTAGTTAAATTGAACTCAATAAAAGTGGTTTAACTAAAGCTTAAAATTAAAAAAAGAAATTAGTAAGAAAAGGCGAGAATAGCCGAAGATTTTATACACTTTCAAACTGGATTGTTCCTATAGCAGCTGTAGTATATAGTAGACCTATCTTGATCATTTGTATATTCTTTTGTCTAACTTGTAAATGTAAATTTCTAAAAGATTCTTTGAGAAAAAAAGATTTCCATTTAAAAACTTTTTAACTTATTGTTCCTAGGGAGGCTATATGATATAGCAGATCGATCCTGACTATTTTCTACTATTTCTTATAAGTTATAGGATCGAAGTTGCCTCCTTCTCCAAGATATACAAAGAATTTTAATAGAGTTTATTTCGTATTTACAAAAAATATATTGATATATTTTCAATCTCAAGAGATTCATATAAATAAGGCATTTATTAGACCCCTTATTAAATTAATATCTTGTTTCTGAGCAGTAATTGCTCTATTTAAAGGAATACAAAACTAAAAAATGTAAAAAATCTAACTTGGGAGATTATATTTTCTTCGCTTCTCTTTGGAAAAGTAATTCAAATTTTGACTTGTGACTAGATGTTCGTCTACTAATTGAAGCTGTTCGATCTTTGCACACACACACGATCAGATATAGCCGTGTATGTATATGTGTATGTGTGTGTGAGTGTGTGTATGAGTGTGAGTACATACACCAAAGCGAGCTCTGTGCACATTAAGATCAGATACAAAGATACATTATCTGAGCTGAGCTGCGTCTTCGCTTTGTAGGCGGCGTTTGGCGCAATTAAAACGCTTAAAGCTAAGCAGCAAGTCAGACAGACAGACAGATATTCAGTCAGTCGGACGGACAGTCAGTCAGTTAGGCATTGAGTCAGTTATTCAGTCTCGAGCTGAGTTGACTTGTATGCTACTTAAAGATACATGCCACACACTCGCAGTCGATTCGATGTTGATCGACTCTAGAGTTTGCTCTTTTTCTGTGTGTGCTTGGAGCTTGCTGCTTGCTGCCTGCTGCCTGCTGCTTGCTGCGAGTATAGATAGATATAAATAAGCGATACGTGTAATTCGGGTCACTAACCGTTAACAATAAATTTCATTTGTTTAAAAACTGTTGGCAAGAAGGAAAAGAGGGGGCAAACGAAGCGAGAATACGACTCGGGAGCGGGAGCTGCCTGTAAAAAGCAAATATTGCCACGAAAAAATTGACATCTGATCATTTGTAATTATTATTGCGCATTGCGACATGACATGGCAGCCACTGAGCCACTGAGCCACAGAGCCACTGGGCGTGGCTACAAATACAGCGAGTATCTATCGCATTGGCTGGCCAATTCAAATGAGTATCGAGTATTGAGTATTTGCCTGGGGTTGGCTACAATTTCATTCGATATTCTTACTAATTTAAGACGCTCGTTTAACTGCTGCACTCTCTGAGACAATTAATCGAAACGGCAACTGAAACAAACCAACATTTCTGGTTCGGGTTCATAAAATGATTTTGCTCCATTTTGAAGTAAGATTTCTTCCCATTTATTCCCAGTTTTTGGTTTGGTTTCTAGCTAAAAATTAGAAAAACGGAAAGGGATATTTTCAATATATTTAAGAACGATCCAGGAACCGAGTTTCATCTGCCTTGAAACCAATAGGAACAAACTGATAAAGACACAGACGGACGGACTCGGGCTTATAGTTTCGAGACTCGAACATGCCCTATACAAGGCGGGTATTAACTCCTGGTATTAAAGAAGCTTCTTTATATACCCCTGGAGTGGGTATTATAACTTGCATATTCTGGAACCAAAATCTAGGTTCAAAATATCATTTTTCTCATTTGGAACAAAACCTTATTCTAAAAATGATAATGATAATTTACATGGCTAGCAGAAAGTTCATTGAACCTGTTCAATCAATCTTAGATTCGGCGCATGGAACAATTAATGCCAAAAAGAAAAAACCAAAAAAAAAAAATAAAATAATAAAAACCTAAGAAATAACTTCAAAAATAACTCAAATCTGTAACCACATGGCTGAAGTATGGGGCATGGGGTAGGGGGCAAGAGGCATGTTAAAGGGGGGGAATTTGAGGCTTTCTTTCTTTCCATTTGTAAGTAGTTTCGTCGTTTGAAGCGTTTCAGTTTTCGTTTCTTAAGTCCAAGTTAAATGGAACCAGAAATTATTTGAACGCCTTCAAGTGCTGCACACACACACACACACACACACACACACACAGTACACACACGCACACACACATTTAAACCTAAAAGAAGTATCGAGTATAGAGTATAAAGTCGTAGCGTAATCATGACTTGATGCGATTATAAAATGCTACACACACTCCTCTAAGTATCTTTTTGGGTAGTACAAAAAGAAATTAGATACACACACACACACACGCACGCACACACACATAGAATATTCAAATGAATTTTGAATTGGGGAGGGGGCACAAAAAATGACTAACGAAAATTTGTTGTGCCTTAGAATTGTCGAGTAAGAGTTATAATAATAAACGGAATTCGAGACTGAGACCAAGTGAAATGCTTAAAGAAATGTTAACCCACATCAAAAAATATCTCAACTTAACGCACTCACACACACAGATACTTATATATATGTATATATACATCTACTCTTAGACTTTACTCGTCGTACACAGCTCAAGTTATAAACAATTAAAGAAACTTTTGTATAGAAATTCAAAAGTGGCAGCTACGAAAAATGTTCAAATGCCAGTCAGCAATTGGTGGCAACTGCTTTAAACTTGCGCGAAGGGAAAGGGGTTTACGAGAGGGCGGGCGGGGGGAGGGGCGGTTTACTTGAAAACTGAAATGAGTTATGTTGTGTGGGTGGAACTGACAATGAGCCTGGGCCTTATACTAGCAACCAACGTACCAAACTTTCCAACCAAAAACGAACGAAACTAAACCAAAAAACTAGATGGCTAAAGTATGCTCAGAGTATGCTAAAATTAAGTACAGTAAACGCTCGATAAATAAGCAGCTAGCAAATTGATTTTCTATACTATTCGAATCAGAAGCTACACAAAATAGTATCTTATTAAAGGTCTTTTCTATAGAGATACTCAACTTGAATATACCCTGTACACAGCAACAGAATGAAAGGAAGTTTAACAATATTTGCTAAATAAACAGAGACAGAAAGACAGACGCTTAAGGCTAGATCGATTGGTGGCCAATTTTTTATTCAGTTCAAATCTTAAGCCTTCTAAGGGCTTAAGAAACAATTCTTTTTAGCCCGCATCAGCGCCATTTTATCTACAATTCACAAGCAGTTCTGGCCAAGGTGAAGACTTCTTGGCAACTGTTTCAGTCGATTGATTAAATAGATCACATTTGAATGGGGAAAATCCATGACAATTCAATTACAGATGACTTTCCAATTAGTCGTAACTATAGCATTTCATACTATGATCACACGCCCATTTTGGGGCAGGGGGTTTATATATGCTCATAAGACAATAATAATCGACATTGGCCATATAAGGAGGCGGAGGGCAATTCATTTGTTTGTGCGTTGCTCAGTTTACAGTCATAGTTAGCTTGTGCTTGTGTTGTTCAGTGTAATGAACTTGTCAGCCATGTTTTAGGGTGTGTGTGCGGCCAAAGAAAGTCACAGACAGCTATGAGTGTACGAATAGATGAATAGGAATACGAATACGAATACGAATACGAATACGAATAGGAATAGGAATTGGAATAGTCGCGAGTCTTTAACCACATAATGACTATTCAAATGCGAGCTGCTCCATTTGTTTCCAGGGCGATTCAAATAGAGATAGTTGTACTCGAGGCATAGGTAATCCATTTGGCTTGCCGATATCTCTGCAGCTGTCACACTGTGATACGAGCCACAACGCCAGAGACAGAGACACAACAGTCACAGCCAGATTCAGATTCAAAACTATGCGAACACACACTTGGCCAACAACACTCAAGCTTCAAGCCTTAAGACCCAGCTGCAAATCCATATACCCGAATCCCCAACCCCCTAGCCCCTAGCCCCTATCCCCATCCCAAAAAACAACGCCTTGTGGGCTGACTAATGAAACACAACCCAATAATTTAGTAAGTTGTTCGAGTACTCGAAGTGGTATTCATAGTCGTATTCATACTCGTACTCGTACTCGTACCTACGCATGCGCATTTCAACTTATAGTCGATGCCTCAACAATTGTCACAGACTACAAAACAACAAAAAAGTAAATACAAGAAGAACAGGGGAAAAAAATGGGTGTTGTCTAACGATAATTAAATACCCTTTCATTTAAGTTTCTTGCTTCGGTTGGTAAGCAAACAGCTCGAAAATTTGTCGCTAGCTCAGAGAGGAAGAAACCCCTTAACTTATCTATCTATTTTTATATTCATTTTTCAAATCAAGGAATATAAAGAATAATCTATAGAAATCTTTGAGGAAAAATAGAAATTATATGATTTTTTGTGTAGTTCAAACTTTCAAACAAACGTGGCCGCAAGTGGACTAAAATAAACCCGCTAGGGACAACGGAGATTTCTAAGAACTCCAGGAGATTATTTTTTATTAAAAAAGGAATAAAAGTGAGACTAGAATTACTATTTTTTATTTATATAATAGTTAATGGAGTTCCATCAGTTATTTCGAGGCATCCTTTAAATCATGCCACATCCTATAAAAAAACAATATTACCCTTAAAAAGGGTATACAAAAAATAGAAAAAATGTCACTGAACTCGCGCGCGACGCTTTTTCCAGCAGTTTTTTTTTTTGGGTGTAGGCCAGGTTTTCAGCTGGGAAGTAAACAAAGGCACGTTTGGAAAAAATCTTAGCTGCTTTTTTTTATTATTATTTTTAGCTAGTTACAATTGTAAGTAGCACACGACGGCCGCAGCGACGTCGACGTCGGCGTCAACAGTGACGCCAACAGCCAGCAACTGCGCAGGCGCGCGCGCGCGTGTGCGTCATGAAATTAGTTTATTTGTTTGCATAAGTCGCTTGTGTATTGTGTGTAGTGTAGTGTAAGTGTAAGTGTAAGTGTGTTTTGTAGCAATTTCTAATAAATTTGTTGTTGGCAGCGCCAGTGTCATGCACACCTGGAGCATAATTCGCCAGCCATGAGTCAATTTCCGTCAGCTGCGACGACGTCGTCGACGTCCAAATTATAACAAAATTGTTCGAGTTATATATTCATATATATATATAAATATATATATATATATAAATATATATATATATATATGTATATGAATAAAAGCCAAATGCATATGTTAATCTACGAGTGAAAAAGTGTACGAGTACTCAACCGGAGAGCTAAAAAATAGAAGAAAAAATGGGCAGGGAAGTGTAGAGGAGGCAGCAGCACTCCACTTAAGCATTTCGGAATTGAGATTGGAATTGGGAATAGAGGAATACTGCGACGTTAGAACAATAAACACTATACAAATCAATGCTCGAAGCCCACTTGAAATCATCCCAGATCCCAGAGAGAGGCATTCCCAATTGTAGCGTACGAATTGGGTTTTATTTCTTTCTATTTCTTTTTACGGGTTTCCACGGGTTTGGCCACTTCAACGTTCGATGACATTTCAGTTTTTTCTTCTGTTTTTTAGTATTTCTTCTCTGTGTAATTATAATAATACATAAATTTATGCTGCGACGCTAGCCTACGGGGCATGCACAACTATAGATTCCCTGTAAGAATTAATTCTAACTCAATTTAATGGTTTTTCAATTCAGAAATAGAGAAGAACACTATATAGAGGCTCTATACCAACTTTAGTTACCCTATCTGCCCAAAGAACCTGTAGTTTAAGCTAGACTTTTAGGTAAGTCTTAAAGTGCAGGGTATTTGAATAAAGGAATCTGTTAAATGATTTCAAGTGCTACAAAGTTTAACGATTCCAGTTGCGTACTCATAATGCCTAAATAAATAATAGTACGCATACGCATAGTATACATATATACACTCCGGACCGACTGCCGTCTCATAGCTGTACTTATATAGGGCCTATAAAAACTGAACTATAACGCGGCTTTAACTTCTTTGACAAAAATAGTTCACTGTACTAGAGGCACTCACAATAACTTTGTTAATTTGTCGTAATTACTCGAGACACAAGCGCAAATATATGTAGATATATATATAGCTGGATATGTGGAGAAGGGGGAGGTGAAAAATTAGACAGTTACTGACTGATATTTTGGTTGCTTGTGGGCCTCACAATGCCGTGCTTTATTTTAAGGCACAAGGTTAACACACACACACACTCACACCACTTTGTCGCCGCTCTGTGTGTAGGTTCTCTGTAAAGCACTAACAATAATTATTTTGGTTTTAATATTAAATAGAAAGAGGAAGAAAAAGAAACACTATATATAAACCAGTTTTGTTGTTATTTAATTTCAATGCTTAATGGTCACAATTGATTGGACTGTGATTATTTTTATTATAAACGTTTTTGTTAGCTCATTTCGACTTGTTATTGATGGTGTCTCCGTCTGCCAAAACGGCCAAAAACTGCCCAAATAAACGGCAAGAAATACTAAGCAAATATGGCTTAAATGTTGAGTTAAAAGTGCGTTTTAATTAAAGTTATTAATATTGCTGAAAACCGAGTTTATTACCTTTTTACGGCAAGGCTTAAACAGCAGATTGTGTAGAGATATATAATGCTTATACCCTTACAGAGGGTATTAAAGCTTTATCTCCGAGAACGAGTCGATATAGCCAAGTTATAGGAACAATCGCTCAAAGTGCATAAACTTAACAACAATAAAAATATAGCCTTTCTATACTGGTTTTAATAGTACTGGAAAGCGCTGAATTCTTAATTTAAAATAAAGTATCTTATGGATACATTTGAGGCCATTTCTCTGGGACTGTTAAAACAGTTGAGTGCCTGGCCACGCCTCCTTGTATCGATAAAGAATTACAGATTTTTACTGAAATATTTGTTCATATTTAACACAATAAATTGAAACTGCCAATAAATAGAAATAAATAAGCCACAATAATCGTTCGTTCAATGACTAAGTTCCTGCCCTATACACACGCACACACACTCACACATTCATAAATAGCCATTAAAAACTTATACACATCCATTGAAATATAGGAAAACGAGTACGATTATTCGTATTCAAAAAAAAAAAAAACATTCCTTCATACATGCAAATTGTACGAGTAAATCAGATACGGCATAAAAAGTATTGAACACATGGCGCAGCGTTAAGTGAAGTTGTTGGGGGTGTTGCGGGGTTTTTGAGGGGGGTTCAAAAGGGGGGCTGAAAAATCGAAGCGAAATGAAATGAAATGAAATTAAATAAAGCACAATAAAACGTACTTAAAGATTGACGATTTGTGGCACAGTGGGCTCAAATTAATTATTAACAGTCATAATTGCTGGGCAGCTGAACTGAATATGCAAATGGGTTAATTACAGCTTGTTAACTTGATGTTGGCTTGCAAGCCAAGTTCTGAAAGTTAAATAAGCAAAACTTAAAAAAAAATATTTATTATGTAGCAAGCTTTGACATAAATAAAAATAAAACTAAAATAAAATATGTAACATAACAAATATTTCTAGTGAACTTAGTCACAGCAGTTCATCTCACATATAAAAAGCATCAGAACTTTTCCAAATTTAGTTTGGGAAAAGCTAGAGAATTAAAAATAGAATTTTCTATAAAATAATTAAGAAAATACAGAATATTTCTGCTAGATTTACTTGAGAATTTTGTGTTAAAAAATAGGATAAAGAAATTCTCAGAATTCGTTTCATATTTCGTTGAGTTGAACCAAGGTAAAGTTTTGGTAGAACAGCAATGGCGACACACACACACACACACACATAGGGAATTATATACATATACGAGTATTACGGCTATATATGTATGGCCGATTATAAAGAATTTGTGTCAGTGTATTTGTGAGAGAGTGTATAGAGGAGATCTTAATATAATTGGCTGTCAGTGCGACGTTTCGATCGCCCCTTCAGTAAGAACCAAAATGTCCGCAGCTGTTGTTAGATGACTTATCTTAATTTCTGTAGTGTTTTTTAGCATTTTAGCCAGATGCATTTATAGCCTTTTGTATAATAATTCTAAGAATATTTATAAAAAAATGTTGAATAATGTTTTTGTTCTCGCGCCGCTGCTGCCCTGCAACAGACAGCGGCAGGCTGTTTGGCTAATTGAAAATCAATTAATGTGGCCAACATATCAGAGACAGAGAGAGAAAGAGTGTCAGTCGTCGATGTCAGAAATCAGCCACACACATAAAAGAAAGAAAAAAATCCTTTTGTTTTTATTATATTCTGTTCTTTATTGATGTGTGGAATTCAAGTCCAAAATGAGGTTCAATGTATCTTGAAGTGCGTCTCAGAAAAAAGCAACGCACTCACTTTGCATGCCCAAGTAGCTTCGATATTTGGGAGATTGGGAATATGGGAATGGAAATTATAATGCGCATTTGATTAAATACTCTAAATACTCTACTCTAATTTGCTTGCAGGTGAACAAACAGTATACAGCCAACGATCTGGAGGCTTTTATGAAAATAGCCGCCAACTGGCAAAGCACCAATCACAATTTGCTGGAAGGCGTCGATCTGAAGACAGGTGAAATACTACAACAAAATGGAATACCCTGTAATTGAGTTATTATAACAATCTACCTTTCCTTTATTAGAGATGACCCAGTATATGAACAGTCCATCAATGAATATGTATAAGAAACGCGAACGCACACAGAACTGGAATCACCAGGAGAAGAAATACTTGCTGGATCTGTGCCGCAAGGATATGCGGATTATTGAGAATAAGCGACTCGATGCTGGTCTGACGGCCGTCAAGAATAAAGCCTGGAAAATAATACATCAAAAGTTTTCCAATCAATTTGGCACAGATCGCACCTGCAATCGCCTCAAAGAGCAGTGGCGTCGCATGAAAGGTTCGTATTAAAGAAGTCGCTCACAAAAATACCCTGTAAATTCTTATAATCCTTACTTTAAACCAACACAGCCTGCACGCGCAATGAGATACTCGACTATAATAATCGCCTAGCCAGATTTGGGCCAGAGGTAGCCGACCGCAAGAAGCCCTCGCCGTTTACCTTTGAGGTCTGGGATTTTATGCAGGAGGCGAAGAAGGCCTGCAAATCCGAGGCTCTAGATGGCATAGATTACTCCAAAATACCGCTAGCACTGGAGGAGGACTTTGAGTATCGCGATGACTACAAATTCAATGCCGATGAGCATGATATGGATGAGTAAGTAACACGATATCCGACATCCGTCCTAAGCAGCGGCTAATAAAGCTCTTCTCTCGTTTTATTATAGCAGCCGCACGCCGCCACAGGAGCTCTGCGATGTGGACATCAAGGAAGAGGAGACTAATGAGACCTTCAATGAAACCTACAATAATCACAGCAGCGATATCCACACCAATGGCGAGCGTCTGAGTGTTTCGCCCAATCACAGTCGCAATGGCCTACACGAGGCGGAGAGTCCTGCAGCCTCGGGAGCTATTGATACAAGCGCTGCCTTTATGCCATCCACTGGCGGTGACATGTCCGGCTTTCAGCCCAGCTTCAATATGAATAATATATCCGCTACTCTGGAGGCGCTCAATGCGTTGC
This sequence comes from Drosophila repletoides, assembly GCA_018150835.1. Classification (NCBI taxonomy): domain Eukaryota; kingdom Metazoa; phylum Arthropoda; class Insecta; order Diptera; family Drosophilidae; genus Drosophila; species Drosophila repletoides. Next base: position 15,849,709 of record JAECWQ010000089.1, read on the forward strand.
GCACTGGACAATTTCCAAGTGCCGCTGCGGCTGCAGCTGCCGCCATACAGCAGCATCAGGCCCAGGCACAGGCAGTGGCACTGCAACAGCAACAGCATAATAACAATAACAATAACAATAATGAGGATGATGATGACCTGCCCAAGCCGTTGGCCAAGCGTCAGCGCACTAGCAGCAGCAGTTTGGCCAGCGAGGAGCAACAGACGCCGCTGCCGCTGCCACTGCCGTTGCCATTGGCCACAACAAGTGGACCACAAACCTCAGAGAACCTGGCGTTGGAACGCAGCAGCAGCAGCGCAGTCAGCGGCAACATCAACGTCAACGTGAACGGCAATAGCAGCAGCAGCAGTAGTAGTATTGCCGCCGCTGGCAATTCCTTTGAGATGCGTCTATTTATGGAAATGCAGAGCAAGGAGCATATGATGCGCATGAAAATACTGGAGGTACAATTGCAGGCGGCCAAGCATAGTCGCGATTTGGTGGAGATTAATAAGACGCTGGCGCTACAAAAGCTGCAGGAATTGGCCAGCAAACGGCTGCCCAGTTAGAGTCGGGCATTGGCCAAAATTGTTTATTGCTTGATTATCATCATTATCAGCATCATCATCATCATTGTGTTGATCGTTGTTTTAGTTTTAGCTGTAACTTTGTAGCACATAGCGACTAGCATTTAGGGCGTAGCTAAAGTTAAAGTTTTAGGCTAAGAGATTTCGATTTTCTAACCAGAGAAAGATACACTCACACACCCACACACGCAACACACACACACGCACACACATTTTTTGAGCTGCATTCACAACATTCCTGGCATTGTTTGACCAGTATTTAAAAGCTAGAAGCATATATATACAAATACAAAATAGACAGACAGATAGACAGACCGACAGACAGACAGATAGACGGACGGCAGCTGCAGCGGCGCACAAAAGTATGCCATATTATTTTAAATATTAAAAGGAAATGCACCGCCCCCCCTCTCAAACATCCTACCTCACACACACACACACAACAAATACACAAACACAAATACAGATGCAGACAGCGGTAGGGGGGGACAAGGAGGAAAGGAAGAGGACGTGTTTTTTTACTTTGGCTCTACACTTGACCAAGTCAAGTGATTTCTGAATACGCCCGGCCGCATTCAAGTTTTTAGTTCTATTTTAGTTCTAGTTGTAGTTGTAGTCGTAGTACTTGTAACTGCTCTCCAAGTTGCTCAAATCTACACACAGATACACACAAACACACACACAAAAACTACTTACCACAAATGTATTTTAAAATGTACTTATATATATACATATACATAAACACATATACATGAATATATATCTTTATTTGACTTGAGTTCGACTAACGAAATGCACAAATCTTTTTTATCTTATTTTAGCCCTTAAGTTACACTCACACACACACACACGCATATTATTATAATCTATTATTGATTGAAATTTTGAATGCTGATTTATGTATTTATTTTGTATAGTTTTTCGTTTAAATGCCATATTAATTTCCTCAAACACACACAGAAAACACAAAACACACATCTATTGTTTCCAAATGTTGTTAAGCGAACTAAATATCTAAATATATAGATACGATATATATATAGATATATATATAAAGCAGCATTTCCTTTTTGTTTTGTTTATTGGCTTCTTGTAAGGAGTATTGTAAATGAGAAATACAAATTATTTTGAATAAAAAATAATAATAAATCTGAGAGCACTATTCATTTATCTGGGTTAACTGCGTCTGTTTGGTTTAACTCTAGCCAATCCTGTCCTGCTTAGTTATATTCTTGGCTTTCCTTATTCCAGGTATTTATCGCATCTTGCAATAACTTTTTATTTGTTCGCAATCTTGAATTTATATAATGTTCCTGTAACTCGACATATTCGCCTATCAGCTCAAGCATTTCACGCCTCTAAACAAGGCTTAGACTATTAAACTGGGCTGAGAAAGATTATATGGAAATATTGTTAAGACTTACGCGAGCCAAATGGTTTATCTGCTTGCTCCACAAAGCTACGTTCTGAAAAGTGAATAAATAAAATATGAAATACTATTAAAAAGGAAGAAGGGTATCTACCCTTGCAGAGTGGAAGAAGAACTTTTAGCCCGAACTTTCTATAGTAGGGGAACGTTATAGTAGACTAGTCTTTTTTGATATGTCCTTAGAAGTAGGACGTAAAATTACCTTGAGCAACAGAAACGCTTTCAGATTGTTTCTTTCTAAGCCAGCGATATTATATAGTTGTCCGATCCGAAATTTCATTAACCTAGTTCAAAAACTGACTGACGGAGTTGGCTATAACAATAAAATTGTACTATCCTCTGCAAGGGTATACAAATAGAATAGGAGACTCTGTATAAATCTCACCTTCTGTGCCAAATGTTTAATCCTCTCTTTGTCCGATTTCAGGCGCAACTGAACAGTTAGGGGGTTCTTCCAGCCCGCGGAAATGTCTGTCAAACATTTGCGCCTGAAACTGCCCAACATTATTTAATTTGGAATTTGGAAACGATACGGTTAAAACAGTTTCCCAACTGGCTACTGATTTATCGAGTTTTCTTTCCTATTTTTGGAATTTGAATAACATTGAATCGATTGCTTGCTGTGTTGCGATGCGTTTTATATAGTCCCCTTAATTCTCCTTCTTCATAATTGGCTCCTCTTTCTTATTATTATTAAATTGGGTGTTTCTCCTTTTCAGCATTCTTATGCGCAGGTTGATGAGTTGCTGATTTTGCTATCATTTTTAGAATTGAGAATAGAAATAGAGTTTTATAGGGTATACCCAATCGAAGTACGTACAATTTTCAAGAAATGCACATTCTCCACTGCCCTGGCACGTTCATAGATCTCCTTGGTGTACTTCCGAGTTATTAGATAGGCCAGGGGAAAGGATTCCGATAGTTGGCTTAGTATGCTCATCGACTGAAGGACTTTGCAGGCAGAATGCATTGTGTGGCTGGTTTTTGTTACAAGAAGGAATAAACAAAAAAAAGAAGAAAAACAAAACACTGGTAATTTTGGTAGGTGCTTTACTTTAGAATAAATTAAACTTATAGAATTTAGACAGATCTCTTCAGTATTTTCCCATATTGGTTACGTATTGTTGAGCGCCTACTCGATTTGAGAGCCCTCAATTTGAATAGAAGGAAAGAGCATAGAAATATCGATCAATCATTTATCACGTTACTTTTTTTTCTTTTCACTTTCAGCTATCTTTTTTTTCACAGAGTCCAATTCTAGCAACAACTTCTTGATTTGTCGCTGGATTTGACTTTGCTCCTTGAGCTGTTGCTTCATTAATTTAAGCAGCTGTTCATATTCCTTGGAAATAAATAAATAATTATAATTATTACCCTTATCATTAGTGTATGGTACACAAGCACTTACTATTTTTAGGAAATGCACATTTTCTCTGGCTTTGCCTCGGTCATACAGCTCCTTGGAATAATATCTATATTTTGATTGAGGTTAGAGCCGTTTCGGTTGCATAGTGACGTCAGCAACTCACCTACAATCCGGTAAAATTCGTGCCTTTAAAAAGCGAACAGCCCGTGTAAATCTATAACAAAATGAGCTGTCCATAGCCAACGTCCCAAAGAGTAAAAACAAAATTTAGAGCTATACACTAAAAGAAGACTAAACAAATTTTGAACTGAATTCTTTTCTTGATTTTGACGTCAGATTGACAGACAGAGAGTTGAGCATATCTTCACATGCTCCTTAGACAACAATATATATATATATATACATATATATAAATATATATTAAGAGGCTATTTCTTGGATAAGTATTTGTATGGTCTTCTCCTTAACGACTTTCGATGGCCTTAAATTTTGTTTAAGCTTGGGTTTCTTTGAATTTCCGCTTTTTCAATTGTTTTCATTTGCTGATCTCTGGAGTCGTTCCAATTCATGTTCCAATTGATTGATTCTTCTATTTAGTAATTTCCGTTCCTTAAGGCTTTTGTTTCTCAAGGATATAAGTTGTTCATATTGCTTCAGAAAAAAAGGGATATTTAAATAGATTCAATACAATCTAATAGATCACAGGTGGAATACAAACAATTCTCAAGAAGTGTACGTTCTCTCTGGCTCTGCCTCGCTCAAGTATTTTTTCGGCATAATGTCTAGAATAATCAGAGTATTGAGGTATTGAGTGAATGATGGAATATCGATAGACTCACTTGAAGTGCTGTAAATAGCATGTCTCGGGTTTCAATATGCTTACAGCACTTCTAAACGCGATGCCAATATAACTTCTCATAATGACGAGGCAAAAACAAAAAACCAATTTTTTTACTGTTATGTTTGAAAAGGGTTTTCATGCCAAATTTGTTTTGAAATGCAGTAAATTTTGAGCTCCAAATATTGATTTAAAAAAAAAAGGAAAGCTGAGAATTTATTCAATGAATCCTAGAGTCGAAAAAAATTTGTGGCATCCCTCTTCGATTTTATTCTTTTTTGCGATGGCTTTTCGCATTAATTTTTTTCTTTGCTTTTTCTGGAGCTATTTTATTCAGTTTTTTCTTGATAACTTCAATTCTTTCTTGCAATTTACCGATTTTCCAATCGATCAACTTACGTTGCTCAACAGCTGTTCTTTTCAAGGAAGTTATCTGTTTCAAAGTCTTTAGATATTTAGATACAGATATATATGACAAAGTAATAAAAAAAAAACCAAAAATAATCTAATACAAACGTTCAGTTTGGCGTCTTTGCCCACTTTAAGACTGGTCTTCCGGCTATATTCCCTAGAAATCAGCATATATAATACATTTTGCCATCCAATCCTTTGAAATTCCATTAATCTTTGAACATTTTTAAACGTAACGCGTTCCATAATCCAGATCTGAGATAGCTAAGAAAGTTTAAAAAAAAAAGAAGTAATTGGAATTTAAATACGATAATTTTGAATGCCGCAAACTGACTGATGAAATAAAGCAAAGCCTTCTTGATTTTTTTTCGTAGGGTATCCAAACTTCAAATCCATCATCATTATTTACCAACATTCTTTTGGGCTGGTTTCTGTTCGCGTTTATTCTTCTTTTTAATACTTTCGATTTGTTCATCCAACTGTAGAATTTTATCCTTAATCACGTCCTTCTCCTTGATAATTTTCTTACGCAGCTCCTTCAGTTGCTCCCGTTGCTAAACGGAACTAAATTCAGTTATAAACTCAGAAATTGGAGATTCAAAGAGCGAACCATTTTCAGGAAATGCACATTCTCCTTGGCCTTGCCGGCCTCTAAGATCTTTTCGGAGTATCTGCAGCAAGTAAGGTGATAGATGATAGGAGTAACACCTGGAAAATCACCTAGGGAAATACTCACTTCATCATTTGTTGACAGTAGTGTGGTTGGGTTTGCAGCAATTTGAGGTTTCTTCCAAACGCAAAAGCAATTTGCATAAATTGAGACATGTTTTTTTTGTTGGCTAATAATAATTAGAATTTTGAAGATAAAAAATTTGCTGTATTTAAAAAAAAAAAAAATAGTGTAGTAGACAATTTGTCACATTGAAAGCTAAAGAAAGACTAACAAGTTTGAAACAAATTTCCATTTTGTATACAGTAAAAATATGAAATAAAAACTGCACTCAATAATCGTTTAATTTTATTGATTTTTGATCGTCATTTATTAAGTTTAAATTTCATTTTCTAGGCGTACATGGTCTTCGGCTGACCTGGCTGTCGTATGGGGGCATCATAATAGAACGGACGCGACTTTACGTTTGATGGTGAACCAGAGCCACCCCTCCAACTGTTGCCACCACTGTCACGGGAGGGGGTGGCCAGTACAGCACACAGTAGTGTCAAAAAAAGTGCGCACAGTGCAAGTAATTTCATGATGCTTTATGCAAACGTTTAGCTTTATTACTGAGTACAGCGCAGTGTGAAGCGAAGCTTATATAGCGTCAGCTGCAGTGGGATTCCTGGAACTGTGGTGAAGCACCGTGCGGTATTTTGTTGTTTGTTTTTGTATGTTTTTTTGTTTTGAGTCTGTTGCTGATAAGACAAGCTAAGAAAAATCACCGACTAAGTTTAGTTTCTCTTTCTCATCTGTCGCGCCGATCTCTTTCTATTACTTCTGTTGACTGTTCGCAGCTTGACGCGGCTCAGGGCTCTCAGTGTGTGTCTCCTCCGGAGTAGGCTTTGAATTCGTTTGTGCTTTTTGCATCTGGATTTGCATTTGATCAATATCGAACTCCATTTGTTTGATGCTACGCGTCAGATCAGTTATCATGCTCTCAACGCATCTCTGCTTTTTCCACAGCTTCATAGCGTTTTCCTCCAGCTCTGTGCGTTCCTATGCATTAATATTTAAATATATTCCTTATTATATATCAACTACTCTACACTTTCTTACCAAACGCAGTTCCTCCAGCTTAAGATCCACGCTGTTTCTCATCACATTGGCCAAATTAAAATTATTTTTAATCAAAAATTTCCTAATCATTTGAAATTTGTTACTCTACTGTTGAAAAAAATGCATTTACCTATAGAGACTTACCATTGCGCTATATCTTTGGTTTGCTTTAGAATTTTGCGTATTAGGTTCGCCATAATATTTAGTTTGGTATTGTTTTAAGAGTTGCCAGGAATCTACGTAATAAAGAACGAACTTAAGCACTTGTAACACATTCAATTTTTATATGTCTAAATTGAAATGTTTTTCACAGTATTTTCATCAACAAACATCCCTTAAAAGATTAGACAACTTTGTCGAATGTCTTTGTAGTGCTGGCTAAACACAGGTGTGTACTATATCACTGGACGCTACTGTACTAGTGTTTTAATCAAATGTGCTGCATACTTTTACGCATGCGTAAAATGTAATTTCTGAATTGAAAACAAGGCAATATTCGGCATTGCATACTTTTAGGCATGAGTCAAATGTAATTTAATAATAAGAAGGGAATATTCGGCAGCTTTCCTACGGCATAATGTATAATATATAGAATTAAGCAATCAAAATAAACAAAAGTGAATGTTTTCTACTTATATTTACTTTAAATGAAACATGCGTTGTTTACTCAGCAAATTATCGGAGAAAGAAATTCTTTTAGTAATTTCCTTCTCAGAAGCGATTCCTGGTTGAATGAATGATGCCAATAAATAAACGTATTTTTTAATGAATGACGATTGTAAAATATTAACAAAAAAACCGGTTTTAAATACTACATATACTCCCTTCCCTCTCTTCAGGACCTGTATTTACTACCAACAAATGAATACTTAATAAACACATAACTTTCTAAGTTCTGTGACCAGTTTTTGGGTCAGTGAAAATAAACAATGATTTTGTTTTTTTAAGAGAATTTTTAAAATATGTACGAGAGTATAACCGGTTGACGACCCTCCTATATATCGTAGCATATAAATTATGGAATTTAGCAGTTAATATCAAGTTTTTATGCCAAAAACAACAACGCCGAGCAAAATGTAAATATAAAACGATACTTTATTTATGCATTGAATATAGAAACGCTTTAGGCCACAGTAAAAAGTGTTAGTTAAAGTTTAAGAAATGCATTTAAATGTTGTAAGTTCTTCGAAATGTTTTCAATTAATATTTAAGTATATCTCTGTTAAATATTTTTCACTTGTTCAAATTATCGAGGAACTGCTGATGACGCTGAATGGCCTCCTCGTGCTCCTTGATCTGCTGATGATGGAATTCGGCCTGATGGATTTGGTCATTCTTCAAGCGTTCCAGCTGATCCTTTTGCTGCAAAAAACAAGCAAGAAAGTCAGAAAGAAAGATAAGAATTAATTGAAATTCATTTAAATTATTAATTGTGCAACGAAGCGAATTGATAAATGTGCAAATTACCTAATTATAAGCTGGCGATAAATGACAATTTCTGAATTTTTAAGTATTATTAGTCTTGACAGCTCCTACGTTATAAAGCAGCTTAGTTATGGCGTAAAAGCCCCCATTGCCACTGCCGTTGCCCGTGTAGAGTGCCAGCACGAATATTAAGTAAAAATATTTTAGCACGCATACGCAAAATACAAACAATCTTCTAACCGAAAAAACAATAACAAACAGGTAAGAACTCTCAAGTCGACTAGCAAATACTCTGTAAAAATCTCCCTAATTATATATAATAAAGCATACAGAAGTGCTGCATACCGATAGGCGCGCAGGAGAGGGGCCTATTTATTTTCTACCTATTTATTATTATATTATTGAGAATAGAGTAACAGCAGTCGAAGTTATGTAAATTTAGATTTTCCACGCAGTATCTCACATTAATAAGTTTTTCTTCTTGATGATCCGAGTATGAGAAAGTATATACCAAATTTCGTATCTCTAGTGCTTTCAGTCTTAAACAGAAAGACAGACAGACGGCCAGCGAAGCTTTAATCTGCATGTCACATACGTTTTACATAAATTTAGTATACTCTTTTTAGCCATAAGCGTATAAAAATAACCTATAGAGAGTCAACTCATGCAATTATTGGCCATATTATTAACTCAAATGAGAGAGCATAAAAAGACCGAAAACAGAGAACAGCGAAAAGATTGCGGGAAAAACGTAGCATCTGCCTGAACCTGAACCTGATTCTGCCTCGTCTTATTGTATTGGTTATTGGCTATGGCTTTCGTATAGCTTTCGAGCCCGTTTTAGTTGTTAATTGACAGCCAAAGTGTCGCAAACGTGACCAAAGGCAAAAGGCAAAAGAACCTGCCTGGTTTTTCAGTATTTGCCAAGAAAGTGAATTTTAAAGTCAAGGCTTTTATTCAAAACAACTAACCAAACAAGAGTCGTCGTCGGGCGTCCACACAGTTAGCAAATAGAGCTAATTACAAGTCAATAATTATCAATGCGGCTTAGCCAACAAGGCCCTTGAATAATACAACAAGTTATCAGTTCCAAATTTGAAACAAAAATAAACATAAATAATATTCTATAAAAACACTGCTGATAAGCGGCGCTGGCCATCAATTCTAGCTAAAACATTGACTAAACGAGATGCTGCTTCAGTGGCTGCTGTTGTGCTGTGCTTGTGGAGCAAGTCTGGTCCAAGCTGCCTATAACAGTGGATATGCCGCTCCTGGCGGTGGCAGACCACCTGTGCGCAGCGTGGAGACTGTGCAGCAATGGCAGCAATTGGAGTTCGGGTTTGCCACGGCCCAGGATCGGCAACAGGCTCAATCAGCTGGCAATTTAATGCCCGAGAATGGTACCCCCATTGATGTACAGCCGTATTATCTGCCCAACGGCCAGTTGCGTCTGTTTACGACTATTCCTCGCTTTGCCAGCGGTATACCCTATACCTTGGCCACCGTCAGCGAGCAGCAGGGCAGTAATGGACCTCAGCTGCAGCCGTATCCGAATTATGGCTGGCACAACAATAATGGGGATAACTGTGATCAAATTACCTCCGCTTTTCGAGTGGCTGTAAGTAGGAATGTTTTTTTTTTTACTCTATATCCATTTCCGGACCAAAGTCCAATAGACATCCAATAGTCAACCTTGTACAGAATATTTTCTAGTCGAGTTTATATTCGCTTAACAAACTCTTTTGCAGATCACGGAGTGCAATCAAATGTGGGTCATTGATTCAGGCAATGTCGCTGGAGAGCAACATTGTCCGCCGCAACTGCTTCTCTTCGATCTGAATGATGATCGGTTACTGCATCGTTTCCGCTTTCCGAATGAGACCTATGTTCCACGTGCCTCGCTATTTATAGCGCCCAATGTGCTGGTGCAGGATCCACCGCCACGTGGTAACTGTGCGAGGACCATGATCTATGTGCCGGATGTTACCTATCACGGCTTGGTTGTCTACGATCATCAAGCAAATGCGGCGTGGCGCATTGAGAACCGCTTTATGTACCCAGATCCTGATCATGGTATGCATACCATTGCTGGCGAGAGTTTTATACTGATGGATGGCATGTTTGCGGTAAACAATGATAAACGGAATCTTTATTTCCATCCCTTGGCCAGTGTCAGTGAGTACTCTGTGCCGTTGGGGGTATTGAATAGACGGGATAATTGGGCAAGTGCTGTGGATGCCATGCCGGAGCAGTTCAAACTGCTGGGCAGACGGAAAAGTGAATGTGCCGCCTCGGCCATCGACAGTCGCAATAATTTATACTGTGTCACATTGAATCCCATTAAGCTATTCGCCTGGAATGTGAATACCCCATACAGCACTCGCAATTTTGGCAATTTGCCCGCCAAATCCAATGAACTGCAGTTTGTTAGTGGCATGAAAGTTGTGCGGAATGTGGCGGGTCAGGAGGAACTCTGGATGCTCTCCAACCGTTTTCAGGTAGGCGGTGCATCATATTCTGATTCCTTTCAAAGTGAACTCCCAAATTAAATTCTTCTTTTTGCAGAAAATCGCCAGCGGCACTTTAAATGCCAACGAGGTGAATTTCCGGATTCTACGTCGCCCACTGGACGATATACACAGCGGCATGTTCTTTGCCAGCGACGAGGATCTGACCAATCGTCTGGTCTTCAATTAGTCTATACATTAATCCCTAATTCTATATATCTATATCCATAAAATATACTTAAGCAAAACCACAAACTAATTAAATAAAATATGTCACTCTTACTGAGCGTTTACTGTACTTCCAAGCCAGACAGGAAACGGCTGCATACCCATTATTATTAATTTCTTAAGGTATAAACCGTTGATATTTCCCTATCTGTCCAATAAAAAAATATAATTTTTAAAATGCTTCACAACTATAACAACGAGAGAAAGAAAAGTATAAAATCTTGGTGCCATATACAAATGAGTTTTTGTACAGGGTATCCTAATGGTCGAGCGGCGTCTTAATGACATAATACAATTATTTTTGTCACCCATAAATTTTGCTACAAAGTTCAAAGCTGTCTTATCGCGAATGCTGATCCTACGCAGCGAAGATGATTTCGACTACACGTGGAACACATGGAATTTAAATATTAGCAACTGGTTAAAGTTAAAACCGGATCCGGTAAAAAAGCAATGAATCAACATAATAACAGAAGACGAGTTATGCGTAAAAAAAGCGAATATTGTATACCCTAGCCAAGACCGGCTTGATTAAATAAACGACAAATCAGTGAAAGGAAAAGACGAGACATCCCAGATAAGCCTTTGGATAAGAAAACCTGTAGTAGAGTGGATTAGGAGTAGAGTTAAATATGGTAGAGGAGAGAAGAGTAGGGTAGAGTACAGCAGAGTAAAGTAGGATTAGAGTAGAGTAGAATTGGAGTAAGTAGTGTAAAATAGTGTAGAGGAGAATATAGAATAGAGTAGTCAAAAAATTGATAGATCAATCAGGCGGTAAAGTCGTTATGTAATCTGTTAGTCAATAAATACAGTGGAGACTCGAAAAGATTTGTTATCAAAGAATATATCTTCATCAAATGAATTGATACCCATTTATTTAATTGGACATTTAATTTTGAGTCCGAAAATCTATTCTTTAAGCACACGGAGATCAGTTTGTTGTCTTTGAGAACTGCATTTCCAAGTAATTTAAAATTATATATTGTTTATTAGAGATTCTTTTGAAAATAAATTCTTACTTCAATCTCTAAAGAAATAGTGTATCTAATAACTGAAGATTTTCATATATCGAGTGTGCACTGTGTGGATTAAAAGCTGCAACATTCAAGAGGCCGACAGACTCCACGTTAACGTCATGTGGAAGTAGCTGGAAGTGCTTGGAAGTGGCTGGAAGTTATGCATAATTAGCCCCCCGAAAATTGCGCAGCTGCTTGTTTTTTATTTATACTTTTTTTCATTGGTTTTTTTTTTGTTAATGGACAGTGGAACACAAACAAATTGCTACAATGAGAATTTCAAACGCGAACATTTAATGTACAATTAAACCAGTTTACAGCAAAGCTGACCCAATTGACCAGGTCTGGTTGTTAGGTGTTGATACGATGGATTAGAAAGACATGCAACGTTTGCTGGCGTCGCATGCGCAGTTACAGTTTTGGCCTTACTTGGAGCAGATCGCCAGAAAGTGAATAGAAAGCATGGATTTTATAAGGATAACAGTATGGCTAAGCTTGTGGATAGTCTTGGTGACAGGACAGCAATTAAGCACAGGTCCTGGCGGGGCATACGATTCCAAGGCCTTGGAGAGCGTCTTTGAGGCGCGAAACTTGGAGCTGGGATTTCCTACGCCAAAGGAAAAGGAACGTGTGCTGAACGCAGGACTCTATAATCCTGACAGTGTTATACCCATCGATGTCGATGTCTACTACACGCGTAAGTGCTAAAGAGAACGAAATTCGAAGAAAGTTCGGTTATTGACCCGCATTCTAACCGGTTCTATTACTGATGTTTTCAGATGGCGATAAGACACCTTCTATTTTTGTGACCATACCGCGTTTTGCCAAGGGTGTACCCTACTCCTTGGCCTATGTGACGAACGAGGTGCGTCCCAATGGCACCGAGCTGCGTGCCTATCCAAGCTATGACTGGCATCAGTCTCATGGCGCGGACTGTAATGGCCTGACTTCTGTTTATCGCACACAAATCGATGAGTGTGGCCGCATGTGGATTTTGGACAGTGGAGAGATTGACTTTGTGCAGCATTGTGCGCCACAGCTGTATGCCATAGACTTGGCCAGTGGCGCTATGGTGCATCATTATCGCTTGGAACAGGGACTATATAAACCGGGCGTAAGTCGCTTTGTGACGCCCACCATTGAGCTGGACGCGCAGAATTGTGATGTGGGACATGTTTATATGGCGGATTCCATAGGCGATGGCATTGTGGTCTACGATGTGGCTGCCCAGAAATCCTGGCGTATTGAGAACAAATACACCTATCCGCATCCGGACTTTGGCACTTTTAAAATTGCAGGTGAAAGCTTTCAGCTGTGGGATGGCACTGTAGCCCTCTCACTGACGCCGCACGCTCTAGCAGCTCAAATGCCCCGTATGCTGTACTTCCATTCACTTTCCAGTGACTGGCAAATGGCAATTCCACTCAACGTGGTCAATAATGGCAGCATTTGGAAGGCCAACGATGTCAGCGCTGCTTTGGATCAATTTGTGGTGCTGGGCAAGCGGGGTAGTCAATGTGTAGCGGCTGCTATGAGTGAGACAGGTATGCTGCTCTGCGGCCTGGTACAGCCGCCCAGCTTACTGGCCTGGAATATACGCCAGGCGTATACTCAACAGAATCTTGCTCTCGTCATCCAGGATGAACAGCGGCTGCAGTTTACCAGCGGCCTGAAGATTGTCAGAAATCATGAGGGCAAGGAAGAGCTTTGGGCATTATCAAATCGTTTGCAAAAGGCCTTTGGAGCGGGACTCAATTTCAAGGAAATCAACTATCGCATACAGAAATGCGGAGTCCATGAGCTGCTCCACGGACTGCCCTGTAAATAAGTGAATTTCAACTTGATCCTGTCTCAGTTTACAGGGTGTGTGTAGAGGAGCTATATCATGAAATTTAGATATTTAGAAATAACTAAAAACCAAGCTGTAAACTGGTTTTCTTATCGGATCCTGACAATCATTGTAATTAAAATCATAATTAAATGTCCAGAAAAAAATAAGCGAATCAAAATACGAATAGAACCTATTTGTTCTTAGTTAAAACTTGTATTTATAATCCTACAAACCTAATAAATATAAAAAACACCATAAAATGCATCAGTTTTAAAAGTAAATCATGAAAGTTTCTTCATGAACTTATTGCATCGTGTAAACATCGGACCTAGTTACTCGCCAGCCCTGCTCTTTGTCTCGTAATTACTCGTAAAAGTGGAGTGCCTTGAAGGATATTTATATATATTTTATATATTATTTATATATTATTATAAGCGAATGAAATTACAAAGGCCAGAACTAACCGGATCACATAACTAATTGATATACCTGTCATAAAAGTCAACGTCCCCTGCCCCCTTTCATGTTGTCTATAATTGCAAATAAATTATAGATAATTACAGAACACTTACCTTCTTATAGAAGTACTCCTCCTCGCGAGCGGCTTCCAGTTTGCCAAAGGCGCCGCCGGCCTCGCGAATGGAGCCACCGCCACCGCCCCCTTTACCGGCGCCACTGCCCAAGTCACCGAGCTGGCTATTACTCATTTTGGCCAACCTGTGGAAAGGAGGGGAGGGAGAGAAGAAGGAGAAACCAAATGCAGCAAGCTTTAGTATTTTTTTCTCTTCATTTTTGCAATTGTTACATAATACTGAAGTCATAGGAACACACACACACAAAAAATACCGGGTCGAGCATAATTTCCAAGTTCGAATTGTGTGTTTATCTTATCAGTGTGGGTAATTTTATGTATAAGTATGTGTGTATAATTTCTACTGTTATTTAATGTTTTTTTTGTAATAAATTTAGTAATTTAATTAACACTTACTGCAATCCAGCGGGATATAAACGGCTACTACGACGTACAACGAACATTCTGGCCAAAAACATGAAAAACAGAAAGAAAAATATCAAAATTACATTCGAAAATGGACGACAGAAAATATATTTAGAGGATGATATGCAGAATTTCGAGCTAGTCCGTTGCAATTCAGGCGTAACACGAATTAATATCTTCAAAAATATGTACCTATAGCTATATATAATTATATATATTGTTATAGCGCTTTTGTTTATTGTTCGTACGTTTGAGAAAAACAATAATTGTTTAATGTATATATATAAATATGTATATATAAAATATATATGTGTGTATAGAGGAATTTTTATTATGGCGCAAAAAACTTACTTGACTCTTCTGCGTCTGAAGCTTGTATGACTGTCAAGTGTGGCCGTAGCTTTAAGCCGGTTGATTTTAATGTTGCCACACATTTCAATTGATTGAAAGCTACCCAATTGTTATTTTTTTATAATCAGTTACTATACAAATATTTTATTTCAATTCAAATTAAACATTTCTAGCGATAAAAATAAGTCTCGAAGCTAAAGGGTTTGTTAATGGCAGTTTTAACTTTAAGCAAATAAATAAATGGCACAACCACATAGAATATTTAAAAAGTACTTACTATATCTTGTATACCAAGTTATAATATATAACCCATATTTGCACTTTTATCTGCAGTGAGCAGCGTACTTCTGTAGAATAGGTGGCAACGCCAATTAGCTACTTGTTAGCATAACGCTGCAACGGTCACACTTATTAAAATCTTGACAAAAAATTTGCCGACGGACGCTTGTTTATTTGTTTAAATTCAATTGACTTAATTTAAGTAGATTTAATATTGTTATAAACAATCAATTGGGACAATTTTGCAAACAAAATGGCCGACTCCGGTGATGGGGCCGAATTGTTGTTCTTTGATACTTTCTCGCATGAAGAAGTTACGGTATGCCTCAATACACTCGCACACATCTGTGTGTGTGAAAAATAATAATAATAATATATATACTGATTTATTTTATATAGGATATAAATTTGGATCTGGTACAGTTCCCAAAACCCGTGTTTATAACGCAAGTGCGTATTATTCCATTAGGCGCCCGAGTACAGGCTGATTTTCCAGGCGGCGTTCGTCTAGGCGCTACGAATCCGTCAAAATTCGATCTGGAATTCTTTGTCAATGATCTGGGCATGCCCGGCGCTTCGGCCTTTGAGAATTTGGGTCTGCTGCGCTACAACCAGAACGATTGTATACATCTGGACTGCTCGCAGGAGAAGATTCCAACGGATGGACTTGTGCTGCGCGGATGGTATAGCGCCATTACTCTCGCTGTGTATGGCATACTGACGAATTCGGTTACAGAACCGATAGCCAGCCCCACTTTGCCCTGCGAACCAGCTATGACTGGTCCGGAGATGTGTCCAGATGCTCACAATGTACTGTTGCCCGATGAAGTGCTCAAGGATGATTGGTCGGAGCCTTTGCCCAACGAATTGCTTGTGGCAGCAGCAGCGGTCCACAAGGCCGGTGTCAGCGTGAGCGATTATGAGCACGAAGATATTGAGTACGGCATGTCGAGGGATCATTACCATCAGCATGCGGATGAAGAGCAGCGTGAATTGCGGCGCTTACGTCGTTCTACGCATTCCACAGATCATTCGCCGCCGCCTCTGCGTACTCATACACACTCCGAAAGCAACGATAGGGAATATCTACGATGGTAATTGCTTAATAAACTACAATTCCAAGCAAAAATCAGGCGTCTAAACGGACTCTGCTCGCGCTCCTATTATAGCTATCTTATTTAATTATCGCGTGGTCTGATACGTTTTTTTTCTTGATCTTTACAGCTCTCGTGACAAACCTCCTCGAGATTGGTCACGTTCGCCGGAGTATTCTAGCCATCGTTCACGGCGCAAACGTTCAGAGCGCTCACGCTCAGATGCAGATGAGCACAAATGGCCGCGTACCCCGCCTGTTTCAATTGATTCGCCCACGCGTCCTCGTTCACCAGATACAATGGACTATGACGATGACGATACGCGTTCGCACTATAAGCTGCAGAGTTCGCATGGTTATAGACACTCCTCGGAATCTTTGCCACGTGAGCGGGAGGACGAAGAGCGTGATCGTGATCGGGAACGAGAGCGTTCGGATACACCGCAGGAGCAATTTGAGCCTATACTAAGTGATGATGAGATCATAGGTGAGGATGAAGAAGACGAAAGTGAAGCAATAGATGCAGCTGCTGCCGCTGAATATGAACGTTTACTGGAGGAAGCTGCAGCCGCAGCGCCGCCAGCTATAGACGCATTTGAGCCATGGCAGCGCCCTTTGTTGTTCTACGAAGGCGATTTGCAGGCACACTTTAGCAAAGATCTTGAAACGCTGCGCCTGCTCTTCAAAAAACTATCACTCCAAATACGCTGGGACAATTTAAATGCATTCAATGAGGAGCATGGTGGTGTCACTGTAGACGAACGCGAACAATTTGTCTATCTGGGCGAGCAGCTGAATAATCAGCTGGGCTATCTCACCCAACATTACAAGCGTCGCAATTTTGTGTTGCAACAGTTTTTCAATAATGACGAAACGCATCTGCGTCAGGCAGCAAATATCTTACAGATTGCATTAAGCTTTCAGGCCGCCTGTATGCAACCTCAGCCGGCTTTTAAGATACGTCACATCAAGCTAGGAGCACGAATGGCCGAATTATTGTGTAACAATGAGCAGTTATTCCAGCATTTGCTAGAGCAGCACAAATTTGATCCATTTGAAGCAGTTTTTAACCTTTATAAGGAACCATATATGGCGCTGTCGATTAAGCTACAGCTGCTCAAGGCTGTCTACTCCATGCTGGACACACAGATGGGCATCAAACATTTCCTAGCTGCCGAGACTAACGGGTATCAGCTGATTGTGGAATCAATTAAGTCGGCCAAGCTGACGCGCAGCAAATACGCGCTGCAGGCCATCATAAAGAAACTGCATCTCTACGAGGCCTTAGAGGGTGTGCGAAAGTGCTGCTTAGAGTTGTTTATTCACAAAACGGAGCGTCCTGCTCAGGAAGTTCATCAGAAAATTGAATTTGCCTTTGAAATGCTTATGGATGCTCTGGTAGCGAATCAGTTGAGCTTTCAGCAGCCGCGTCGCTTTCTACCTGTCTCCACAAAATTCGAATTGGTCGCCGATCCCAATGCGCAGCGCAGTTTTGGCAATGCACTGCAATCCTACTTTGTACAGCATTCACTGGCCGAGTCACTACTGCTGATCCTCAGTAATTCCAAGGAGCTGCCTCCCACAACTTTACTCAGCACATTGGATCTAATGCAAGCGTTGCTAAGGTCTCATGTGGGCATCGATTACTTAGTAGACGATGCATTTGAAGTTACGCAATTGATAGTTGCCATACTGCTAGGTCTGGATGGTGTGCCAGCTGCTCCCAAGACCCACATAATCAAGGAGCAGGTGCCGGAAGGTTAGTTAACTTTTGCTTCGAATATCGGTCTTTATTTAACTTTTTCTTTTTGTTTAGCTAAATCTGAGCAGACAGATAAATCGTTGGACACCTCAGACAGTTCGGAAAAAGATGCCGAAGCCAAACCAGAGGTTGTTGTTCCCGCAACTGTAGCAATCGATGTTGCCGTGCAAACGGAACCAACATCTGCAAATGCACCTAGAACTCTTCAGAAACTTACACCTATTCTGCGTCCTGTTTTGCCGCGCTTGGCTAGATTGGGCATTGAATTGGCCTATAAAGTGCAGACTCGTTATCATTTGGATGCCATTGTATTTACGGCAGCTTCACCAGAATATGATACCATTAAATTGGCCACCCACATGCATGCCATTTACTCGCAAACCTGTGATCCGTCAGGACGACAGCACACCATTGAGGTTTTAGGACTGAACAACAATCTAAAGATATTCATGGACCTCATTAAGAAGGAGCAGCGAATCCAGTCGCATCGTCAGCTAAGCTCACCAGGCACCAAATACAAGAGTCCAGTGCTTAGTTATGCCGTGGATATGGTCGATTCATGTGTGCGCTATTGTGAGCAGTTGGATTATCTAATTGAGCACGGCGGTGTTATACTTGAATTGGCCAAAAATCACGAAACCTTTGAGCCATCTGTTTCTGCCGTGTTGCAAGAGATGTATGTTTATATGAAGCCGTTGGAGGCGATTAATGTTTTCATTTACGATGACATAATGCCACTAGTAGAGGTAATAGGACGCTCCTTGGACTATCTGACAACATTTCCCGGTGATTTGATTATGGCTTTGCGTATATTGCGCTATCTGGTCACTACTAAATCGACTCCACCGCCCGGCATTAAGCAATCCAAGCGCACAGGTACCGAGGAGCTCAAACATCGCTTTGTAGCGCTTCAGCTTTACTCAGCGGATGGTGTTCAGCTGCTCATCCAAATAATGGAACGATTGTGCACCTATTTCGAACAGCCTGGCATGCATGCACCCGCCTTAATGACTATACAGGGTGTGCACTGTTGCCAGATTATGTTACCCACCCTACAAATACTACGAGAATTACTCACCTATGCTATACTGTGCCGCGATGGCACCTTCAAGGATCTGACTGCCATCGATCATCTGGTTAAGGTATATTTTCTGCTCTATTACTATCCTACACGCTGTCAGGCCGGCGCGGAGGTAGAACAGTGCAAGCTTGAGGTAGTGCAATCCCTATTGGCGTATACCCAACCACACGAACAAGACGAGGAATCCCTGCACAAGTCCCTCTGGACACAAATGGTACGCGAAGTGCTGAAAAACATTGATGGACCTGCTAATTTTATACCGGGTCTCAAATTACTTGCGGAACTATTGCCATTGCCGTTACCCATGCCACAGCCGCTGAGCGATCAACTAAAGCAGCAGCACAAGCAACGTTTGATTACCGAGCGTAAATTGTGGTCCGCTCATCTACATCCGCAGAGTGGACAAATTGCCAAAATGGTAGAAGCACTGGCGCCTTCAAGTTTTCCTCAGCTCTCGGAGATGTTGCAGCGCGTCTGCATGCAACTCTCAGATCTGGCGCCCAATATGACGCTGCTAATAGCCAAAACAATTACAGAACTGCTCTGCAATGAATATCAAAGCTCCAACTGTATGCCCACCACAAACTTGGAGCGCCTGTTACGTTTCTCCGCAAGGCTGTGCGCATTTGCGCCGCTTAAGAGCTCCATGCTGTCCATTTTATCAGGCAAATTTTGGGAATTGTTTCAATCGCTCTTATCCCTTAATGAGTTTAACGAGGTGGTCTCCAATTGCCAGGAGGCAGTACACCGCATACTGGACAGTTTTCTGGATTCAGGCATTTCATTAATCTCCCACAAATCTACAGCCCACCCAGCACTTAATTTATCTGCCGCATTGCCGCCCAAAGAACTTATACCACGCGTCATCGATGCCGTCTTTAGTAATCTGGTTAGCGTTGAGGTGACACACGGCATTTCTATTCTAGCAGTGCGTAATCTGGTCATACTCACCGAACATGAGTAAGTTTTAGTAGCTAATTTGTAGCGATGCTTATATTAAATGAACTGTCTTTTTCAATAGCTTCACATTTTACCATCTGGCGCAGATTATAAAACAAAAGATTAGCGAATTTCAGGCGTGGATAGAGCGTGTTATACTCCACAATGAGACGGTTGAGTATAATGCAAACATTGAGTCCCTAATTTTGTTGTTGCGCTCCTTAACACAAATTGAGCCTCCACCGACGATGTCCGCTATGCCGCATCGCACGCTTAAACTGGGTGCCATTGAGCTCGGTCAGCTGCTTGAATTCCAGGATGTGGAGTTGGAAAGGGCACCAGTGCTGTCTCGCATACTCAAAGTGTTAGAGAAGCACAAGGGTGTGGCTAATGAAGCAGCCCTGTCCGATTTAAAACAGCTTATAGCACTATACTCATCCAGGCAGGACCCAGAAACGCTTGCAGCTGCCGCTATGCCAGTCGAAGGTTCTAACGAAAATGAGGCAAATGCAACTGGAAACAGTAATGCCGTCGTCACGAGTCCGCTCAACGTAGAACCATACTTGCCACAAGCTGAGGGCATTGTTACCCAATATGAGGCTCGTCCCATTTTCACTCGTTTCTGTGCAACAGCAGAAAATGCGCAGCTGACGGCACGTTACTGGCTTGAACCGTTGCCCATTGAGCTTATTGAGGATATGGATGAACCGCTGTACGAGCGCATTGCCTGCGATTTAACCGATCTGGCCAACGTATGTCTGAATCCTGATCTGAATCTCACTGGCGACTGCAAGCGCGTGCTGCATTTATCCGGCTCACCTCAGTCTAATCGGGAGATGACACCCACAGCGCCTTGTTTCCGCACACGTCGCGTCGAAGTAGAACCTGCTACGGGTCGGCCTGAAAAGAAAATGTTTGTGAGTGCTGTGCGTGGACGCGGTTTTGCTCGACCGCCGCCCTCGCGTGGCGATTTGTTCCGTTCCAGACCGCCAAACACTTCGCGACCGCCTTCACTCCATGTGGATGATTTCCTGGCACTAGAAACATGCGGCGCTCAGCCTACTGGCCCCACAGGCTACAATAAAATACCCTCCATGCTGCGCGGTTCCCGTGTGGGTCGAAATCGCGGTTCACGTATTTCAGCGGCTGCAGCGTACAGGTTGGTTACATTAATAACAAAGGAGGAATGCTATCTAACTTTGTAATCTTTGCAGGGAAAAGAAGCTGCGCATAGGTTCACCCTCCAACTGGTCGGAGTCCACTGGCACTCCGTATCGTCCTGGCAATGCGGAATCGCACTTCAGCAACAATGACTCCCACTATACTTCGCCCCATTACAGTGGGCGATCGAGAGGACGTGGCCTGCGCTCAAGACCGCCCTATCTGCGCTAGGTTCAGTGACAGACCTCAGCATTTATATATATAGTATATTAAATGGATTCTTTTGTGTATATTCTATACAATTTTGTATGTTAGTGTAATTAAAATCTAAGATTTCTCAGTAACTACACAGTGCAAACGCACATCATGGTCTTCCATGGGCAGCTCTGCAGTGTCCACAATTTGTTCATTAAGTGCCAGCGCCATAAAAGTAATCTTCTTTTGTGGATATTTCTCTGCATGCTGCAACAAATATTTATCATAGTAGCCCATGCCGTGACCCATGCGATGACCGCTGCGTGTAAATGCCACGCCAGGCAAAATAAAGAGATCAATACCGTGTCCTGCAGAGTATAAATAGGTAAATATGGAAATGGGTCTTAAACAGAATGCTTACCATTTGTCAGGGCATCCTCTCGGGCTTCCTTAAAGTCCGGCTGTTTGATGTTCCACTTAGTTAAGGGCAAGTCTTCGAATTCATTCATATCACGCAGTCGTACCATTTTCATTTTAGTACCTTGATAAGTGGGCACAAATACCATCTTCTCCAGCCGAAACATTTCTGAGATAAGAGCAGTGGTGTCCACCTCATCGCTGGTGCTCAAATAGATGCTAACACGTTGCGCCTGGCGAAATGACTCGTTCTGCAACACCTGTATACAAAAAGTTCATATGAGTGAAAGATCCCGGGGGTTCGAATTTCATACTAGATTAAGTACGGTATATAAACTACTGACCTTTGTGGTTACTGCTTGCGATTGTCGCACTCGGGACTCGGGCGTTATGCAGCTAAGGACATCTTTAATGCGCTTCCTTAGCGCAACTTTCAGACTATTTTGCATGGCAGCCATAGATCTTGTCCTAACCGGTGTTAACCGTCTACTGTTTGCTCTCGATTACAAGCTCCCCGGGAATAATACTCTGGTCTTATCAGCGAATAAACACGTTATCAGTTATCACCGACTGCTTGATCTTCCACCAATTCGTAAACAAATTTCTGGTCGTTTTTTTATGTATATACTCGAAGTATATATAGTGATGTGTGTAGATAGCGCTAGGCAACTGTCAATCTGTGATTTTAATGCAATTTCTTACAAAGTTGTTTATTTAAATAAATTGAAGGCACCTTTTATTTCTTTTTGTTATTAATTTATAATTTATTTTAATTTTTTCAGTTCTGTAGAGCTTCTTGCAAGCACATGAACCTCAACAGCTGTTTGCTGATGACATTCACACACTCTTCAAAGCCTATTTAGTATTTTCAATATATAAAAATGGTAAACAAGTCTATAAACTACAATTTCAACGGTATTTTCTTTCATTTCTTGGGAGTCTCAGGCACCTTGGTGTCCGTTTTGGTCTTTAGATTCTTCAACTGTTCCTTTTGCTAAGTGGGGTATATAAAACATTATAAATATGGGTATTTTTAATGAGTATTTAGACGTATTCAGTGCCTACCTGCTTGTAGAAGAATTCTTCTTCGCGTGCTGCTTCCATTTTGCCAAAAGAGCCGCCCGCTTCGCGTATGGAACCACCGCCGCCGCCGCCTTTGCCGGCGCCACTGCCAAGCTCACCCACATGTGACATTCTCCTATGAATTAGTGGGATGTATATAATTAAAGTGTGGTTAAGTCAAATAGGTCAAAAGGTTCAGTGAACTACTATAATTAAAGCCGGGGCATGGCAATTTCTTAACCCCAAAGTCTTTAACCAAGAATACCCACAGCTCCCGAACTTATTAGAGAGTATATTTTCTTCTGCGGAATTGTTTTGTTTCACTTCATTTAGATGCAATCTTAGGGAAGCTTATGCAATGCATTCCATTCGAAAGTAATAGAAATTTCTAGTTAACTTTTACAAAAACTTACTTAATTTGTTTAGTACTTAAACGTTGACTGAGACGACGCAATGTAAACATATTGATTTATATAGCGACGTTTTATATAGTATATTTATTTTTTAACTATATATAGTGTATGATTTATGCACTGTATTTCAAGATATTATGAAAAGAGCAGCTGTCTGTGGAAGGATGCCAACTTGAGTGATTAAGAAAGAAAGAAAGAAAGAAGAAACAGTAACGGTCCGAATTGAATTTAATTTTTAGAACAAAAATAATACTTTAGATAACGAAATTTTTAAAACAGATATTGAGCCATTTTAACAGGCTAAGATTCCTCTTCTGTGTTATTATTATGAATCTTGGCGCGATTGCACATGATTTTTAAGCACTCGGTATTCTGAAATTAGAATAAAATAGAAAAAGGATTTGTTAACGTATATATAATGTGTGCATGAAAGTTATAGCAGATATATATTACCTCTGTCATGAAGAAGGCTTCTTCATGGACATCCTTGTATTTATTGAGACAAGTGGTATTGTAGAGAGCGGCATGATCGAGCGTCTTTTGGTATTCTTCCCAATTGTGCAGATAGTCAGCGTTCTTGGAACTTTCAATATGCTTGCGTATATTACACATGAGTCCTTGATTAATAGAACTAAAATATTCTTCTTCCTTGATGCCGCCTTGCATCTTGCCCAGGCCTCCGCCTAAGAAAAACACATTTGGCAAATCGCTCTTCGACTCCGAGTAACGTCTATTGGAGCATTGTCTTTAAAAGGTATATTAAAGTATTATCTATATCCGCTTATATACCAATTCAGATTTACTTACGCGTAATTTAGATTTAAGGCTTGTGAGCGTAGAAACAAACCAGTCGGAAACATTTTTTCGTTTTTTGTAAAATATTTTAAAATGTTTGCTACGATACTTAACAGTTTCTGGTTCAAAACGAATGCGAAAGGCATCTAGAAATTTTTAGTTTAGAAACGAAGGCATAAAGTTCAAAAAATTTGTAAAATGAAAGTAGCAATAAAAAACATCAGAGAACTCCGCGAAAACTACATCCCGATATCGGTAAGTCATTATTAGAGTCTTAAGTTTGTTGTTGTGGTGTAA
Source organism: Drosophila repletoides (assembly GCA_018150835.1). Classification (NCBI taxonomy): domain Eukaryota; kingdom Metazoa; phylum Arthropoda; class Insecta; order Diptera; family Drosophilidae; genus Drosophila; species Drosophila repletoides. The sequence continues at coordinate 15,873,939 of JAECWQ010000089.1, forward strand.
ATTTTATTAATCCTTATATCAATATATTTATATTAATATATACATATATATATCAATATATGCATATACTTATATATATATATAAAAAAATAAATCTGTGTCAATTATAAATTCAATGCGTCCGTTCGCAAAAGACAGCCAACCTACAGTGGTAATCAAAGGAAGACGCAAGTCGAAGCTGGCGGCGCCCAAATCAAAATCAGCGGCTGCGCTCGTCAAACGCAAGAGCCGCAATGGACGAAGGAAGCAAAGTGATGCTACCGATGAACTGGCCAAGGAGCCGCCCTGCCAATTTGTGCCCGTGCGACGTAAGCCACTGGGTGAATATATGAAATTTGAAGTACAACTACCGGCCCATACCCCAACACCATCTTTATCACCATCATCATCATCATCATCGCCATCATCATATGTAAAGGGTATGCGTATGAGCTATGCTGCAGCCGTACAGACGGGACCGGGTGTTAAAGTTATGATCTCTCCACGTTTGAAGAAAATTACCAAATCGAGCAAATGCAAGTCTAACAAAATAACCACTGATGCGAAGTTTCGAATATTTGATGAACAACCCAAGCCACATATTGTCCGTATCGATCCCAAAGTGTTTTGGACTGACGCTGAGCAGAAGGCTAAAGCCACCAAATTCAAGAGTACAAAATCGAAAAAATCCACATCTCAAGAGGCCAATATTAGAACTATTACTACTCCGAATACTTCTATGACTAAAACGGTCCATTCAAAGCTGGCTAAACCAAAAACTGATCCACATGATCTCAAAAATCTTGATATTAGAGCACTGAAATTCATATCCAAAAGACAGGCGGCGACAAACACTGGTCAAAAAACGCCGGCAGCTACAAATTTGAATTTGGGAAGTTCTTCATCAGCAACAACAAAAGGTCATCATCTTCAATGCCAAGGATCAATGAATAATCATATAGAGAAACCGCCAGTATTTTTGGATTCTGTCAGCTATTTAAGCTTTCACCAACAGCGATTGCAGCGGATTATCAGCAACCAAACAATCTGCGCCATCTGCTTACAGTCACCAGAGCTAGAGCAGGTACCACAGTTTGAGGACATGCATTTTAAATATCTCGAGGAAGCAGCACTTTTGGCCCAAAATCGCACTATGCTACGGTTATGGATGAACTCTGATCAACTGATATGCTAGTAAACATTTTTCAGATATGATAAATTTTAAAAGTAATATCAGTTAATATTAAGTGTTCTAAGTTATTAAAATCAGAAAAATACATATACACACAACCAACCCCCCTCAACACACACACACACACACACTCTAACACATACGCTGACAAAAAAAAAGGAAAGAGTTTTACAAATTTAAATATGAAACTACCAAAATAAACTTTGGTCTGCTAACGCAAGTTCTGATAAATTGCCATATCTTTTAATCAACAGATACAATGCACGAAATTTTAAATTTTAAATATAACGACTAGGCCTGCCAACTGTCCATAAAAAATTATTGATGCGTATTTTTTTTTTTTGTGTATCTCATGATAAATTGGTATTTTAATTGAGAAAAATACTTTTTTCTGGTATTTAGGTGTAAACCATGCCTTGGTCACACTTGGTGTGTTTAGGTTGATTATTTTCATTTTTTTGTGTGTAAAAATGTTGTTTTGTGAAAAGCGCATTTTATTTGCAATGCCTAAATAGTTATTTCTAACAGCTAGTGGCAAATGTTAACGGCAATTATGTTAAACGATTGACGGCATTACAGGAACTGCATGGCAGCGTCTGTCTAGCCAAAACAGCAGGAAAATTGACGGGCGAGTGAGAGAGCGAGCGAGACGCGCAGAGAAGAAGAGAGGGAGAGTGAGAGAGAGAGAGCAAGTGATTGGAACGTGTGGAGTGTGGAGAGCGGAGCGAAGCGTAGTGTGTTTTGTGTGTGTATATAATGGACAAGTTAAAAAACAACAACAAAGAAAATGCACTTATTGCATCAATTGAGTGCCCCTATATTACTGCAGCTGATGGAGATGTGGATGTGGAGAGTAATAAGAGCACGCCCACACCGTATTTTACGCCCCTCGAGTTTCTACAGACCTCCTTTGAGTTTCCCTCGCCCACCACAACAACAACAGCAGCGACAACAATTGAAGCAGGGCTGCCCAGGGGAGGTGGAGTCGGAGGAGGGGAGGACGATGCTCCTCCTTATACACCAAAACAATTTACAATTGCTAATCCCACAAAACAACAACAACAGCAGCAACAGCAACTGCCGCAATCTCCTACAACGCTAAATCGTAAATTCAAGCGTATTTCTTTAAATGATCGCCGTTCCTGCTCGCCCCAGGATGTAGGACGCATCTTTGCTAACAAGGAAAATACACAGCCTAAAAAATGCAATGCCGATAACGATCTTTATAGCGATCATAGTTTGTATTTATCGAAAAGCGAACATAACTCACCCACAATACTTTTTAGAGATGATAGCTCAACTACGACTACGAACACGACGGGAATGGGAACAGGAACAGGAACTGGAACGGGCACAGGAACAAACACACCGAATCTCCTTAATGATGCCAGCAGACTTAGCTATTCGCCTAAGCTGCTTGCCTCTATAAACAATCTCAATTTACAACATTCACTCTCGGGTTCACCTTTAAACATTATCAATTCCGCGGGCTATAAGAATGGTAACTTCTTTAGATTTCCCGAAATTGATCATGTAGTACAGGTTCAGGTACAGGATGTGTTGCCTACAGCTGCCCTACCGGCAGCTGAGGAGCCAGACAATCAGCAGCAATCAAATGCTGTCACAGTGGGACACCATCATCATCATCATCAACAAGTTCAGCATCAACAACAACAACAACAACAGGAGGCGAGTCGTAGGAATCGCAAGAATAAAAATAATCTCACCATACGCATCACAGATGTACAATTGCCTAGCAAAGGCAGCAGCAACAGCAACAGCGCCAACACCAACTCCGTACAGCAGCAGCTGTCGCCGGCAACGCTGGCCAAGCCGAAGACGCCTACTATTAAGAGCACCAAGGAGAAGGCACGCTCTCTGGACTCGGCAGCCAATGAAACAGAGCTGTCAATTGTTATACAGCATATAAATGAATCTCATGATATTTCAACGCCTTGCAGCACTACCCTTAGTGGTCAGAGTAATATGCTCATGCAGCCAAGCGCCTCCAGCCTATACTCCACGTCTCTATCCCGCCTGGATACGCAGCAATCGCTGCAGAATCGTCGTACGACGCGTCGCAAATCGCCAGGCTTGAATAACAGCGATTGGTTGATGTATCACCGCCGACAGAATCCATATCAAATCTCTTTGGATGCGGATGAACTTAAGTCGGCATCCAGCGTGGACGGCAACAGCGGAAAATTTACATTGGGCTCGAATTTGGCGCCACGTAGTGCACATAAGCTGAATCCTTTGCTGCACTCTTCCAGCACAAATTTAAAAACGTTGCCAGAGTGTCTAACGTTGGTGGAGTTTACGCCCAGTGCGGCAGTGGAGTCACCCTTCAAACAAAAATCCATGGATTTGCCAGGCAGCCATATACAGGCCAAGAGCATTGCTAGTTCCATGAATTTACTGCAGCGACGTGGCTCTAATCATAGCCTCACACTCAATCTGCACAGCTCTTGTGGCAATTTGATGAACAGCGGCCTGAGTGTATCCAATTATAATTTAGGCTCGGTGACCAACTCCAAGTCCAGCTGCAATCTGGAGCAGCAGCAGTTGCAGCAACAGCCAAGCAATCAATTAACTGTCGCTGCGGGCAGCGCTCAGGTTACCCGTCAAGTTTTGTTTAGGCGACGCGGCAGCAATCATAGCATCACCCAAACGAATCATACGACCAACTCGTGTGGTGAGCTTAATTCCATGACTGCGAATCAGACGCCCGTTCATGTGGCAACAACTCCCAAGCGCGGTCTGCTCGAACGACGCGGTAGCAATCAAAGCCTTACGCTTAATATGGGTGGGACCACAGGACCACCGGTGGCGACAGCTCAGGAGCAAACGCAACTACAACTGCTGCAGCTGGAGCAGCCCAAGTTGACAGTGTGCAACTGTGGTGCGGCGACAGCTGCACAAGCTTCGCATCAGCGGAAGTTTTTTAGCACCGAGAATCTAAACAGCAATCGAGGAGGAAGCGCTGGAGGCAGCCAATCCCAATATTTAGACTATACAAGCAAGCAGCCCTTGTGCTTTGGTTCCGCCTTGGATTTACAGCCTAGCGACCCGTCGAAGAGCAAATCTCCAGCGGGTCACACAGAGCCAGGCGTTGTTTTATGCACCTGCGCTTGCTCGACTGGCGTCGGCGTAGGCGGTATTCGGAACATTATGACTCGTCCGCTGTCACCTCAAACGACAAGCGAGGAGTTTAAAATTTATTTGGCCAGCATACAAATGCTGCAGAGTGCAACAAATCAGCTCAATCAATATGATCTGATCAAGCTGAATTATGTCTTTGATCATAGCTACAAAACGAACCTGGAACAGCCACCAGTACTGGTGCTGGGTCGAGATGGTGAGACGCCCACAAATCAGTTGCCGCCCACATCAGAGGATAGCGAATTGTTGGCAATGTATCAGGCAGTTGTTAAGCGGATTGTGACGCCTCTACCACACTTAGATGATGATGAGCAGAAGCGGATATTTTGTGATCTGCATAAGGAGTTTTGGGATCTACCGCTCAATCATCAGGAAAAACCTATGGTCTTTGGTTCACAGACAAAGAATCGCTATAAAACGATTCTGCCCAACGAACATTCACGTGTGCTGCTCGAGAGCGAGGCCACCGAGCTAATGAATCTGCAGCAGAGTTGTCTGCTTCTGCCACAAGCAAACAGCGAGGAACTACTAAGCAAGGCAACACTAATGGCCAACGAGGATTTGCCCTACATAAATGCCAATTACATCAAGGTAAGTACAGTCAATAATTAGCTGATCTTTCGATTAAAAATATCGCATTCTTTTTCAGGGCCCGGACTACGTCTCTAAGTGCTATGTGGCTTCGCAAGGTCCATTGCCCAATACAATTTTTGAGTTCTGGCTAATGATTTACCAAAATACGCAACGCTATATACGCCGCTGCGTGGACGGAGGCAGTAGTCCCCATATGGACAAGTCGCATGTACTGCAGCAATACTATCAGAAAATCATAATGCTTACCAATTTTACGGAGAGCAATCGGCAAAAGTGTGCCATATACTTTCCCATTGAGCTGAACGAGATATTCGCTGTCGCCGCCAAGGGTGAAGTTTTTCAGCTGAGCGCGCTGGCACGCGACTACTTTGAGCCGCATCTGTTGCCAGCTGCAGAAGGAACGGATTCGACAGTTGGACTTGGCGAGCTGCAGCGAACAGGGGAGCAGGAACGGGAGCTAAATACACGCTGTCACATCGCCGTAGAGTCTGTTAAAGTGACGTTGACTGAGACGCTGCGCCGCACACTGCCCACGGATGGCAGTTTCTTTTTGGTCAAAAATGTGGGCATCGTGCGACGCAATGGGTATTCTGTCAGGAAACTTGTGTTGTTGTACTGCATCAATGTGCCGGAGAGTGTGGGACGGCTGGAGTATTATTTACAAAAGATTTGCTGCTATCATTATTGGTATCCGGACTGGCCGGATCATCATTCACCACGGGATATTAACACGCTGCTCGATACCTGTCTGCATGTACTCAATTTGGGCAAATGCGAGTCGGAGTTTGATAATTATGACGACAGACGCTGGACGAGTAATGCGCATTTAACAGCACAACGCTTGGAGATATACAAGCAGGATATTTTTAATGCAGTGCAACCGTTGCCGGTTATACACTGCTCGGCAGGAATTGGACGCACAGGTTGTTTTACGGCTATTCTGAATGCTGTGCGTCAGCTGAGGCAATCTCTGGCATATTCGTTAACGGGAATGCTAAACAAGACGCTAACCCTGGCGGATATGTCAGAGAATCAGGAGGCTATTTTAATGAATAATGAGTCCGCCGATGCGGATACAAAGAGCAGCTTTAGCTGCAATACGATTTTGCATATACGAAACATTGTGGAGCAGGCAGAGTCGATCAGCTTTGATAAGCTGCCTAAGATGCCAGACATCTTTGTGGATATTTTGGGCATTGTATGCAATTTGCGGCTGCAACGCGGCGGCATGGTACAAAATTCCGAGCAATATGAGCTGATACACCGCGCCATTTGTCTCTATTTGAAGCGTACTTTGGCGCTTCGACGATTTTAGATTATAATGAACAAAAAACAAAAGATCAAGATTAATATGATGATGATGAAGATGAAGATGAATATGAAGAAGAACAAAACACCAATTTACTATTTGTAAAAGAATTTTTGTGAAACATATTTTAAAGCAACGCAACGCAACAAACAAACAAACAAGCAACCAAGCAAATTACCATGGCTAAAAGAGTCTCGAAAAATATATACTTATATACATTAAAGAAAATATTATATACATAGATATGGCATACTGTGTAGAAGAATTGTTCTCAATGTTTGCTATATATACTTATTAACTATTACTACAGATTATTATGATTATTATTATTATTATGATTATTATGATTATTATAAATGTTTATTAAGTGTTTGAATGTGTGTGCATGTATGTATGTACATAAGTGTAAATGTTTCAATATTTTGGTGTGAACAAACAAAACTATGCTTAAAACAAAAGAAAACTACAACTAAAGTTAATTAACAATTATATTATTACCTTAACTAACGAGCTGGCCTTTGGCGAAAAAACCCAGATCAAGAACAAAAACCAAAAACCAATCTAAGTAAAAAAAAGCAACAACGGTGGAGTTTGCATTTGTTTGGAAACGAGAAAAGCTCAAACCTTTTTCAAGTTGTCTCGGAGCTTGCTCCGTTTCTAACTGACTAAACACCAATTTTCTCGCTTTTCAAACTGCCAGCTCGACCATTGTTGTTCTTTCGCCTCCCCCACCACCAACACCACCCAACACCCTTCCCTTGAATAGTTACAGCAAAGTTAGCTCTTTCATGACAAAAACATAAATTATATATTGAAAAACTAAAAAAAATATGAACTTGAAACTTGTATTAATGTTTATGCAATGGAACTAGTCAAATAAAACTTAGAAACATTTTAAATGTAACTATAAATGTGTAAGTCAATGTGTTTTTTTTCCTCTTTTTTTAATGGGGCATACCAGCTTTTTGGAGATTATTCTATATGATTATCATATACATTTATGCCGGGATCTAGAGGAAACCGCAGGTGGAGCTTTGACGTCAGTTGACTTACAATCCACTCTTGAAATCTATCAGTGTCTCAGAACTTCTACAAGGTTTTACATTTCGGAACTGAAATCTTTTAGAAAAACATGAGAGACTTTCAACTATCCAAAAACTATATGTTATAGTTGTCCGATCTTAAGCAGGAGTAAGCAACCACTCTCTTATAACTTATTTGACAGTTTTATATAGATATATCTCAAGAAATAAAGTCATCAAAGCAATAATTTTTTAAGCAGACTAATCAGTTAAGCCATATAGTGGTCCGATTTGTCCGGTTCCGAAATATGCGCAATGTGCAAGAAAAGAAACGCTCCATACCAAATTTCATTTACCTAGCTCAGAAACTGAGAGACTTGATTGCATAAACAGACGGATAAACATGGCTATAACAATATATATATGTATCAACATCCTGATATCGTATATATTTCGTATCGTATATATTTACACATTTCGTGGTAAAAATAATAGTGTAAAACAAGAAAGTGATTAATATTTATTAAGTAATTCGTATATAAAAGTCATGATCTTTAAAGCCCCCGGCGTCTCTATAAGGGTTAAAGATTAATCAGCTGTTATTTGTTTGTATGTACTCGTGTTTTTCTTTAAATTTCTGTGTCTGACTAAAGGTTACTTTAAAGCAGGTTTTTTTTCGGCTAGCAAATTGCAGAGTCATTATTATTAAATTCTGTAGTACTTAGATACGCTTTTACTATAATCATGTGGACAAGCATTGCCGTCGGGCGTGCAAAATACTCAGCTGGATTACTTAGATTCTATAGCAATATGAAGGTAAGAGAAAATGGAGAAGTGTTATAGTCAATCCTCAATTGCTTTTGCCTTTGCCAGGTGAAGGTGCCTGTAAAACAAGGTGTTCTGGTGGGACAGCAGCAGCAGCTGCCCGGAGGACTGAAATACGAGAGTTTTCTGGGCGTGCCTTATGCAGAGCCACCTGTGGGCGAGCTGCGTTTCCGAGTAAGTGCCTCAAACACTCGGAGAGAAACGAGCAACTAATTGTTTATTGTTTAGAGTCCTGTGCCGCTAGAACGTTTTGTGGAACCAGAGCTAGATTGCAGCAAGGAGGGGGACATCTCTAATCAGCGAGATCCGTTTACGTCAGAGCTCGTTGGCTCCGAGAATTGCTTGTTTCTCAATGTGTATGTGCCCAAGGGCGAGACCAAGACGCCGCTGCCTGTCATGGTATGGATACATGGTGGTGGGTTCTCCTTTGGCAATGGCAACAGCGATTAGTAAGGCATTGTTTACCACTATTTCTATTTATCCATTACTGTAATTCCTTCCCGTTTCTAGTCACTTTCCGGCGCAGCTCCTGCAACAGGAGGTCATAGTGATTACATTGAATTATCGCCTGGGTGCCTTGGGCTTTCTCAGTTTGCCCGAGGCGGGAATTTTTGGCAATGCCGGTCTAAAGGATCAGCGTCTAGCTCTACAGTGGGTTCACGAGAACATAGCCAATTTCAATGGAGATCCACAAAATGTCACCCTTTTTGGTGAAAGTGCTGGAGGATCGGCAGTGCATCTTCATACATATGCAGGACATGCCAACAAGCTATTCCACAAGGCCATCATGCAAAGCGGCACTGGGAATATGGAATGGGTTTTCCAGGAGAATGCTACATTTAAAGCACGTCGTTTGGGTGAGCTAATTAAAGGTGGCCAGCACATTGAGCACGACAGTCAACTGTTGGCTTTCCTGCAGTCGGAAAAGGTGACGCCTAACGATATTCTAAATAAAACCTTTGATGTGCCCAGCGCTGATGAGCGACGCCGTAATTTGCCATTTGTTTTCAAGCCAGTTGTGGAGCCTGCCAATAGTCCGGATAGCTTTATTAATACTCAGATAATGGATTTGCTGCATGAGAGGGAACGTCTGGGCGGCATGCCCATTATAATGGGCAATAACTCAGCAGAAGGCTTGCCCATGTTTGCCATTGCCCGGCGTAAGCTGGAGCTCTGGAATGAGGATCTAGAGCGTATTGTTCCCCGCAATCTGGTTGAAAATCCCCGGGCCCCTGAAGTAAAGGCAGCTGCCGAAGATATTCGTCAATTTTATTTTAATGGAGAATCAGTGACTAAGGAACACTCGGACAATTTTGTGGATTTGTTTACTGATTATCACTTCAACATGGATATGCAGCACGCTGCGGAGATTCATGCAAACTGCCAGAAAACGTCGCCTCTATACTTCTATCGGTTTGACTATGTGGGCGGCCGGAATATGTATAAACAGCTCCTCCAGATGCAGAAATTACGTGGTGCAGCCCATGCGGATGAGCTCTTCTACCTTTTCCAAATGGCCAATGATAAGGCACCACAGGCTCCAGAGGACACACTTGTCGCCGAGCGTCTTAGCCAAATGTGGGCCAACTTTGCGCGACATGGTAAACCTCTGGACAGCTGGAAACCCGTCCAGACACCCGCAAGCAATGCCAAGGGGGAACTGGAACCCTTTCAATTGGATTACCTGCTGATTGACAGAGAGTGTAAGATGCAGCGTAATCCGGATGCCGAGCGTATTGATTTCTGGCGCAGCATGTACAAAAGATATAAACCCGAATGTTATGAAGCTTTGAGAGCGAAATTGTAATACCTTTTTTTTCAATATATACTCATTTGATATTATTACAATCGATATTTAAATTGGGCGCCAATATAGTAAATTTAACACTTAAATTTATCGTTATCGAAGTTAACATTCGAAGAAATACCAAATGTTAAGCTCCCTAGGCTTAAAATCTGTTATATGGACAATTCAAAGAGCAAGAGGCCCTTACAATATTCGTTTCAAATATATATTCATATGATATTATTAAAATTTAGCTGTTTTAGCTTGGCGTCAGTATCGATTATTTAAATCGCTTTCGATCATTCACATTTTCCAGAAATACCGAATGTTAAGTGTTAAAGTGATAGGGGTAAAGTTATTTAATATTAATATAAATATTCACATAAAAAAAATTTAATTAACGGTATTAGAACTGCAAAAAAATCATGTTTGCTTAAATTTTGTTTTTAATTTCAAAAAGTTCTTGAAAGTGCTGTGCACTCTGGCTTTCTAGTTTTAACAGCTGCGCAATATGTTCAGTAACAGATAAATAACAGCAAAAGATTGGAACAAAATGAGCGTCAACAGTGAACAGGGTTCATTTGTTCAGTTGAGTCATTCATTCTGAGCGACTTGATACAACTCTAATGGGTGCATTGTTTGGTAAATCTAGCAAAAAGACTGCTCCAAGTCGCATAACCGACCAGGACAAGGCAGTTCTGGTATGTAGTACGTCATAGCTAGGATCTGTTATTAAAACCTGCTAAATTTTACAGCAATTAAAGCAGCAAAGGGATAGACTAAAACAGTACCAGAAGCGCATCGAATTGCAGCTAGAAAATGACAGACTTCTGGCTAAGAAATGCCTGCAACAGGACAGAAAAGAGTAAGCACGTTAAGTAACTAAGTTAAATTCAATTAAATTAAATGCCATTTTAGCCGCGCGAAGTTGCTGTTGCGAAAGAAAAAGTATCAGGAAAGCTTACTCTCAAATGCAGACAAACAGCTGGAAAACTTGGAAAAACTAGCCGCAGATCTGGAATTCGCCCAGGTGGAAATGAAGGTATTAGATGGCCTGAAACAGGGCAATGCGGCTCTGAAGAAGGTACACGAAATGCTGGACATAAACGAGGTAGAAAGAATAATGGACGAGACACGCGAAGGCATCGAAAAGCAACAGGAAATCGATGCCATTTTAACGGATGTCTTAACCGAGCAAGACGAGGAAGATGTTTTGGCCGAACTCGATGCTCTGGAGGCTGAGGAGCAGGCCGAACAGTTGCCCAATGTGCCCAGCGATGATCTGCCCGCTGTGGTGGCAGCGGAGGACGAAGAGGAAGAACTAGACCAAGAGAAAACCGAAACCAAAGCGACCAAAGCAAAGAGCAGCAATAAAAAGGTTCTAGTAGAGGCCTAAAACTAACTAAATTCATATTTTATATCAATTTATTAAGCTTAACTTTACACATTAATGTATGTATGTATCCTGTATCCTTTGTATATAAGTCCTATGCGAAACATATATTTTTATAAGAATATTTGGTAAACAGCTGCGAAACTCGAACTGTTGTGCCATTTATTTCACTTACTGCTTTTAAGTAAACAATTTGAACTAAGTTAAACCATTGTTATCCTTGCTCTGTATAGGCTTTCCCCATATATTCTTTGATAAGACTGTTCGTCTAGAAATTAATTCTTATAGTTAAGTGTAAAGTTTCTGAAATGAGCTGATGAACTTGTCTGTTGATCCCGAGATCCCCTGTCTGTTACAAACCTTTTGCAGACGCTTAGTATACTCTCCTCTAGCCATTTACAATGAATACAGTGACTAAAAAACAATGCTTTACACTTTTATATTGCTAAAACATCTATTTTTGTATTTTTCATTTAATGCGTGGATCTGCGCATATCTCTTTCAACTCGACTGCGCAGATTTTTATTTTCTTCGCGCATAGATTCAATCTCTTCGACTAGAACGACATTCTCTTGGAACAGTTTATCGTACTTCTTTTGCACACTCTTATCTTCTGCAACGGCTTTGTAGCGAGCCAGAACATTCTCAATTTGCTTGCGTTGACGCAGAAACTCATCACGCACTTCTGCATCGAGAGTGACGAATCTTTTGAGTTCATCATCGCTGGCATGTTTATGGAATAGCTGTTTGACCGCCTTCTTCAATCCTTCCCCACTATTTACTTCGCCGGCCACGTAGTAGATATCGCTGCAAATAGCCGAGAGGCATTCCCGTGCGGCCTTGGAACGATGCCGTTCGGTACGCAGCTCGGCCACATTGCTCAGATACTTATCGCGCATCTCTTTCAGCTGCAGCTCCAGTTGAACATTGTTCTGGTTGAGACCCTCAAGTTCATGTTCCATTTCGATAATATGCTTGCGTTTGTCATTGATCTGGAATTCTCGGGGCTCTATTTGGGCCTTTAGCTCGGCGATTTTGTGATTGAGCACCTGCTTGTATTTGTCCAGCTCTTGGTTCTTGTGTAGCAGCTCCTGTATGCGCTTCTCCTTGGCACCTATGGCATAGTCACGATCGGATATATCCTTTTGCAGATCCTCTACGTTACGCAGCTGCTTGGCCATTTTCAACTGGGACTTGACATGCTCCTCCTTCAGAGTTTCCACCTCCTCCAACAGATTCTCAATCTCGCTGCTCTGTGATTCGTATTTCTTTTGCAGCACGCCCGCCTTGCCACGCCACATTTGCGTCTCATTGCGCTCCGTGGTTAATTTGTTCTCGTATTCGGTCTGTGTGGAGACCATATTGCGATCGTTTTCCATTTCCACCTCCTGGCAATATTTTATGAACTCATCCTTCTTGTCTTGCATTTCCTTCATGAGTTCCCGTATAAGATTCTTACGTTCATCCAGCTGCTTTTTGTAATCGTTCTCCAGGGCCTCAATTGTATCCTGTAGAGTTCCAGTTGAGTTCTTTAGTTTCTCCTCGTAGCTCTCGCGCAACTCCAGCATATTCTCGCGCAGATTGGTGAATTTCTGATACTCGATGAGCATGCGTTCTGAATACTGATTGGCTAGGATATCCATCTGGCCACGATGCTCCTGTTTAATGTCATTGATCTGAAACGTGATGAGATTCATTTCCTCCGTGTGGCGTGATACGATCTCGTTGTTGAGCTCCTTCAGCTCTTCGAGAGCGCTGCAATAGCTGCGATGCACCTCTTGTAGTTGTTGGCCATCGAATATTTCATTCTGGCTGAGCTGATACTGGAACTCCTCGGCCTGCTGCTTGAGTCGCAGTTCCAGATTGGTTATTTGTTCGATTTTATCGCTTAGCTGTGTGCGTGGTATTAAAACCTCTTGGCTTTTCATCAGATCCTGATCCATGGGCGCCAATTTCTCCTCAACATTTTCCATGGTCCAAATGGCAACGGTGCCTCGCTTTGAGATCGCTATCAACATGGAACCGTCGTAGGTGAATCGCAGCTTATTTACAGGCCCATCGAAGAACCGAAAGTTGGTGAATGTGCCGCCTCCAGCCTCGAGGAAGGGGAGCTGCATATTAAACAATCCACCCTCGTGATCGGCTATGAACATAATCAGATCGGAGCGTGCCAGACACAGATCCGATACAGATCCTTTGTTTCGCGAAGGAATTGGTATTTCACGCTGCAAAGCCGAATCCTGGAATTCGCGTATAGTTCCATGATTCGTGCCCGCAAATATGACTAGTGGTTCATTAAAACTGCAGCAGATGGTCACGTATTCAGTGCCCTTTTGGACAATTTCCTGCAAACGTGCACCCGTCTCAATATCCCACTGATAAATAGCTCCCTCAGCGCCGCCAGATATCAAAAACTTATCCGTCTTTGTCCAGGCCACTGACAAGACGGTTCCGTTGTGTCCCTTCAGTTCAATGACCACATCAAGATTATAAACAGATGTCACAGATATGTTATTATCATAGGCAGCAGCCATGAGATGCCCTAAGTTCGAGTAACGCACATCATTACAATGAGGAAAGTTATATGTCTTAACAATCTATAAAAATAAGAAGGGATGGGATCAAGTTATGACTAGATTTCGCAAAAAATGTGAAGAAACTTACATTTAATTCATCCATAAAGATTTGTGTTATGCGCAGCTGATCGGAGAAGCCAATGGCTGCCATAAGACCCGTTGAATTGAGCTCCACAATATTGACATCCACCTGGAATTTGCGCACAAGCTCCACCTTGGCAGTCTCATAATTCCAGATGCGTATGGTCTGATCCCTTGCTATAGTGGGTAAAAGGTATCAGATAAATATTATCAGATGTAAAATACTCTACTTAATGTCATTTTCACTCACATGCGGTCATGATGATGGGTTTCCAGGCGCAAACGGATACGTCGACTACCTCTTCGATGTGTATGAGCACGCCGAGGGGCTCAAACTTGAGCTGCTTGGTCTTGAGCGTCTCCGGTACAATGAGAATGCCCACATAGATCTGGGCATGAGCACAGGTCACAATGACCGTTTCCTGCTTATGATCGATGGCTAAATTGGTGATTTGATACAGAGGCTCAGCGTATAGCGTTATGGGAACTGTTAGTACAGTCTTCCGCTCTAATTTGAATTTGGAGACGCGCTCAAAGACGAACACCTTGTTGAATAGAATGTAAGCAAACCCTCTAGCGAAAGCCGTCATGCAGAGTACACGCCAATCAGGCAGGACCAACTGTTGAGTGTGCACAAAACGTTGGTCCAACGCCTCGCGTTCTTTATCAAACATCTCCTGATCCATTAACAGATCTAGAGTTTCTGCCACCGTAGCCTTCTGTGTGAGCTTGACCTCACCGTTTTCCACCAAAATGAGCTGATCGTTATCGGTGCCCACCACCAGCAGATCCATAGAAAGAAAGGCCATCGAGGTAACTCGATAATTAATCTTGATATTGTTGTTGATGGTGAAGCCACGTTCCGACTTGCTCATCAGAAGCAGTGTGCGATCTCCAGCCACAGCCAGAAAACTGCAGTCATTCGGATTGCCGGCAATGCACTCGGCGCCACCATGGGATCCTGGCACAGTGGCACGGCCCTCAATAACAGTGCTGGTCTTGTCCAGCACAAGTAAAAATATCATCTCACCCGGGGGCTTAGTAACCAAAGCAATGGATCGCGAATCATTGGTGAAAATCATTTGCTGTACTTCCGCGTTGCGATTATTGCCAGGCAGCTCGAGATGGCGACGCTTCTTTAACGTGGACAGCTCATAGATGGATATATACCGTCCACTAACATGGCAGAAGATGGGGATTCTTAGAAGTTGTTTTGACAGGATTGTAACTACTTACTTCTTGGAGTGCCGCTCCAACACGGCCAATAGCTTGCGATGAGAACTGATGGAAATTAACTCAGGTCTGGTATCCTCCGGAAAGCGCAGGAAACGCTGTTTATTGGTAACAAAATCGTGGAATGCCAGCACGCCCTCCACAGGATACATGACCTCCTTGCTGAGGTTAAAGTGTATATTCCCTATAACATCAGTCCTCAAGCCATAGATGTGTTTTGGCCTTATGGCGACCGAATTAACTATGGAAGGTCGCTTTTGATCTTCCATCTTAATAAAATATATTCGTTTATTCTGTGTGAAATTCTGTTTATTTATGCAATTTAAAAGCTAAACTTCCTGTAAGGAAAATTTAACTAATTTCGATCAAACAACGAAGAAATTGTTAGGCACCCCTGACGGCAAATTCCATGGCATCCGACAATCCTAACAAGTATTTATTATTTAGTTTTTTTTCTTTCTTGTTGCTCCCTAAAAGCTCGCTATAATCAAACAGTGCCAAAAGCCCATGAATAAATAATTAAACGCCTCTAAGTATGCTTTTAATTTCCTAGGACGCACTCAAGGCGCACTTACGAGCAGCGTTCGCTTATAACAACACAAAATTTACCGCTTGCCTGCCTTTCGACGCACTTGAACTCTAATAATGCGCTTAGAGTCCTACTATCCCTCTCTCTCTCTCTGTCTCTCTCTCTCTATCAGTCAGTCAGTCAGTCAGTGAGTCAATTAGACAATATGTCATACCGGCCGCAGTTAAACAATTGCCGTTTGCCCTTTCCGGCTACTAAGCGACCACGACCTAACACAACGCAAAGCTTTTTATAGTTCTGCTTTAGCTAAGAGAACGAAAGCTTTGACGGCCACACTGCAAAAAAATATGTTGACTTACTCTGTAATATTTTTGAGTAGGTGAGTTGCCGCCTTAAATACTAAAATGTTTTATACGTTATTTTGGCATATATTGTGATAGTATATTAATTTTATAAATTCACAATATTAAAAAATTAAGTATGAATCTGAAATGCTTCTGAATTTACCTGAATGCCAACAAGAAATTTCGCTAAGTGTGATTTGTGCAGCCCTATGGCAATCAAATTCGTCTCCCTCTCTTTTACCTTCGTCGCTCGTCCAGCTGTTTGAGAGCTTTCTCTCGCAGCGTCCTCATGATACGAACGAAGTTAGCCTTATGTTTTCAGTTGTAGTTTACGCGTCGGTTGCAGCACAACGCTTACCGAGCAGTCGGATAAAAAGCTGTGTCCACAAAAGGCAAGAGAAAGTGAAAAAAGACAAGGACAGCAAGAGAGAAAGAGCGAGTGAGAGAGGAAGAGTGCGCAAGAAGAAGAGACATAAGCCAAGCGCAGTCACTGCTAGTGTTTAGTCTTGTGTTATCAGTGGCCGCAGTGACAGCCTGAATAGTCACGTTGACAGGCAAGCAGGCAGTCAGGTGGAGTGCAGGTGGCTGAGCAGCCGGCGGCAAAAAGCCACATAAAAAGACCAAAGTAAATTATCCACTTAAAAGCTATACAAATACACATAAACGCTTGTCTCTTTATATATACATTTGTATGTATGTATTGGCGGGCTTGTAAGCTGCCCAAAACTTTGTTTATCTGTGTATGTGTGTGTCTGTGTGTGTGTGAGTTCACGCCTCTCAATTAACGGTCCCGGACAGAGCGCGGAGCTTGAGCCTGGTAAGTGGCCTGTTGTTTTTATTGTTGTTATTGTTTTTGTGGCTGGGGCAGCGCTGCATGTTAAGCCAATAAATGGTATTAAAATTAAAAACGGTAAATGAAATGGAAAACGGTAAACAGCGAAACAAAATGAAACGAAACGAAATGCGCGACAGCTAATGGATTTTGTTAGTTTTCACTTTCATAAGGCGGAAGCAGCAGCAAGAGGAAGAACAACAAAAACAAAAGAAAAAGAAAAGGAAGAACGAGACCAGGCACAAAAGAGATGAAGAGCAGCTGTCGCAATTAAAAACTCATTTTAATGCCCTATTTATGCGAATTTACAGTTAATGCCTGCACGTGGGTGTGTTTGTGTGTATATTAGTGTGTGTCTGATTGTAAATCTTTTTCATCTTTTGCGAAACGTAGCACGTAGCTGAATAAAACACCAAAAGAACACGAACTCGGCATTTATAAACAAAGTAGCCAGTATGGCTACTGGCCAGTGTATACACACGACTAATACACATTTAAATGCTACACTCGGAGAAAAGGCTACAAAATTCGAATATATAAATCTCCAAGTTTTCATTCTTTTAAAAAAAGAGCACAATTTATAGATCTATATAAGGTTCCTAGCCTTTTTCTTTATCTTTCTTTATAGTCGAAAGTTATATAGAAGTGTAAGGACTGGCAGTTTCCCACTAATACAGTGTTAGAACAAACTATATTTAAAAGTTATAAGATGATATTCAATCCCTTCAAACTATATTTTACAATGTCCTTTTTTCTTAGTGCATGCACAAGGGGTACAGTGTGCACTGTACACAATACAACAGGTCAAATTCAAATTTAAATTAAAACTGAAAATTGCGGCAATGGCCGCACGTTTGTTTTTGTTTTTCAATTTAAAATATATTTGCCGCTTGTCGTAGCCGCAGCCGCAACGTTGCGTGCGTTGTTGCTGCTTGCTGCTTGCTGCTGCTTACTGCACATGTGGAAATGTTGAAATGCGGCAATTTATTTATACGATTTATGTTATTTTTGGCCTGTAGCCGCGGTAAGTAAATTGCACGCAGAGAAATCAGTTCACGCGCTCGCTATATACCGTATATATAAATATATGTATATGTATATGAATATGTAAGTATGCATATAGACATGAAGAACCTATGACAACACGAATATCTGTGTGTATGTAAGGTGTGTGTATACACTGGCAGGCGACACACTTTTTCAAATTCCAAGGGGAACAATGATAGGGGGTGGTAACGCTCTGCAGCCAAGGAGCTGGGGGTGGACTAACAAATTTTTAGCAGCCAGCTGAGCTTAAAGTGCATGGCCAACGCACACACCCACACACTCTCATAGAAACCCCGAAAATACACTCACACATTCACATACATATACAATTATGTATCTATATATGTATATATATGTACATACATAGCCAAAGCGCGCTTTTGGGCGCTGGATTTGGAGGCAAGTGCTTTTGTTTTTACGACCAGACCAGCAAATAATGGCATTTGTGCGCTCTCTACACCATTTTCTAAGAATACACTTAACGAAAATCGTATAAAATCACATAAACCAAAACATAAAGCTCATAAATTCTCGTATAAATCGAAGCGCTGATGAGACAAGTGCATCTTAAATGTAATTCCCTTTTTGTTCTAGAGTAATTGCTCTTGCAGCCAAACTGCACATAAATAAATCTAATTATAAGATAAATTTACCATTAAATACAAAATTTAATCTACATTTTAATGCAGCCGTTAAAGTTATATGAATCTGTATGCAACATAAAAATGCGATTATTTTTATTAAGTCAATTGGGGCAGCTTGTCTGCTATAAAGCTGCGAACTCAGATGGAAAACCAATTTCGATAGAAACCTTGCTAGAACCAGGCTAAAATCCAAAGTGAATTGGGATTCTTATACAGGCAAAGAGATGGTAGTTCACAGAGACTTGTTTCACTAGCAGGCAGAATCAATAATATACCTTAAAGCAGTTCTTAATTAATATTCATTATTTTATTCAGAAAGATTCTAGTTGTAATATCTAAATTCCCATGACAATTCTGTAGATAAAGTTCTCCCTAACTTCGCTTGTTTCCCTGTAAACTTCAAGATTCTTTATGATGGATTTGCTCAAACTTATTATCATATTACTCATAAGTTTTTTTTAATTTGATATTTATTCAACTTAAATAAAGTATGTGAAATCAATCTCTGTCAGGGTCTTGTTTTTCAGAGTGTGCGTTCGCTTTTTCATTTTGTTCGGAGCAAACAGCTTAAGCGTCTGTTGCTGTTGTGTTTGCACTTGACTTCAAAGCTTAAGTTGTTAATTGAGTTTCTAATGTTGCAGAAGTTTGAAAAGTTATATTAAGTAGAAGAAGGGCTTTAATACGGGCTTTTCTCTCAGTGAAGCAGCCCCTGTGAAATTGTAGCAACTGGGCACAAGCCTTTTGGGTTAACCAACTCCTTTTGGCTTAATAGCACGCTAGCTGCTAGTAACACTCACTAATACTAGTAATAGACTAACTATCATTCTTATAAGTATATACTATCTTTCTCACGCATACTGCGAGAATTGTCTGGGGCCAGCAATTTGATGTTAACACAGCTGATTGATTTATTGTCTGTTGGCTGGCTACCGCAAACAGCAGCATAAACACAAATAAAAACACAAACAACAAAACGAACTTACAGCAAACACAAACAACAACACAAACACAAATACAAGACAAACACAAAGTTGACGAACCAAATGCCAAAAGTCCTCAATAAGCTAGAGTCGCCGCAACGTATGCAATAAAAACAAAACGGAGTAAGTTAGAGTTATCTAGTGTGGAGAGTGCTCGACAGATTGATACTCTGTAATGTTGCGCGAAGATAACTTACTTTATTTGTAGGCCAAACAAAGTTGATCTGCGGATAAATTGATTTTACCAAGTTTAGTTGTATCCCTACTTTCTTTTATATTATTAATTGTAGATTTTAATCGACTTTATTAGTTGCTCTTCAGGAATATACTCTGCAAAATGAATACCCTTCTTTTTCACTAGTTTTCATTGTGTACTGAGTATGAAAACAAAGTACTCACACGCAGACACCCTCGAAAAGCCATCGACATGCAAGCGTAAAGGCTTCTGTGTGTGTAAGCGTGCGCTTGTGTGCGTGCATGTATTGTCGCCATAATTAACAGCAGAGACGCCGACGACGACGACGACGTCAGAGTCAGCAGCGGCAACGGCAGTAGCAGTAGCAGCAGTAGCAGCAGCAGCAGCAGCGGCGACAACGCGTACTAGCCGCCATTTTAATTTTACGATAACTGCTTTCACCTACTTGCTATACCGTTATGCCCCAACTGCACATACACAGAGAGAATAAGAAATATTCTCGCAGTGCGTCACCAAACGTCACAAAGTGGGAAATATTTTCGCAGCACGTCACCAGCTAACAGTTTTTATTTCTGACACTCTGTAATCATACAATGGGCTGGAAAGAGTATACTAAGTTTGTGTGAAATGTATGTAACAGACCGAACAAAGCATATTCTACCCCATAAATTATACATCTTCAAGAGCTGAGCTAGATATAGCAAAATTGGTATATAGATGCCTGTATAGGCAAGATCTTGAGAGATTAAAAACAATTCATTGATAATGCATTGAACATAGAATAATAAACACAAGTATTATTCAGGAAACTATTTGCAAAGAAGAGTAGAGCTGCAAATATACATACGAATATAAATGAGACAGGGTATTTTGAAGTCGTGCAAAACGGAGTTTGTTTTATAAATTTTGTTTTTTCATTTTTGACATTAACATTTAAATTACGAGTACAAGAGAAATTGTGTGTGCCGTGCCAGCACGTATACCAAATTTAATAAAAATTTTCCAAATGGTTTGCATAATGCAAGAGACAGAGAACACACGAACACAGTGTCCAGTGGACATGGAGGATCAGGGACGTGAGTAGTGGGTGAACTAGGAGTTTGGGCATGCTGTCTCCACTCGGAGGATTCTACAAAGAACTCAATTTCTCATGTATAATTGATATAAAAACCGTAGTAAAAACATTTACCAAATTAAATAAACATTTTTAAAATTTTTTTACGTACGTCCATTTATAACTCCGAGAGACTCAATTGACGTAAAAAACGCGGAGAATTATTTGCAGAAATAAATGAATATCAATATTGAAAGTTTTGAGCCTCCGCCCACGCTACAGCCGTATGTGGGAGATCCTTGGAAAATGTGAAATCATTTTGTTAAGCGCACTCACAATTTACCAAAGTAAACTCATTTACAATTGCATCAATTAACTTTGCCCTTTGGGCCGCTCCTGACGTTGTTTCCGTACATTCCACTGACTGTAAATGCCGTGTGACACTTTAATGATGCCACATACACTCACATATTCACACACACAAACACAAGCACACAAACAGACAGGTAGACAGATAGACAGAGAGACAGACAGCCAGAGAGTCAGACAGTTTTATGTACATACGTGAGGTCGTAAATCCCAGGACAAGAGCACATATGGAGCTCAGTCCAGGTGATTCAATCAAAAGGGAGTTTATATGCCGCATTTAAGCTACTTAACCAACTTAAATGTATCAATACTCCATGTGGGATTTTCCCTCCCATATTACATATGCACATAATTAAACAAGAAAATCAATTCTCGGAATTTTCGTAGTTAATGTTGGGACATGCTAAGTATGAGGAATATATAATGCACACTATATATGAAATAATCAGCTATAGAGTGTTAGAATATGCGTTTTAATTTATCCAAGTCTCAGCTCAAAGCATTTGTGAGCAAATTACTTTAGTTTATGTGCTTTCTGCTCGATTATTTTGTTGTTTTTCCCGTTTGCACAGGTCAGCGGCTAATAAACAATCATTCCAAAACACATGTGAAAACTTTGTGTAAATAAACTTTTGCCCAGAAATCCATATGTTATTTTCATTAAAAATTACCTTTAATGTTCTTCTGTTTACCAAATAGACTCTACTGTGATATTTAGTATAATTCGGATGTATTTCTGTTGTAATTTCATACTATTGAATGCACAATATTCAACTTTGTGAATGAATCAATTAATGAATGATGCTTTGAATTGAATATGAAAAAAACTATGAAAAAGTTGTTAGGACGGAGCACTGCATTATAAGTTTCCATTCTCATTCCTATTCTCTTCTTTTGCTTTTTGTTTAAAAGGAAATAGATAAATATAGGTAACACTTATTTCAACAAGCACTCCAAGGCCGCAAAATTTCATGTTTAACCAAATTATTTTATTAAATTTTTCATTAGGACCATAAATTTTGTTTATTATTTATTCATTCTTTTGTACAGTATTTTGACCCCAAATGTAACCCTTTGTCGAAGCGGAAATTTCAGGTTCTAATTTACCCTCATTAAGGTCCACCCTAACTCAGCTTTGTATAAGGAAACAATGCTGAGAGACACAAAATATTTACGCATGATCGAATGCTAGGGAAATTCTATTGCGTGAAATGAATATGAAATGACATTACTTATGGAAATACTTAATGTATGTATGGGAAATGTAAATGTGTGGACAACTGCGTGTTATGCGTGGCGTATGTGTAATATCATAGCCTTAAAGTATGCAGCACTTTCTGTTTGCTTTCAATTTCAGTAATGAAAATGAAAGTTCACTCTACGTAGATACATATTAATATCATTATAATTATTATTATGTGTGTGTGAGTGTGTGTGTGTGTTTATGTAATTGTTATTGTTATTAAGATTGAATGCCAATTATAATTAATGTAAATGTAAAACAATTTGCCTAATACAGGCACAACTCGGGGCACATTAATAATCCCAAAAACTTTGATTTATTGCAGGCACAACGCAAAAAAAAAAAAAAAGCAGCATACAAGCAGAACACAGTGCCAGCGAATAATTAACGACGGCTAAACGAGACGAAAGTAAAATAAACAAAAACGAAAACAAAGAGAAAAACTTGAGGGAAAAAAAAGAGAAAAAAAAAGCGCAACAAGAGGTCGCTGTTGCTTAAATGCTTTGGCAATTAAGCCAAAAATTGTTAACAAAATGCGCAATGCATAAAATTAAACAACGAATAATAATAACAAGAGCAACAGCAACAAAAGGAAAGCAAACATTAAGACGGACGGCGACGACAGGTGGCAGATTGGCCTCCAGCAGAGCCGTCGCCGTCGCATTGAATTAATTTCCCGACTTGTGGCAAGAGAAGAATCGGGCGGGGTTAAATTGCCAGCTTAAAAAGCAAAGCAAGAAAAATCCGAAATTGAAAAACAGCTCAGAAAGTTGTTCAAGAAAAATCAACGACTATCGCTTGGGACAGCGGAAGGCAGACAGAAGTTTCTCTCTTCATTTTATTGATTTTATTTACGGCCAATAATAATAACAACAACTACAACAACAACAAATGGCAATGAACAATAGCAAAGGCAGAAAAAAAAACATTATGACTTGACGCTGAAAACAAAGAAACAAACTCAAACGCAATGTGAATAATTTTACTCAAATATATCACGAAACAATAAGAAATAAATACACAAAGAAAAAAATAAAGAGTTGGCCTATGGTGATTCAAGAGACAACGCATACACGCACACTCATACAACAACAGTTCAACAGTCCATAAAAATGTGCTATATAAATAAAAACACATAAATATAATATTGAAGAAAAGAAAGGAACAAGTAACAACTAAGTTTAAGTTCAAATTAAAGAGTGGAAACGAGTAAAATGCTTAATTGGCCAGGACAATAGAACAAAAGCAGTGCAAAAAACTAAACAAAAAAGGTGGAAACAAGTAAAAGAAACAAGAAACAAGCAACAGCAGCAAACGACAAAGCAAGACTGATTTTTATGTTTTAGTTAGCTTTTTATTCTTATAAACACACACCGACACGACAACAACTGCAACAAGAAGAGCAACAACAACAAGAACCGACAACGAACCAAGCAACGAAGCGGAAACCTTAGGAAATCCGCTTCCAGGAGCAACAACAACAACAACAACAACAATAACAAAATTATCCTTATCATCAACAACGAGCAAGTGAAACTATTGAAGCAATTGAAGCGCAATGTTTGTGTTCATTGCCGTGCTGTTTGTCAATGCCTGTCTGGCTGGTGAGTATCTCCAACTATCTCTGCCGTCTCTTCAATCATAGATACACATGCATATATATAGGAGGAGTATAAGGTATACACACAATAACCATTATATACCCTGCTTTTAGGTACTATACCAGCTACGCCGGAGAATATAACAGTCACTTTTTTAACGCCCACTGCTGTGCACGTATCGTGGCAGACTCAGATCGATCTGAAGGCGCATCCAATTGAGAAATATATTGTGACCTATAAGCCCACAGATGACAGGTAGGTACCTCAGGCATGCCACAAAAGAACTTCACTATATATAGGGGCTCCACCCCTCATCCCTCCCCTCCCGAACAACAATCCAATTCCCTTTTAGTTCAAAAAGTAGTTGCAATTATGCAAAAAGGCGTTGCGGGCTTAACAATATTTTATGCAATTGACAGGCTCAAAGTTGTTGTGTGTTATTTGTGTGTGCAAGGGTGTGTGTGTGTGTGTGTGTGTGTGTGTGTGTGTGTGTGTGTGTTGGCCCTGAGCTAAATAATGACTCAAGTAAACGGCGGGAGTGAAGGGGCAGGGGAAGTGGGCGGGGCGTGGCAGCTAAGAGCCGCAACAGCAAATACAAAGTTAAAGCCAAAATGACCGCGACTATGGGCAAAGCCAAAAAGAAAAATAAAAACAAAAAACAATAGCTGGGTGTACTTGAAGTTTTCAAAGTTGTTCTACACTGAAAACAAAACTCGATGAAGGAAGTAATTAAATATGAAAAGGATAAAGGATTTGCACTCAAATTTGTGAAACCCGAAGCGAGTTGAAGGACAAGAAAAGTATTTAAATCTGACCTTTTTTTGTAAACCGTCTAATATCAAACATCAAAGAAACGGAGAGTTATACCTTTTTGGCTTTAATAATTGTTTCTTTTTTGCCTTTAAATCTTTTGCAATTAAAATAGAATACAATTTTTATTGAACTTATCTAAAAGAACCTTGACCAAGTTACTTGAGCCAAGAGAAACAACAAAGATAAAAATGTTTTTAAAACTAAATATATAAAGAAAAACAATTTGTGTTGTTTCCTGTCCATCTTCATTTTCTTTTATTTATATTTATTTAGTTTATTTTTTTTTAATTGGTGGCTCTGCCGACCCTGGCAAACTAAAATTTTTCTCTGAGATAATTCAACCGTAGTCTATATATATATGTTTTTGGTATTAAATATCACAACCTTCCAATGGATGTTTCTCTGTCAACAGCTGTTATTGAATTTTATGTATAAAATAAAGTTGAATTAATTAAAAACTGGCAAGGAAACGTTGTCCTTGGCGCATTATTATACGCCCTTGGTTACTTGAAGAGGCCTTTATTATTAGAATTTGGACCGAGAGCTGAATGATAAAGAAGTTTGATCAGATAAGACATACGTGTAGGATATCCTTCAAAAAACTTGGAGATACAAAGTACAGGGTATTTAACTACGCAACTCCATAACTGCAACAGCACCCTGTTGTGTTTTCTGTCAGTGTGTATAAAAAAAACCGTATAAACGGTTGCATAGAGGGAAGTCATAAGAGTAGTAAAAGTAAAGGGCAATAGAAAACCAGAGAACAAAACACGTTTGAAATCGTAATATTTCAGTTGACCGCCTGCTGTGGTTCACTTTACATGCACCGCGTCCTCCCCCACGTATCCTCTGCTCTGTTGCTCTTCATCGCAGACTGCGATTTCTCTTCTCGAAAGAAGAATGAAATGAAAGGAGAGAGAAGTAAGTGAAGTGGCGTTGCATATTTCGTCTATTGAAAAAACGACTACAAACTAAGGACTTCCGCTTTGGCTTTGGCCGCGTTGCGAGACGTTGCGAGACGTCAACCTGAAGGACATTGGAATGCCGTGTAATAAGTTAAGTGCTCGGCTTTTGTGCCTTTTTGACTACTGCAGGTATGCTGCCCCTTCCTTCCTTCCTTCTTTTCTTCTGCTGTTGGTCAAGGTATTTTTTGTTGGTGTTTTTTATATTTGTGTTTTGTTTTTTATTTTTTCAATTTAATAGCTACATGCGCGCGTGTTTGTCTTTTAGTAGGCACTGTTGTTGTTTCATAAAGTTCACGCCTATATCAAAATTTTATTACGTTTAGTTTGTTTCTTTCATTGGTTCATTTCCCATTCGGGTTCGGCCATTATTTATAAGTCAGTTTCAGTTTGTTTTTTAATTTTTGTGTGTGTTTCTTTTCTATCGATTTTTACTAGTAGAACTAGTACTACTCATTAAGAGGTGGAGTTTATAAGGGGAAGGGTTATAGGAGAGTACACCCAACACCCAACACCCAACACTGAACACTGGACACAGTGTTTGAGTATCTTTCAGCCGTTTTTCGAGTAAAATTGTGACGGTGAATAATATATGATTAGTACATAGACACGTTGACGATGACACGCTGACTCGGTCTACAAACTATACCCCAAAGGGGATAGAGACAATAATGTATGTATCCTGCATATACATACACATATACACATGTCATTATGGCTCTATATCCACGCCCTAGAAACACAGACAGAAATTACTCGGTTTATCTGGAGCTGCATAAATTTCTAGTGGATTTCTACAAAGAATTATACAGCACAATTTGTCCATTGGTTGTCAAGCACCATCAATAACAATAATAATTAATAACAATTACTGTCCATTAAGCTGTGTATTTCTATTCGACAGGTAATAGCAACAGCAACAGCAACGAAAAGCTCTTGGAAAATTCCAAATCAATATGGAAATAACAGATTATAATGCGCTAAATATGCAGCTGAAATATTCACAATTATTATCTTCTCTCAATTGCAGTCGAAAGCTTGTCCATATTATATTATATTATTACACATGGCAGCACAGCATTTTCTACTCGACAGCTCGTAATTGAATTGGAAATGCCAAAAGTCGTGGCCCACTTAAGTGTGCTACACTTTTTGTTCTTCCTTTTTATTTGGTTATATTATTTTTTTCTTCACAACAAAACTCATTTCTTTTCAAGTGCATAATTAGTTTGTTTTCTGTCATGTGGTTTGAAGCAATCATTTTATCTTTTTATCTGCTGCTTTTGTTTGAAATTTTCCTTCTGCACAACATGACGTATGCTTAATTAAGTTTGTCTTCGTAGAAGCTCTGCTCTTAAACATAAAAGTTGTATACAGTCAGTTTATGCAGCATTTAATTAAAGAAAAGAGCGAAAGGGAGAAGGAGAGTTTGACTGATTAAAGACAGAATTTTATTCGGCAATTAGGTAGATTTGGAAATGAGCTATGTACTAAATAACAAGTTGAGCGTCCTTCGAGACGCCGAAGATTACTTACTCTTTCCGACTGGAAGATTATGTACCGATTGCTCCTATGACAACTACATGATTTAGTAGTCTCTAAAGGAAATTTTGGACAACTATAAGTTATAGTTGACCGATCCACACTGCATTCACTTACCTCCAGAAACTGAGAAACTAGTTTGTATAGCCACAGATAGACGTACAGGCAGACGGACAAGGCTATTTCTGTCTATATCTCAATAATTTATTAATAGCTCTAAGTGGCTTTTGAAAATATCGTAGTTGGGGATGGGTTACCTTTAGGACAAAGCTGGAAAAATCCTCCAGTTTATATATATTCGAGTGCTTAAGTGTCCTGTGCAGATGACATCTGACATAGAAACATAGCCACAACTTTTGATTCTCTGGCAAGAGCCTGTGTGTAGGTGTGAGTATGCGTGAGTACGTGCGTGTGTGTGAATTAAACCCTTAGAAATCGTACGTCAGTTGCCACAAAATTTTTGGAAAATGTGAAAATTTGCAGCTTACAGACCAAAAACCAAAACCTGCACAATGTCCGTCATAAGTTATTAAAAAAGTCAAGCAAAATGTTTTCCACTAACTGCACCTGTACATTTACTCGCACAAATTGTGTTTGTAGTGATGTCAAATTAGCTATTTAAAAGCTATATCTACCATTTTCGATAGTGGGAGAGTCTCGGATTCTAGTTGAGAGAAGAAAACATGTTTTATTCACTTGAAAAGGGTATTATAACTTTGTTTTTCGCCAACTTTATGATTTAGCTGAAAAACTGATTAGCATAAAAATAGCTAATTCTGGCTATTTTATTCTTTACTTAATATTGATCTAAAAATATGAGTTTCCTTCATTGAACTATGTCAACTTCAATTACAATTCCTAAATATTTGCAAATAAAAGTTTTTATTTATGTTATAATTAAGGCGGTATTTAGCCTTTTTTAGCTAATTTCTGAGCTTCGTGAGCTCTCTATTTATCCTTCTAAAACGTAGTAACTCTGCGCTGTATATATGTATGTATATATAGGTCGAATTTTCAATTTAGAGTTTGAGTAATGGACACATTTTTAAAGGGCCAATTGAAAGCCATGCGCGCATGTAAGCTGATTGTTTATTCAACAGAACCGGAAATCCACTGAGCTGGAAAGTAACAAAAGTACAAAAAAAAAAAAAAAAAGAAAAGGGGTCAGAGCGGTAATGGCTGGGGGAAGTTAAAAGGCAAAACGATCAAATATGAGTAAGACTTTCTGTTTGCCAAGCTAACAATTGAGCTTTAAATATTTTCATCTACTTGGGTTTTGTGTGTGCAGTGTGCAAAATAACACAAAAAAAAAAAAACAGGAGTACTCATATGAAAATTCAATTCCCTAGCGCTAAATTCATCTGCATTTATAATGCCAATACCAAAAAACCAGTCAGAAGAAAGGCCAGAAAGCCAACCCATCGAACCACAAAAAAACGGATGGCGTGCGTGCAAATTGTGGCTAGTGGCAAATGAATGTTGCTGGTTCGCGAGTGGCTCTGCGGTGATTTCCCCTCTTCAAATCACTCAGAAAAAAAAACAGAATTAGAGTAAAACTTCCCAAAATCGGTAATTTGTAATCAGTATATAATGAAATGTCATTTCTTGTTATATTACAATAATTGGCAATAATTCAAGAGGTACATTCGAACCCGTGTTTCTGGCTAAGTTGTTGAAGGAGAGAGGCTCTTAGATGATATCTCAGTTACCGAAAGTTTCATTGGAAAGCCTGCTTTTTTTTTTGAGTGTAGTACTGCTACATGACATTTGATTTGCCCCCAAGCGACATTTGGCGTTAACTTTAATAAGCTGAAACTTTAGACATTGTCACATGTGTTGTTTTAGTTGTTTCTTAGTTGTTTGCTTGTTTTCTGTTGGTTGTTGGTTGTTGGTTGTTGGCTGTTTGATTGTTGGCAGTTGCTTGTTCAAAGTTTGCATATTGTGGCCCAACATTTTTGCGGCAGCCACACGCTTCGCAGCGAGGCATATCAGTTATGTGCGATAGTCAAACTCATCTTTATTTCATTTAATGGATGTGTCTGCTCAGATATGCAATACATTCGTATATTCGTTTGCCTTGGTATAAAAACAGCACAGGGAAAGCTAAGAACAACATGTTTATGCATGCATAAATTGTGGAACAGAATCTAACTTTAGAGAAATAGTCTGGGGTGTTCCGAATTCCACTTTTAGACTGAATATGTTGCATACTTTTGGCAGCTGGACAAAATTGAAGATGCTTGTTCTATTGTTTATTTTACTACTACACTTGGATCATTTGAATATTAACTCTAAATTGAATAAAACTTTTTGATTTAATTTAGACTCTTAGACTTGTTTTGGGTATTACACTGAAAAAACTAAAGTCTTCTATTAGAAACCCTTTAGTATTGAGCATAGTTGAGGCTTTCAAAGTAGCGGAGTGATATAAATCGACATTTTTTTTTTTAATTCTCTTTTGCTTCTGGTACTTTTGGGCCTTTTAATTACTGCTTTAATTACCAAAAACAGAAAATGTCTTAAATTGATATACCCCACTCGTATGATTAGCCAAATTTTAATTATATGTTAGACAATCTTTTTAAATATTGATAGGCTAATTGATATGCTGCCTCTTACGGTTGTATCACAATTATCATGAATTATATATAAAGTAGCGTATCATATACTCGTTAGAGCTGTAATTATCGTTTGGCTAATTAAGGCTGGATAATAGGTCTGGAAAAAATAGGAATTCCTATTCCCACAAATTATATAATACAGCTAACGATTCGATTTCAATCCTACTCCAGAAGGCATATGAATAATACCATCAAATTACTTCTAAAATTGCATTTAAAACAGACCTTTTTCAAGAGTATTTCGAAGTCGTATAGCATTTAATTATTTGTTCACTTGGCGGGCATTTTTTCTGTGTTACTTTGAATTGTTTTTGTTATGGCTGCAGGCAACAAAAGCGAACAGCGTATGTTTTGCGCTGTTCGACGGTTCCACTGGGGGTCATTGCGGTGTCATGGGTTTTGGGTGTGTGTGGGTGTGTGTGTGTGTGCGCTGTATGTATGTGTATGTTGTGTATGAATAATGAATCATTTGTCAGGCTGTTGTAGAGCGGCCGTTACTGTTACTGTAACAGGAGACACTGCATAAAGGCCAGGCCAGAAGTCTAGGAACTGAAAGCTCAGCCTTACCACGCACTTGTTAGCCTATACGTATCGTATATAGCCTGTATATACAGACATTCACATATGCCTATATGTGCGGGGTAATATGAGCTCAATTGGTAAAATCTAGGACATGTTTGGGTAACTGCCTGGCAAAGTGACAAAGTGAAATATGGGGGGCTCATGCTGTAATTACGAGCACGGGAACTGGCCTCATATTTCACACTGTCTTCTGGCCAGCTCCTGACTAACTATTTATTATAAGAGTTTGTGCAATTAGCTACACATGCACACACACACACATACACACACACATACAATCTCACACAAATACACACACTTAGTTGCCGTTCGAGAGTTGTAATTGAATTAATTTAAGTTACAGGGTTGTACAGGACGTTGCCGGCAGCAACGAGGCCATTGTCCTGGATCGTCTGCTGCCCAGCACACAATATTCTTTATCTGTCACCGCCATCTGGATGGGCAAAAAGTATCGCAGTCGCGGCCAGATTAAGTTTCGCACCTTGGGTATGTGTTTATTGCGATGAAGACAAAACTTAGTCCTGATTTCCCCTATCTTTCTTGCCCTATTTTAGATCTTCCCAAGAACACATCACAGCAAGACTTTCCAGCGGGCATCTATGGACGTAATGGCTCCAGCAATTCCAGCGACGAAGTCACCTCCACGGCCACCAATACACACACGCACAGAACCTCGCGAGAGTTGCCAACGGTAAGAGTAAGAGAAGATTAGTGTCGAAATTCCCCAAGGCCTGCATTCCATGGAAAAATGTTTAGCCTACTTTTTGATGCAGTATTTAAGAACAATAATTCCATTTGTAGACAATCCCAGGCTTCTCCTTTTTTCCGTGGAATTCGAAACATGCCTCATTTATTTTTTAAAGGCATATTCCTTGGATATTTTTCTATTACTATTTCGTTGCTTAATAATTTCTTTAATTGAATATAATTCTTAAAATTTTTAAATATCCATTGACTACTGACGAGTTACTGTATGGCAATTCAAGTAGGGTATAATAAAATCTATTATAATGAAAAGTTTTTTTTATCTATTTGAATAGAAGAGCAAAATATATTTATAGAAGATAAAACACAGAAAGGCTTTTATAAATGTGGCTTTGAACTTTGGGCCAGGTTATGAACTTTTATATTGCCTCAGCGCAAGCTTTTTTATAGCCAGGCTTTTCTGAAACTTTTAGCTTATAGCTTTATCTTTCTGTTATACAATAAAGATAAGTGCTTTAGTAATCTTTACCATTTCCGATCCACTTTCGTTTCAGATACGCGGCGTAGAGATTGGCATTGTGCTCATCGTGCTTATGGTTTGGGCAGGGGCTATAGCTCTGTTCTTCAATCGTTGGGGCAAGATTAGAATGCTGTTGCCCTATCAGCCGGATTATAAGCATGAGCAGCTGAAGGTGCCGGGCACGGGAGTATGTAGTGCCAGTGGATGCAATGGCCAGCATTCGCATCAGGTATGGATTGCTTACAACTGGGTGAAATGGGGAGGGTTTAACTGCGGGAAGAATACAAAATGGTGGGTTTGTTTTTTAATGGGGCTTTGGGTTAAGCAGGGCAATTCGCTTTGGGGCAGGGGTGGCGGGGTTTTCTTTAAGTATTTCTCCTATGAGCGCGAATTTAACTTATCTATGTTTCATTTTTGTTATGCTTTATTTATAGAACCTACACCCCGATTTCTTTGTCAAGGTATTCAAAATATTTAATTTCTCAATTACTTACTACATATGAACAATATTTTTGCATTTAATTAGCTTTTGCATCAAGTCAAGTAAATACTATTTGAATATTTATAAAAATGTTTTTCTTACAATGTGCACAAAATTTACTTTAATTAGTGCACCCAACGCAGCCCGTCCCCTCTATCAAATGACCCTTTTCTCAGAACTTTTACTCTCTCTACTTAAAATAGTTTCTAGGAAACTCTGTATATTTTCTCTATTATTCTCGAGTGTTTGTAGCGCTTAATGAATGCTTTTTAAATAGGATTTTCCTTATCAGGCCAGGTGATTTCTGTATTACTTTGTCTGTTATTATCGCCTGTACTATACAACGGAATCCTTAAAAGGATTCCATTCTGGGTTGACCAAGTTCTTTGCTAGGTTTTCCTTATAATTTTTTTAGGAATAAACGCAGAGAAAAGACGATCAATATTTAAAATAATTTAAGGAGACCAATAAGACCCTATTGATTAAAAAAATGATTAAATTGTTGTTTCATGGCGAAGATCTTTTTTCTCTGTGTAGTTAAAGCTTTTGCTAATTTTATGATTTTTTTATTTTGTTTATCCTTTTTTTGTAGAAATATTTATAGAAAATTAATGCACTCTTTCAAAAAAACAGAAAAAAAAAACACCTTTTATTTTTAAACTTTTATAGAGGACTATCGCTTCGGTATACCGAAGATGTTTGTTTTGAGCTTAATTTAATATTCGAGCTTCAATTTTATTCAATCCAATTTTCGATATACATAGTCACTATTAGAACTGCACCCAGGCGGTTGATCCATAGTTCCATATGTATATGTTTAATGATGGTTTTCGAGCATGGAAATGTTCCCGCTGAACCATATGCAAGTCCTTTCCATTATATAGTTATATATTTAATTGTTTTTTTTTTTCAACATATTCGTAATTAGTGAGTTTTGGTTTTGAGCTTTTGTTGAGCTTTGTTTAGGTTCGAGCTTTCAATGAAATCACTGACAAAAAATTCCTTACTTCCACTTGGCTCTCGCTCTCGCCTGCTGCTGCTGCCGCCACTCTCTTTCTTTCTTTTTCTCCTTGCTCCTCGACTGTTTTTCTCTCAGTGTTTGCCCCGGTGCGAGGGTTGCGGAATCTTCGATCGCTGCTTTCAGTATCCACGCAGAGAGTTGGAGCGCGACTGCGGCTGTCAGTTTGCACTTCTGCATAAGGCGGATGTGGAGAGCTAGCAACCAGTGCATCGTGAACCGACCACGCCCATTGCTGCTGCTGCCGCTACCGTTAATCATGCCCATGCCCACGCCCATGGCACACCCACCAACACCTATGTGCGTGGACCAAGCGTTGACAATCAGTCCAATGTACTGGAGCAAGTGGATAGCATAGACAGCGCTGTACTGGATAGGGATGATGATACGGAGACCAGGGAGAATCTTAACTGCCAAGCAGCCGAAGATCAACAGCTGCTGCAACGAGAGCTAATCATACCACAAAGGATGCTGCCCCTCTCCGTGGGCCCACAAACCAAGCAGCGACGCTTTGCTCAGCAGCGCAGCATATTGAAGAATTCGCAGGAACGCACCTTTGTCGAAGAGAACGAGGTGCTGGAGGCCAAGAAGCAATTAATATTGCGCCGTCGTCGTCTTTTCAGCCATTATCGGCAATACGATCAGTGGCGACGGCGACAGTTCAGCTATGATCCCAGTTACTTTCGCCCGCCTCCGGTTCCGCCTAGAACGCTGGCATATGCTGATTACGGAGCACCTGGCATCGGCGCCGGCACAGCAATGGGAATGGGAATCGGAACAGGGGTCGGATCAACTCAAGTTGACCCCAATGCTGGGCGTCGTCGGCGACAGTACAGGCGGCAGTATTCGTGCGCCGATCGCAGTCGCGATGGATCGCGCGAGAGTCGCGGCTCCTCGACGCTCCAACTGCAGAAGTATCACAGCATGGTCGCCAGCGATACCATACACACCGAATCGTCAATGCTCAATCACAGCAACTACAGTGAACCGGCCAGCGTAAGTGCTAAAAACGAAACTGAAATTCGAAACACAAAATCGAAACAGAAATCGTTCCGTTTCGTTAAGTTTCGTTCGTTTCGCTCGATACATGCACAATCGCCATGCACCACGTCTTGTAACTGGGCACGTTAATCGTTAATCGTTTATCGTTGATCGCCCGCCATTTTGCAGCGTTGAGCACCAACAAAAAAAAAAAAAAAAAAAAACAACCAACGCACGCACACAACGACACCAACACTCACACATAAACTAAACAACAAACACCCTGTACTGTACTGTTAGTGGGTAAAGGGTGACTCGCGTCATTCTTGTGCCTGCGCTTCACTTAGAGCACAGCAACAAACAACTCACAGCCGATCTACACTCAGTTTCCGTAAAGCTTTTAGTAGTGTTTGTTTTTGTGCAGGTCGCTTTACCGCTTTCGCTTGTTGTTCTAGTTTTTGTTGTTGGCGACAAAAAAAAGCTTAGTTATCATTGTGGGATTTTTTTTAAAGAGTTCCAAAGTTTTTGTTTGTCTGCAACTCTGTTTGTGTGTGTGATGTGTGACGTCTGACACCTCTCTCGGCTCTCTCTCTCTTTATCTGTTCTTTCTCTTCCCTCTCTCTCTCTCTCTCTCTTTTTTAAACCTTGCATTGAGATTACAGTTCGACAGCAGTGAATGTGGC
Organism: Drosophila repletoides; assembly: GCA_018150835.1. Taxonomy (NCBI): domain Eukaryota; kingdom Metazoa; phylum Arthropoda; class Insecta; order Diptera; family Drosophilidae; genus Drosophila; species Drosophila repletoides. The sequence goes on from JAECWQ010000089.1 coordinate 15,908,838, forward strand.
GGCACCTTTGCTCACCCACCGTTGCACTGCAATAGCCGCGTAAGAGAACCAATCGCAGTTTTCATTTCTCTTAAACTCAAACAATACATTGCTAATACTCTCTTTATTGCAGCACATCCATATGCTCGCGGAAGAGCGTTCCACATCGATCTCGGAGCGTTGCACGCGCAGTCGCATCAATTCGGCCATATTCGTCTCGTCCGAGGGCAGAGGTTTCGATTCCATTGAGTTCCTGCGCCGTCATGGATCGCAGAGTGTGCTCTGCCGCAAGGCAAAGAGTGCTGAGAATATCACAGACAATGGACGCAGGGTAATTATCGGGTCAAGCAAAGTTCTAACTCATTAACCTGAATCCATGGGCATGTCAATCGCTTTATATGAAGCCTTTAGAATAAATTATAGCATACTTATTGGGACAATATAGAAACATACTCTTTTTTCTAACAAAAGTATAATTTTGCCTTGCAGAAGAGCTTGCGTCCTTGGCGCACCGACGATGAATCCGTCCAGCAACAGCAGCAGAACTCCTCCCAGGACATTGAGATGAAGGAGTGTGGCAACACCGCTGGAGAGCTGCTGACGCTGCACGTGCTCCACGAGGCCAAGCAATCTCCGACAGCAATGACAAGTTTGCTGACACGTTCCTCAGCAATAACCACAGCCAATGTTATAGTGGGTAGCATATCGTTGGAAGCACCACCGCCCTATATGCAGGATGAGGATACACACTCGGTTTCAGCGTTAATTCACAGCGATGCCTCTGCCATTGTGCATGATTCACAGGATTCAGCGGAAACAGTTGAGGAACTGGTACATGTGCCGCTACTAGCGAGTGCAACGGCTACAGCATCCGTTTCGGGCGCCTCCACCCCCAGCATTGCAATTGAAGCCAAGCCGCGTGTATTGGTGCATCAGCGCTCCTCGACGGCCTCCTCGTCGCCTCACAACAGCCCCAAGAATCTGGGACTTGGCTTAAAAATAATCAAGCCTAAGATTAGTGCCGTGCCAATGGTATCAGTATCTGGTCCTTCGCCTCCAATTGAAAAGCCGCCGCTGGCAGAATGCTTGTAACAAATGGCAGCCGAAACATTTATCTAAGCGCGCTCACTCAAGGCTACTGGACACCCAGCCCCAGAACCGAACCCAGATCCTGACCAGACCAGCAGCACGAAAAGCAATTCAACTGAAGCACACAATACAACACACAAAACTCACACACGACTCCCGTCTCGTCTCATAGTATAAAGGTGATTAGAAGTATGCCAGTATGCTCAAAAAATAAGTGTTTCGGTAAAGCTGGAGAGGATTAACGCTACTCTCCATAGCAAATAGTAGTAGTAGAACTAGACATATATATTTATTGTACCAAAAAGAAGGCAAGAAAAGAAAGGGCATCGCCATTCAAACGAAAGAAAGCTTTGTATATTCAACAACGACGACTGAAGTATACACTTACGAACATATTCAGATAAACCTATAGATGTTTATATGTTTATAAGGCGTTAACTCGTATACACAACTGATAAATCAGCTTTAACGACAAACAAGTAAACTATCAGGCTTTAATATATTATGATGAATTTCTGGACAAACTGTTGAACAAGTTATATTCTCTTTTATTGTTCTACTATATCTAAAATATACTACTTATACTACATATGTTATATATATATATATAGCCAAACCTAGGGCACCACAACTATTTATACACCACTAAATAAACGATTATAGTATATATATTTTAATTAGTAACCTATACACTTACCTTAGAGGTAGCCGAACCCGAACCCGAACCTTAATCCTTGCCTTTGTCTCTATTCCTACACATAATCCCAATTTCTCGATCAATATATATAGCTTTTAGGCACGAATAAACATAGTCAAAAAACGAAACTAAAAAAAATGTTACTTTTATAGCTAACATATCAATTACCCACGACCAAAAACGAAACGTTTGAAACTGTAAAACTAGTCTTTAATATTACAACTCCTACATATAGATGATATATATATTGTAATTATTGTCATATATAAGAAAGTGCCCTGGATGAGTTCTAAGTGTTTTTAAAACTATTAGTCCTTGTACGTTTTTGTGTAGATGTAATTTTCATAACAAAAAAAAGAAAAAAAAAAACCAAGAAAAGAAAAGATATATATGTATATGTATTTATTATATCCTTGTAGCGTTTAAGCATGCATTTTATAACACTTTCACTTGATGTACCTACATACATATATATATGTACATATATACATATATGAATTCTCTTCTTTTTTCAATTATTGAACTGAAGGCAGCACAGAAATCATTTGCTCTCCCCTTTAGCTAGTCTAAACATTTTAGTTATGTTACTCAAATTTTCTAGAAAAAAAGCTCTACTTAACTCTAAACTATATACTGTTCTATACTAAACTGTATCTATAAGAGCTGTGAGACTATCGTAAGAACTATCGCAAACAGCAATTAGATGTCTCTCTTAAGGTTTTTACGATAGTACTAACGATAGTTTGGCAGTTTTACTCTCTTTAAACTCTTTTTGTAAATACACCGGCACACGTACCTATGCAATTTCGAAACCCACTAAAATTTCAGACTCTCTTTAACTAAAACTATTTGATTATACCAAAATTCAAAGGGAATACAAAATGTTGTTATTAAGGAATTGTCAATTGATGGTCCAAAGCTACAATAAAGCACCATTAGAATGGGTCAAAAGTAAGCTTAAATAAATAAGTTAATACTTAGTTTACGTTCAATTCGCTAAAAACAAACATATGTGGATGTGTATTTTTTGAATCAAATAAACGAAATACTTAAATAAAAGGTTTGTTCTTTTTTTAAGCGCCTGCATCCAATGTAAATATTTTTACCATATAAAAAACTCGAAATCTTATGAAATATGCAGAAAGATTTCCATAAATTTGTAAATAGAAAAATGATTTATATTTGCGATTATACAAGTAAAGCTCTACAAGATTTATTTCCGCTCAAAGATCACGCAATGATTGCCCTGATCATAGTAGCTGCGTTTAAGCTCTACCTCGGCTAGCTGGGCTACTAAGCGTTCTAGTTCCTGTTCCTCAAAGACATGATAGTAGCGCAGGAAGGTTGTACGCTGCTCATCTTTGGTTTTCCAAGGCACATAAACATCCTGTTGCTGAAACTCGGTACGATTTGTATGCACCGGCAAAGGAACTTTTACCTCCAAGTGTTCCAATTGTTGTTGCTGACGCTGAGCCTGTTCCGTGGTGCGCTGCTTGTTAACAGCTTTGTTTTGCCGCAAATAGGCGGATTTCTTATCATCTTTTCGCTGATCCTTGGCCCAGACGTAGACAAGCGCACGACCGCCAGGGCGCAACACACGCGCCATTTCACGTAAGGCTGCTAGTCGCCTCTCGGTGCTAGCCAAATGATGTATAACTGCAATGCTGATGCAGCCATCAATACTCTCACTGCGCACCGGCAACTGCAGGCAATCGCAGCGAAAGACACTCTGACCACGCGCGCTGCACACGCCCAACAGGCCCAGTGAACGATCACAGCCAATGCTTAGGAGTTGAGGATTACAGCCAAGATATTTGCCATTGCCACAACCCACATCCAGAAGCAATGAATGCAACTCAAAGCTATGCAGAAACTGTGTAACCTGCGGCCAAGGCGTATGCCTTGTATCACTAAAATGATCGGCTATTTTATCATAGACTTCATGTACATTCTGCTGCTCCAAGTGGCTGGCATGTGAGGATAGAGCAGCCTCCAAAGCCTGCGGAGCTGTTGTCTGTTGTGTATCGCACAGAGTTGGATATGCACAATCGCAGGGTCCGCGACGCAATCTTCGAAAGGTTAGTGAGGTTCTCTTGTTGCGCGCTTGCGTGGTTAGGCTGCCCGTTGGTGTGGGCACCACATCAATATGCTTGGGCTTGATGCCATGCGTCCAATCGTAGCGTGATTCACCCGACATAATCAGCAAGGAGCGTCGCGGAAGCAGCACGTGCACAAGCTCATTTTTACGGCGAAAATCCATAACAATGTCGGATTGTAGGGAGAGTGAAAGAATAGGATCTACAAAGGCACTATGCGTATCCACATGAGGTGGTATACCCTGTCCAGGCTCATAGGCATTTACGGTTAATTGTTCTGGTGGCTGGATGTCCGGCAAGCGTTGCCACAAAAAATCACAAGCAGCTGGTATTGGCTGTTGCAATGGCTGTTCTGGATCTACATTGTTGCTGCCATAAAGGAATTCATAGCCAAAATGTTTGACATGGCGATGCTTTAGTACGTTCTCCATGCAGCGATCATCATCACCAACTGCCAACAACAGAACTTCCTCTTCCGCCTCACTTACAAAGTTTGGGTGCAACACCAAGCCATTGGGCAGCGGCTTTTTCCAACCATTTTCCTCTACATCCTGAGGCAGTTGGCACACATAGCTCAGGTAGGCAACGGCGCCCAGCTGCCCTATCCTTGCCAGATTGTGCATGCCCCGATAGACAAGCTCAGCGTCTTCAATTGAAGTACATTCCACAAAACAATATGATTTCGCTGGTAACATCAGCACTTGCTGCACCTGACCGCCTGTTGCCGCAGCGGCATCCAGTAGCGTTTCCTCTGTGAGCCCATTGCTTAGTCCTACGTTGAGTATGGCCAAGTAGAGCGTTGGAACCTCGCTTGATGACACATTAAAGTCAGTTTTTATTATGGCCAGGCAGCGTCGTTGCTTTTTTTCTGCCTTTTTAGCTTTGTTTACGTTTTGCTCAACGTGCATTTTGCCAAAAGTTTGACTAAAAAATACCAAAAAAAATGTGTACACACTGCATTTATTATTCCTAAGCAGTGTACCCTGCTCGCAAGAAGACTTCAAGCACAACAAAATATTTAAAACCCGTTTTCAACTGCTGAGCGAGCTCCGAGGAAAATGCTTTTATCGGTTTTCAACATTTATTCATAAACTTTTTAATTTAAGAAATAGGCTTAAGTCTATGGTTATGAAAATATTAATTATAAAATAGAAAAGACTTATACCGGTTAAAGGCGCATATTCAAACCGGTTAAACAAAGGAAGAAATTATAGTTAAATTGAAATGTTAGCTTTTCAAGCAGTTTGCGTGATCAGCTTAGCATTGTAAATATTTTACTTACACAATTTTAAAAAATCTACACATATACAGGGACTTTCAATTGTATATGCTCCATATCTAAAATTAATACTCTAAATTAAAACTACCAGACTCTATCAATCATGCTATTATCCTGTGGTTTTTGATTCATCGTGGTCAGCTGCTGATGATAATTTCGCATCTGATTGCTGCGTCGCGGTTGTGCCAGATACTCAAACATACTCTGCAAGTGCTGTGATAACATCTTGCTCAAATCACTAGGCATGGGATCAGTCCAAAAGAAATCGTGGTTTAAAGCTGTGTCTGCATCAATGCGTTTCTTGGGATCCAAAGTCAAGAGCTTGTCGAGCAAATCACAGCCAGTGGTGTCCTTAACATATGGCCTTAGACGTTCCTTGACGCGCCTCTTCTGATTCTTCGGCAACTCTATAGATTTATACAGTTCCAGTTCCTCCACGCCCGGCCAAACGTCTGGAGTAAATGAGCCGCACAGCTGTGATATAAATGTCAGCTGCTGCTGCTCCGTATTGCCCTGCATAATGGGCGAACGTGTCCACATTTCGGCCATAATGCAGCCAGCGCCCCACATATCCACGGGCGGACCATAATTGCGATCCCCCAGCAGCAGCTCGGGCGGGCGATACCACAAAGTCACCACACGATTTGTGTAACGATTTTTGCAGTCATTCTTCGGAATGCTGAATGCACGCGCCAAGCCAAAATCAGCCAACTTCAGGATTCCATGCTTTGTTATAAGCACATTCGCAGCTTTCATGTCGCGGTGAAGAATCTATAAGAAATAAAGGAAAAGAGTTTTAGATATGGTAAAACTTCTTTGGTTTTAATTGCAGTTGGAATAATTTAGAATTTAGTAAAAATAAAGCAGCATTTGCACCCCGGGGACTAATTACTTTTAAACCGTTCCTGAACGGAGCCCTACACAGCTGGTTCGATCTACCTGACCTAAACCGAAGTTCTAGCCGAATTACTTTATGAAGGTGTCCAAAAAATCGAACCTTCGGTTCAACAGCCTCTTGAGCAGGTACGCAAACCGAACCAAGAATTTCTCCTTGGGTTTAAAGCCAGCTGGTTTTGTCAGAAATGTTTATAGCCTAGATGAAAGCCATAATAAATTTCAGGATAAACGGGAAACCCTTTAACTTTCCAGGTATTCTCAAATCTGTCCTTCCCATCTGTTGGTTTGTATATTTACCTTATTGCTATGTATGTAGTAGAGACCATTAAGCAGCTGCTGCATAACCTTTTTAATCTCGCCCAGACTGAATTTCACATTCATGTTGGATAGAAGACCAGCCAGGTCGTGCTCACAGAAATCAAATACCAAATAAAAGGTGGATCTGTAGCCATTGTGTGCAGTAGCTTTGGTCCGACAAATCTCAATCAAATTGACGACATTCTCATGCTTCAGCAACTGTAGGATACGTATCTCACGTAGAGCCGTAATGGGAAACTGTGGAGAGATTGAATGATTGATATGGATTTAGATGGATGAAAATAGTAAAGTAAAAAGATAGTTTACTTACGCCTTCTTTTTCATTGTCCATGAGCACTTTTTTCATGGCAACAAATTTTTTGTTGCTCTTCTTTTCACGAGCCTTAAACACCTCCCTAGAAAACAGATGAAGAATTTAAGCATTAAAATTAATTACAGATTGATTTGATTTGGAGTTAAACGATTAGATTAAGCATCAATATGAATTATTTCTGTTGCAAATAGATAAAGCATAAATATTTTTGATCAGTATCAACAGTAGAGCCGATTTAAAAAAGTCCGTCTGTCTGTGCGTCTTTATATGAGTGCGATCGATTATCGAAGATAGGAAAATCAAAGTTTGTCTGTACATTTAAAATGTTCATCATTATCATCACTTATTTATGCATTCACATCACTAACGTTCACTTTCACGGTTCCATCTTTACTTCATGGCTTCTTCAAGCTTTTCCGAACAGCATAAACTCGCAGTAAATGTTAAATTTCTATGGTTCTTAGTCAGATGCTTACCCGAATGTTCCTTGTCCTATTTTTGCCACTTTCTCGTATTTACTGCTCTCGTCGCAGTAGGGAAAGTCGTAATCCTCGATATACTTTTGTTTCTCCATCAGAGACATGGTCCGAGATGTGGTGCCGCTGGAGGGCACGCTGGAAGGTGCCGCTGCTTGTGGTAACATGTGTGGTATGTGCGCCATTCTAAAGAGCACTGATTTTATTCACAAATAAAATTAATTATTTTGCTTAATTTCACAATTTTTTGATGACCACAGAAACACAACATTCACAAAGGAAAGCAAAAACTGTTATAATACAGCTGCTGCAGCAGCTTGGCGTATTTATACAGATTTCCGCTACCTGTATTTTTACATTTTGGGTACACACTGCTGTCAGCTGTTCCTTTGATTAAGCGTGTTTTCTGCTACCTGTATTTTCACATTTTAGGTACACACTGCTGTCAGCTGTTCCTTTTGTTGAGCGTGTTTTTGTTTGGTGTGTGCACACTGTTCCAGTGATATAACCTGCATTGGCGTATGCATATTGAAATTGTTATCTATGAATAAATTATTAAATATAACACATGCGGTGCAACGCCAATTTGCGCGCAGCTATGCCTTCAAGTCGGATCTGAAAATAAAATGGGTGCGACCCGAAAAGATATCCTGTATTAAGCCCGAGAAGAGCGGGGATCTCGGCAAGCTGCCAGTGTTGAACGCCAACGAATTATTGCCGGAATACAAGCACTCCAAGGAGTTGGAAAAGTAATTATGCCTTTAATATCAGCTTGCAGTTATATATTTATATATAATTTTTCTTTCCCACCATTTTTTGTTTATAGTGCCGATGAGGCTGTCAAATCGCTTTTTAAGCTGTCTAACAATCGCAATTATCTGACTACGAGGTATTATCGCAATCAACTGATCGGCGAGGTGCAGCGACATGCCCAGGACTATGGCTCAATGGAAGCGAAACGTACGTACAGTTCGTAAACCGAACCGGTTTATTTTTTGCATAGAAACCGCTCAATTTGTACGATATTTTTTCTTATAGTGGCCAAGATGACTATAAATATAAGACGTTATCAGGAGTATATGGAGGTGCATCCACGTGACAAGAGAACCAAAGTGCGACTAAAGGAGCTGATTGATAAACGTAAAAAGTTTCTGAAATATTTGAGGCGTTGGGATTATCCACGCTTTGAATGGATATTGGAGAAATTGGAATTGGTCTACAAGCCACCGCCAGCGCTTTTCCATTGGATAACACGCAAGGAATCCTTGCAGAAACTAACCGACATTTATTGTGAGAATATCAAAAAGGAGCGACTGGAGGAATATCACAAGCAATTGCAGGCACAACAAATACCCTATCTAGAGGACGCTATCAAGAAAATGTCATTTGTGCGACAGGAACAGATCGATTGCGATGTTCCCGTCACCGTGACGGAGCAGCAAATTGAAGATGCGCGCCAGGAGCTGGCAAAATTAAAGGAGCTGCGTGACGCGGAGGCTGCTGCAACGCGTAAACAAACTGATGAGACCTTTCATTGAAAATAAAAATCAGCTAATGATATTCTTAAATTAAATGAATTTATTGAATTTTTTATTATAGTTTTACATGTCATGGGAGATGTGTGTGGCGCAGCCTTAGAAAAATAAATAAACACAGGCAATAAAACAAAAGACAGTAGCAATGAATTCTGCCTCCAACAGGAGATTAAAATTAATAATTACAGAAATTAATAAAGTCTAGCGCGAATGCTTCTTGCTGCCCCGCATACTTTTGGAGCCGTTGCTGCCGCCACCGCTGCTGCTGCTGGAGCTGCTTGATGATGAGGTCGTTGACGAATCGCTAGAGCTGGACGAGCTAGACGAGGACGATGATGAAACAGACGAAGTGGAGTCACGTGATGTTCTTTTACTGCTGATAGCAGTTGCAGCTTGTATTGGGCTCTCCTTATCATTATCCTTTCCGCTGTTCGGAAGAGACTCTCCATTGTCTGTTTCCTTGCTGGAGCTGACTTCGTTGTCACCCCATAAATCGTACTTGGACAAATCACCGTCATCGTCTTCATCCTCATCATCCTCCTCATCACCTTCTATATTATTGCGTTTCGGTCGTTTTGCAGCGTCTCTGTCATGCCTGTCGTCATCACCGCTGCCTCTATCATTGTTTTTACGCTTCTTGCGACGCCCAAATTCATCGTATTCGCTATCAGAGTCCTCGCGCTCCTTATACTCAACAATGCCTCTATCATTGTAGCCACCGCCAAAACCTGCAAACAGCATAATTAATTATAATTTCATATCGTTAAACAATTTAAATTTACGGCTGACGGAGCTGGAAAAATCGTAAGTTTCCTTACGATTTAAAATCACTTGTATTGGGATGTGAAATGTCAGTAGAACAGTGTGACGGTACACAAAATAGATCGATACTATCGACAATGTCAACGATACTACTGGCTCTAAGACGATAGTACTCTATAGAACATATAATTATTTCTACTCTACAACCTTAACATACGCACAAGGGTAACTCTATGTTCATTTACAATCGATAGTTTTTTAGATTTTTGCAGTAGTTTCAACTCTACGTCCGTCTACGTACCTGTGCGCTCCTCGACATCCGTAAATTTGGGGGCATTGCACATGTTGCAGGTCTGACGTCGCGCCCAATTGACGTTCGCACATTTGCTGCACTGCCAATCCTCGGCGCTGAAGAGACCACGTGACTTGTCCGCGGCGACTTTACCTATTTCCGTGCCGAGTTTCTTTTTGCTGGAGCTGCTGCTGCTACCACTGCTGCCGTTTCCACGCTCTCTGTCTTTATCCCAGTCCGGCTTTTCGTTGTTGCTCTCTCGCTCGCGATCGCATTTATTGCATTGTAGGCGACGCGCAAAGTTCAAATGGCGGCAGCTGCAACACAGACAGATGCATAACCAAATACACGCACAGGGGCGAGCGGATAGAGGAAGAATAAGAGTAATAACAATAAAAACAATAACAATTTATTGTATTTTTCTGTGTTTAGGTAAGGTTTTTAGGGTAAATATGTGGATGTTCTCTCAATCTCTCTATTTTTCAAATCCTACGTAGACTGGCTTTGGGTTTGGAGCCTTACGCGCACTCACTCAATATCTGGACATATCCAATCGCCAGCCGAGACGCTGATGCCGCCACTGGCACTGCCGACGCCGCTGCTAACGCCACCGCCGACGCCACCACCTCCGCAATTGGACATTGTTAAGCTCGTTCCGTTTTGGGTTCTAGCTTTTAGCGGTTTCTACTGCTATAAATTGTCTTTTGAAACGCCCAATAGCCTAATAACTGACATTTAAAACTAAACTTTATACAATTTCTGTATATATGAACGTTTTTCCGGTTATAATTCTTTTTTTTTTTTTGGAATAAATTTCTGTAGCGTTGCTAGTAGGGTTGAAATGCTTAACAAATGTGGCCAGACTGACGACCGTTTTGAGTAGCCACTTGCTATTGTTTTCGTTTGACGAGTGTGGCAAGGCCAATGCTGCACTGTAAAAACAATTGTACTCTTTTTCTTTTTATTAATTATTAACTTTACTCATGTGAAGAGTATAAATTGGGTATACAAAAATATAAGTTATCTTCATTCTTGTTTTAGTATATATTCTTAATTAGAATCTAAGGGTCCATCGATCTTCACGACTTTTATATCCTACTCAATAATAAATTTATGATCATTACTGTTGGGTTTTTTTATGATCTTAAATATAGATTCGAGCTGAAGTTTTATATTAATATTTAATTATTATTTTTATAAATATTTAGTAAATAAATATATTCAAATATCTCTTTGTTGGAAAAAATTCCTAAAGACCCTCTAATAAACACAGCAGTTACAAATTGAAAACCATTTATTGCAGTGTACTCTACCCTGTACTGCTTTTAGTTTATACATGAATAGCATTTTTGATCTGTGCACTGAATATAACCCTTTGCAAGAGTTTAATTATAAAATAAAAAAAAATAATAGAATTCGACTTGGCAATTTATGTATATACCCTGTAAAATATACCCAACCTGCTACAATTCTAAAGAGAATACATACAAACAGCAATCGAAAAGTATGGCTAACAATCACATTGTTTTCCGAAGTGTATGATAAGGGCCAAGAAATTCAGAGTGCACTGCTGGCCATCTTTAGAGTCGAGTACGGAGTATTTCCTAGTCGTGCACTTTTATATATAGAAATGAGTAATAGTAAGGACTCGACTGCATATTTACTTTTAGAGTTTTATTTTCTTAAGCATATAAAACAAAAGCCGCTCCAAAAGTAAACAACTGATTTGTGTTGCCATTTGTTTGTTTCATTTCCATTTCATAAAAGTAGTGAAAAGTAACGCATAAACCAGCAGCTTTTGGAATTGTCGGTGTGTGTACACACACATACACACACAATCTTCAATCTTCGTGTTTACTTCTTGCCTGTACCAATCTTGGCCTTGGCAGTACCACGGACCTTCTTCATCCTGTTGCGGCGTTCCTTGCGCTGCTTGCGTGTCTGTTTCTTCTGTTCGAAGAGACCGTGACGTGCCAGACGGTATTTCGGCTCGAACTTCTTGGCAAAGTCCAGGGTATCATAGATGAGGGCAAAGCCAGTGGAGCGACCGCCGCCGAAGTTGGTGCGGAAGCCGAAAGCGAAGACCACATCGGGAGTAACTTTGTACATAGCAGCGAGCTTCTCACGGATCTCTGTCTTGTTGACCGAAGAGAGTCCGGGATGGAGGACATCGCAAACCATTTGTTTACGGGCAAGCAGACGGTTAGTCATGAACTTGCGGGTGCGAATTGTGGCTGTTGTACCAGACGACATATTGGCGGAGCTGCAAATTACACAGAGAGGGAATCAATACTTTAATTTCATACACAAAATCTCATTCACAGCGTTTCTTATTGTTGATTGTCCAAACAACATAACCTCAAACGGCGCTCCGCTGAGCAGCTCGCGCCTCCACGTGTGTTTGTTTCACTTGTTTATATGCCCATTTACTGGCTTGTTTTCATTTGCCGCTGGATCCACACATTAGCCGCAACGCTTAAATGCATATTTCAGAATATTTAAATAATTATTACCTTTTAAAACACTTAAAAAGGTTTTAAACACGTCTGCTGTGTGAACGCGATTCTTTAGAAAGGAAGATGGCCACCGTCGTTTGCTGAAAACTTGGCAGCACTTTTTTCACAGAGTTGCATGGCAAAAAAAACTATCGTTAAGCACGCAACCCTGTGATTGGCGCGCATTAAATTCGATAAGCGTTGTGATTTAAAAACAGTTTGACGCTTTATTAGGAACAATTTCTTTTTTAACTTAATTTATCTAATTTTGCATCACTTCGCTTGCTACTCAAGACATATGTAACTGCAAAGTAGCCAGCGAATAAAACACCGCAAAATACCAGTGAGATTCCCGCATAAAAGAAAAATAAATCAAAAAGATGCAAATGATGCGAGGAAATATCAATGCCACGCGTTCTTATTGCCGCACCGCCCTTATGCCGCACCACATAGTTTACCCAGAAGATGGCGCTCGCCAAAGCACCAAACGGTCTGTCCCGGAACTCGCTGGATACCTCCCGAATTGTCAATTGAAAGTGTTGTTGAGTTGCCAGCTCCTCCACTGCCCAGTTCAGTGCAGCACTGGTAAAATTGCTGTGCTCCAACTGCAGTGCCACGCCCAGTTTCACAGCCAGCTGCATATTTTGCCGTTCATTATGAAATATTGGCAACCCCAACATGGGCACGTTTCGCATTATGCCCTCCTGTAGGCTCAATATGTCTCCATTCATAATAAACACACGCACGCGAGGATGTGCCAAGATATCGATCTGAGGCACAGCATGCTGTATCATTACATTCTCTGGCAAACCCTCGATTTTCTTCGCATCATGGCAAGTCCATATTATACTCTCCTTGCGTGCACTCAAAAATTCAAAGAGTATTTGCAGCTTTTCTTTGGACAGCTGACCGCACAGCTGTTGATTGCCTAACTGCATGTAAATGATACCAGGTCGCGACTCTTCTATGAAACGTTTGATATTCCAGGGTAGCTCGCGGGGTCCGCGTATGTGTAGTCCTCCGGCGGGTACAATTTGCTGTAGCAAGGGGCGTGGCGTCAACAGGGGCACATGATTGTTGAGCAGAAGCAGTGATAAATGCTGAGCCTGTAATTCCGTTACAGTTGTCGAAACTGTAAATTTAAATTTAAAATTGATTAGCATTTTTTTTCGATTATTTTGGGTTTGCCATGCTTCTAAAAGAGATTGCCATTCATCGTTAAAATATTGCTAATTAATTAAGTTTTTTTTGGTACTGCCACGCTCTAAAATGCTTCGATCTCACTGAACTAATAAGTTTTACTCTAATATATTTATATACTCATCATCCGACTTTAGATTTTAAAAAGTTCGTAAGTTATTTAACAAGTTTCATGAATTTCATGCTTAAAGCCGTTAGGTATGGCGCTGCCACTGTTTCAAATTCTATATTTATCGATTTTTTTTCGTTAAGTTAGCCGCTGCAACTCAGCGAAAACCGTTTAACCATTCACACAAGTGCAAAAACGTACGCGCCAAATAGTCGAAAACTTACGCTTAAAATGTTTACGTATCAATTGATCCTGTGCCGCATAGTGTTCCGTGTGAAATTGCTTGCGTCGCGACATACACTCGCGTATATTACTCAAACGCGCCGAATATCCAAGCTCGGGAGTGTATTTTTCAAAATCTATAGGCGAACACGCAGCCGGCACTATAGATTCCTGCACGACATCCATATAATTCGCAAAATCCGTGCTAATTATGCCAATTGTTGGTGTATTATGCTTATAGCCCAATGCTAGCAGTGCTTCCGTATAAAAGTAATCAAGTATAATCACGTCGAAATCGAATTCAGTGCCAGGTAATTGCAACAAGGATTGCAACGGTGACAGTGTTAGAAAATGGTCCAAAGCGCGAGCGCCTACTGTGGCCAAGGAGCTGCGCAGTTTCTGATCAGACAAGCGACTAAGTTGCTCCAAGCTGCCGCCAGGTGCCGCCTGCTGTTGCACTGTGCGAAATTAGTATTTGGTTTAGAGATTTAAGAAAACGCTTCAACGCATTTACGTACAGTGGTTCCAAAAGGCATATTCGGGCACCACAACAGTTTCTGTGACGCGGTCCAAGCGTTCGCCCAGCCCATGACTGCTATATACGGTCACCTTAAAAAGAATTCGAATTTTATTTCGAACAGAATTTGGAAATTCAAAGGATTCTCTTCACTTACATTATGCTCTCTGGCGGCCAGCTCGGAGACCAAGGTGTGCATCACTGCAAAATTACCTTCATTGGCATGTGGAAATAGAACTAGTATTTTAGCTGCATGGGATTCAGTGCCACAACAGGACAATAGTAGAAAAGGCATTAATAACCGTAGATACCCCAGTCGGTGAGTCTAAATACATTTAAATTTGTATATTATTATTTTTATTGCAATTATTATATTTCACTATTAAATGTGTTATTATAAGTGACATTTTAGTGGGGAATCTCTAAAATATTAATGGAAATTTTGACTTTGAATATATATTTTTTTATCTGAAATATATTTGATTCTATTCCATTATTCTAAATTCGTTTGCTGGCTCAGAAATGAAAAGCTTCGCACAAGCAGAATCATACAAAGATATTCAAATCGTAATTTTGGAAATTCTTGGGGCATCGAAGGGTTTATACTTAATTATTTTTAGAGATATATTCATAACTGATCAATGTATGTTTTCTTTAAGAATTGAAATTGGAGAGAGAGGCCTGAATAGTTTTTGGAAATGAAGTTTTATAAATACTTTAGAAAATTACATTTCTTGGATTTAAAAATTTCAAAAAATTATTTTATTTTTTATTAATATTGATTTTGAATTCCCACATTAGTTAGCATCACTGTTAAAGAGAAGCAGAACTTTTATCAAGAGTATTTCAAAACTACACAAGAGTATTCCTATTGGCTGGAATCTCAGAGTTCAAGCTTCATTCTTCCAAGTCTAGGGACTGGAATATAATATTTGCATCCTGTTCAGCTATATATATTATATTCCTCAATGAATATTCTTTATAATCACACATATGCACGTGTATATGTATACTCATTTGTTTAGCTATATCTCTTCTCGTATTTGGCCGATTTCATTGGTACACATCAGCTCAGCATCAGCAGCGCATTGCTCTACTTCTTCTCCTCTTATCAACAATTTTATAACATGCGGCTTTAGTTATATGATTTTCAATTGGAATTTAAAAGAAACGTCTGGCACTCACCATAGTATAATGAGTATTCCTTATGTTTCTATATTTTAAAAAGAATTCAAAACTTCTCCCTACTTATTTTAACACTCTTCCTTCATCTAATTCTCTTGCTATCTCCAGTCCATGCGCCTTGCTCTGCAGCACTGACTGGCGTCCAGAAAATAAAACAAATCATTTTACATATATATGAATATATATATGTACATACATATATAATCATTAAAAGCGACACGGCTCGTCCAGAATTTCTGTGGTTATTCCAATTGTATGAGTGAGTATCTGTGCGAGAGTATTGGAAACATATGTGGCACATGAGATTGCCCCAGACATAAACAATACAAATGCACACACAATCTCTGAATACATACACTCAGAGAAATTAAGTACTACCTAGTTCTTATTTTAAGAACCTTTTTTTAAGCTATTAAAAAGGATATTTGTAGATTTGTGTATTTTTGAAGCAATGCTTTTTTTGTGAATGTAGTTTGTTCTTTATTTTATCATTAATTTTTCTCTCAGTGTATGCATGTACATATATGTACATTAATATACATATGTAATCATACACACTGAAAACGAATGGGGTACAATTGCACTGACACAGGCAATTTTGTAGTCCCTCAACTTGAGGAGACGTTGGGCTAAACGATCCTCTCTCGCTTCTTAATTGCTCCAATTCGCTCTTCTTTTTGTTCTTGTTTCTCTTTGCCTTTTTATGAATATACATATATATATATGGGAATCAGGGTATGCGATAGACCTAATACACTCTTTGAGAATATGTATATATGTATCTATATACATACTTACATTCCGTTGTTGCAACACAATGCAATAGTAAAAGAATCTCAATCAAAATTTCATGATTTCTTTCTTTCTATACAATGCTATATACGCCATCTTCAACAAATAATACATTTTCTATCTGAATTATAGGGAAAACTGTTAACTTTACTCTTACAGTTTGTTCCTGGATCTGATTTATTTATTTACAATTTATTATAAAGTATTCCAGTTTCGATACAACTAAACTGAAAAGTTTTCAATCGTCGCTCAACTCAATTTTCTAGTAGTTCAATTTTTATTTAATTTATTCAAATGAAAGTGTTTTTATTCAGATTATTCATTACTTAGTAGCCAGTATAATTGAGATACTCTCAAAAACATTTATCAGCTTATGTAGTTACCGTCAATCAGTCAAACAAATTTTTATCTATTTCATGGCAATTTGGAATACAATTCTTGTTCCTTATTGGATGTCAATTGCTTTGACCAGAAGAGCGATTTACAACGTTTTAGCCATATTTTCTCATACTATCAAGGTTGGAATCAGAACCTTACTGCGTAAAATTGTCATTGACATAAAAATAATAATAATTTTATATATGCTTAAATAATTGTCGAGTCGTCGCTAAAATGAAGAACCTGACACGAAAAAAACCAGAAGATTTTTATGTTATATGCGAAATTGTGTCAGCTTTTCAAGCAAAATAAAGTAGAAAGAGCGCAACAAAGCAAATAGGAAAACAAGAAGCAACAGAACAAAAGAAATTAGCGACAGTGGAAAAAAGGGAGCAGACGAGTTGATAATAAAACGACGAACTGAAACCGGTTCCGTTAAAGGGAGACAGACAGAAGAAGTGCAAAGAAAGTCAATACAAAATACACACACACTCCCACCGACACACACATACAGATACAGACAGCGCAATTTGGCATCCAAAAAACCAGTTCAATGAACCGCAAATGCAAACAAAAATCCCAGAAAAATAAGCTAGAAAAAAGCTAAACAAAAGCGAGGAAAACAAGAACACACTCGACTGGGAAATACTCTTTACCCAAAGTAATATAAGATATTATATATAGCAACGCTTGGCGACCAATAGAGCTTTTTGTTTTCCTATTTAAAATTTTTATTTTGTTTATTATCCGACTGCCTCAAAAAAGATTATGTGGAAAATCACAGCCATAGCTTTGAAACTACGCCTGTTTAATAATCATGAAAATAAATACTTAAGAAATACACTCAAGGCAGTCAAAAGTTCCTTGTCTTCGACGCTACAAAAGTTCTGCACGAACTAATGTACTCTTTGTTATCATTATAGAGTATTCGATTGATAGTATTTGGCTTACTTTTTTATCACATAGTTTATTATGCTGCTGACAATTTGAGAAAAGTTGAGCACAGAGTATTTCCTTAAAAGACCAATTATTTTATTTAAAATCTGATAAATGCAGGAAAATCGCCATGTTCGATGTATGACAAGGATACTCTACTATGATTTATTATTATGATTATTTGAATTGATTAAAAGAATGCCGTTTATTCGGTGGCATCAGTCTTGGAAACGGCAAAGGGTTCAGGGACTGGAATACTGCCGCTGTTGGCAATCACAACATCCTTGACGGGACGATCCCGAGCATCTGTGGCGCTCGACTCAATCTTGCGGACAACATCCATGCCAGATAGAATTTTGCCAAAGACCACATGACGTCCATCCAGCCAGCTGGTCTGCTTTGTGGTGATAAAGAATTGAGAACCATTGGTGTCCTTGCCAGCATTGGCCATGCTCAACCAGCCGGCGCCATAATGCTTCAGCTTGAAGTTCTCATCCTCGAAGCGTTCGCCATAAATGGAACGTCCACCGGTACCATCACCCTTGGTGAAGTCTCCACCTTGGATCATAAAGTCCTTGATGATGCGATGGAATTTGCTGCCCTTGTAGCTAGAAAGAGAAGGAAATAAATAAATACCGGTTCAATACAAAAAAAAAATGTTGGTATTCAAATTTTCCTAAACCGAAACGGTTTAAATCCAACTATTGCTCCAAAGTTAACTGAACTAGCTGACAAAAACCAAAGATAAATATTTCAGGTTTTTAAAATTATTCTGAACCGGTTCGAACCCGAAATGTAAAAAAAAATTGAAATTAAAATGTTCGAATCAAACTTAAACTTGGTTCAAACCGGCGAACCGCAGCTGCGCAATATTTTTTTCTTTTGATTTGCAGCTTTGATTGTTATTAAATTAGTGTCTAAATTGAGGCAGGTAAATAATTCAATTAGGGTCATTTCTTATTTATTTTCTTTTATTAACTAATTCTCACTTAAACGCCACGTAATTGATAGGCAACTATCGCGGCTCTAACCTACAAATGTATTAGTGCTACGTGTGTGTACACACTGTTTTTGTTTGTGTGTGCGTGTGTCTGTGTGTGTATACACTGTAAGTGCGCATGCATGCATATCAATAGCGGTACACTTACCCCTCACCCTGTGGCTTCTCAGCCAATTCCTTGAAGTTCCTTACAGTTTTCTCCACAGTTTTGCCAAACAAACCGATCTCAATGCGACCCGCTGCTTCACCACCAATGGTGATGTCAAAGAAAACCTACGCAAGTTTTAAGAATAAATGATTTATCTTGAATTGTATGTGTGTATACAGCAAATGACGTAGGTACACACTGTTATACACATATACAGGCATGCATGTCTGTGCGTGTTTGTGTTTGTACACATATATCGCTTACCTTGTCAGTCACTTTGGGTCCTTTGCTTTCATCAGCCAGCACAACGCCAAAAGCGGCAATGGCGACCAGGCACAAAGCCAGTTGCAACTTCATTTTTCTATATCAAGTCTTTCCTTTGACCCCAAGTAATCAAAATAAAACACCCGCTTCGACGTCCGTACTGCTCGACAGCGAGTAATAGAATAAGGAAATGGTGGAGAAACATGACGCGTTTATGGCTCTCCAATTCTTAGCTGATAACACACGCGCCAACTATCGATAACAAAAATAAAACAGTGTTGTCAGACAGCCGCAAGGCATCGTTGCTTGCTGTGAAAGACTGGCGCGAAAATTAAATTGTATTGGTTTTTGATACAAGATTTTGTGTTTATTCAGAATTCTGCTGAGATTATTTTATTAAGTGTATATTTAACTTAATTGTTTAATATTTTAGACAATTCTAAAAGCTACTTTTTTGTGGAAAGTGTAAATCAGAACAGGTTTATCTTTGTCAATTGCGTCGTAGAATGATTTTTTTATTTATAATCTTTACGGTTTTGCTTATTGAAAATAATTATTTTTCCTATTATTAACCTGCCTGATTAGCAACTGAACTTGGAAGTACACTCAATAAAATTACACTAAATAAATACAATTTTCAACAGCTGACTTTAAACATATATTTGGTTTTATATATGATTATTTTCAAACAATTTCAAGTCCATTAACAGAGTCTAAAGTTTAGCAACTAAACTACCCGTTCTATTATTTATATTATTGGTGAGTATTGAATGCAGTGTATTGAAATTATGGATTTTTTTGTAGGTTTTGTGGGTGTATATCTATATGTATATTGTAAAGTCGAGCACTATAACAAATTTTATAAAGTTTAAACGTAAAATTAGCACAATAAATTATAAATGAGCTTCAGCAAATATTGTAAGACCTATCACATAGAGAGATAAACACTAAGGATTAAAGCTATTTACAGACAAAAATAAATATATGTAGACCATCTTAACTGTACGTAAAATTGCAACTTATTTATGTCTATATATGTATATGTATATGTATATACATATATATATATCTGTTTAGAAATCATGTAGTATATATATGAAAGTTGTGCGAAATATTATTGTATCTACAACTACTTTGTATTTGTCGCTATAGATTAAAGAACGATTCGAAACGAACTCGTGAACAGCCAAGTTTGGATTTGCATTGCATTCTGAGCAATTTCAATTTCAATTTCAATTTTAGAAGCGCGTTTTTCAAAAGCGTTCTCCAAACGATATCAGACTTTAATCGCTGCTATTTATCAGAGATTCCTGTTGCTCATCATCGCTGACTCTGTAAATGTGTTAAATATAATATCATTTCAACTGGTATTTTGACTATAATTAGTAGACTTTCACTCACCTCACAATGCCTGGCTTGTGGCAGCGGCAGATATTTCTATATACAACTTTGAAGAGCTTCATTAGTGGATCTGAATCATCGTTGCGCATCAGCAGTACAACAAGCAGCAACGATAGGCCTAAACCCAAGGAGCCCATCCAATACATCGAAGAGAATAGCTTATGCTTTAGCAGCACTTCAAAGGCAATTGTTAGCGGTATTTGCAGCGACATGGCCAGAGTGCCGATCAGTGAAGAGGTGAGAAAACATCCCCATAGCCATAGTGCTACAGCGAGCATCGTACAAATGAAGCCATTCAGAAAGAGCACAGCAAATTGTCCCTGGCTGGGCAGCTCAAAGGTTTCAATTTTGGTAAAATGCAGTATAAAGAAGATTGGCCACAGCAGTAACAGATTCCAAAGACCAACAAAGCCTGCAAGAAATTAAATAGGTTATAAACATAGTTTGGCTGGTAAATAATCTTTAGCCTAAAAAAACATTTGAACGGCAGCCAATTGGCAGCAGATGGTAAGGGCCACTTACCAAAGAAGAGTGGAATGTCCACCTTTTCCTCGGTATCGCTTTTTCGCTTGACAAACACCAAATAGGATGCATAAAAGAAGGCGCTAAATAGGGCCAAAAGCACACCGCGTGTCATCTTTGAGTCATGCAAATCATTTATGCTAATAACCACAACGCCAGCTATGTTCATGGTCACTGCGATTATCTTGGAAATGGTTAATTTATCGCCCATGGCCGAGGGAAATAAGGCGGCCAATAGAATGGTTAATAGTGTGGCTGATGTACATCTAAAAATAAACTTGATTAGTTTTGATTTAAAGGGTGAACTCTGAGCCTAACCCACTTGATAAGTGTTATCATTGGTTCTTCGTCCATATCCAGCGCCAGGTCGGCAAAGTAATTGGCTGCAAACCAAAGCAAGCAGAAGAGCAGCGCCGTTTTGGCCGTCTTGTGATGTGTCTTCTGACGTCGTATACGCATGCTGGCGGCATAAGAGAGGCGTGCCATTAGGGCATCTGTTGCCTCAATCGGTGACATTTCACGCACTTCAGCCATTTTACAGAACCGTACAGCGCGTACACTGGAATCATCGCTCTCTGTGCCAGAGATTATCCCATTAATGGGATTAGCTACACGTATGGGCACAAAAGTGGGATCACCCTGTAAAGATTAAAGATTTTAGTATATGGTATATGCAGCTATAGCAGTAGACTTACCAAAGCGGCTTGACTTGAGTAATAGTTCTCATCATCAGCATTTTGCTCCATCATCTGTTAGAGATACGAAATAATGATTATTTAAAAATGCACGACTACGAGTTATTCTATAGACAAGTTTAATAAGAAAGAGTATAGTAATCTCTATAGTCTCCGAGATCAAAAGGATGCACTCGACTCCTTAAGACTCTTACAAACTTCTTTATACCCTTTACAAACATTTTGTAGAGCTATTTAAACCACTGTCAATGGGTATTTTTTTCATACTAACCGCATAGTTGCCATGCTGACGCTCGCAGGATTCCTTCCAGGGCGCAACGATGCCTATGATAAGCAAATAAATGCTAAACATAGACGTCTTGAAGTATGTGCAAAAGAAGGGCTTGTCATACTTGTCGTGTCCATAGAGAAACTGTTCGAAAATAGATTAGTAAACCTTATTAAATTAGTATTACTATAATTAGAACTAAACTATTTGCTTTTACCGAGTTTAGTTCTCTGGAGGAGACCCATAAGACGTTGACTAGCAACAATATTGCCAGGCCCAGCAACAGTTTTTGTGTGCGACCGAGCATCGTCGTTCTCTGTGCTTTTTTCCTTTGTTTTATTTCTTGTTGTTTTGATATTTTCTTATCGTTATTGTTTTTTGATTGCGTTTAATAATTATTTACGCTTGTGCCGCCAACTTTTCTGTTTCATTTTTGACGTCTTTTCACCTTAGCTTTTCAACACTTCTGTGTGCTGTCAATTACATAGGAATCGAGTATAGAAGCTTCAGGCGTTTAAATTTTGATATCATCCAAGTGCTGCATATAGAGCACATCGCTGGAATTGCTGGAATAAAGCAAAGTACAAATTTCAGTTAAATCGAATATCACTGGGAAAACAACATTTTGAACCTGGAAAATTTGGATATTTGCGAACTATTTTTGTTAATCTTGTAGTCGAAAATGATCCTTCAATAAATTTTCATTGGTTTTTAAATGCTTACAGAATTTGACACGGGAACTATTATTTTCAGAATAGTTTTTGAGGATTATACAAATTTTTCCTAATTGAAACCCTAGATTAAGAAATTATTCAGTTCATATTTCAATCCGCGAATTAAAGTGTAACTTGAAACCGGTATCGTCACCCGTATTATTTGAATCGAAAAGACCGACGAATTTAACCGGTATTGTTTGGGTTTTAAATTTTCTCTACCCCGACATGGCTTGTCTGTCCTTTGTGTACATTTCATTTGTATTGAATAAAAGTTTTGGTACCACTTCGCACCGCTATTTCCACATAATAAACAAATACTGGTACGGTATCCAATACCGAAATAAATTGAGAAGCGAAAGAGAACGATAACCTTTACAATAGTGCCTGAACGGAACCGAAATAGGATTATTTTTGAATCAGATTACGATTAAATTATTTATATATTACGATTAAATAATTATTATTTATATATATTATTATTTATATTTATTATCTTTAATAGAAATCTTCATAAATAATTAATCATTAAGCTATTATTGTTCAGGTTCATAGTCGCATATTAATTATATCGCAATAATTTCGAGTACATAATTGAATAATAATAATTTAATCAGAGAAAAATAACCCTTCACTATTACAAAACAGAAGAGATGACTGGGATGACTAATGTTTTTTTTTTGCTCTGAGTAGTTTCCCCACTAATTTAAATCCTTGAACCAAAGCTACCAAAAAATTGAGTTGGCTTTAAAAAAAAACAATGCATTTTTTTTCTTATTGATTTTTAGTGGGTGAAGCGGACGGAAGGGTACAGAGAGCACACTCTATAATAATTGAAATATTGTTAATCCCGTAGTGTTTATTTAATTTTTATTGAGAAGTGTCGATTGAGTGGCCCACAAATCGTAACAAATTTGATTAACAGGCAATCTTCTCAATTAGCGTCTTGGGCCTCTTCAGAGGCGCGCCACTCAATTATTTAATGACTTCTCAATGGTGGATGGTGTATGGCGGGGGCGGCTGTGGTGGGTAGCGGGGTTGTGCTAGGGTTTATTCTAGTTGTTGTTGCGTGTGAGTGTGTGTGTGTGTGTCTATCTTAATCATATACAATAAAAAAGCCTGTGACCGATAATAAAACAGTTGCAGGCTGAAGCTGAAGCTGATAAAGATTATTTGATTGCTGATAAATCATCAATTTTATAAATAAATAAATAAAAAGTAGAGTACTTTCACGCAAAAGCAACAAGTTTTACTATTAGCATTTTTTTTCCGTATATAAAATACAACAAATAAACAAATAATTTATGCGGTTCTTTTATTCAACGTTTACCTCGCCATTTTTTAACCTTTTGCGTTAGCGGTAAGCGAATTCTGCTGCTGTTGTCTGTTTAATTGCTATTTGTAGCTGCTGTTTTTAAGTGCAGATCAACTTAACTGAAGTAGCTAATTGATAGTTCTTAATTATTTATTAAAATATGTTACAGTTACTATTACGGAAGAGAATACTGTTCGTGTACGCACAACAAAAAAAATATAATACAGCTGTGTCTCTGCCTCTTGGTTACCGATAATACGTGCTGCGGTTATCGATAAGTACAAGATGCTGCCAACTCGCTGCAAAAACTATCGATAGCCAAAGAGAACTTTTCTTATCGATAAGTTGTGCGGTAAATTTAAATGCTGGTTGTGTGTGTGATTGTGCCAAAATAGCTCAATCAATGGAGTTGCCGTGTCTAGCATATAATGCAAATAAATGTTGACAAATTACTTGTCTACGCGTACAATTTAAGCCTGAATTATGTTGTCACGCAAAAAAAAAAAGAAAAAATGGTAAGGGAATGGGGGAAAGAATGCGGTGTGTAACTGATATCCAAATATAAAGCTGTTACTTGAGATTTACGCCAAAGACAAAAAAGAAGAAGACAAAGGCACAGCGCTTGGGGGCGAGCGACTGAGAAAAACTCGGCACAGTTTCACTTTCATCACTTCAAACCCGATTAAGCACCTCATTTTATGTGTTATTTATCTACTGATTGGATGATGATAAAACGCCAGCAGACACAGTCCCTGCTAGAGATGGGCGCGTGACGTGGACCTGCGTTCGTGACAGTGAATGTGTGACGTGAGAGTGCTAATTTGCCTGAATAACTTTATCCGTGAATAGAAAATATCAAGTCATGAAATCACGATACTTGCGATATTCAAAAAATTTAATTTATTATCTATGAACACTTGATACACAATAACAATTAGATGTAATAAACCAAATTATTTGACAGAAAATTATTAAAAATAATTAAAACAAACTAAATAGATGGATAAACCGAAAAATAATAAAGTATCAATAGGCAACTTTAAAAAAATAGATAAATGTAAATTAATCAACAAATAAATAGAAAAAGGGCTTTTTATATTTAAAATTATCAAAATTTGAAATCGTTCGTGAGCTCGGAAATTGGCCTGACGTGACAGAAAAATTGACTTCGTGATTAGAATGAGAAATCAATCACGTGGCCATCTCTAGTACAGTGGGGTATGCCGTCTGTCTGCTACGACTGCTGCCACGTAAAGTAGCCCCAGCGAATGATGTCGGCTTTTGTTATTGGCGTACTTTGCCACGTCTATTAAAAGACAACAAAAATAAGCGTATAAATGCCGCATAAAACAATACAAAGAATAATAGGGACACATTTTTCATCTACCTACCCAACTCCCTGCGCCTGGGACCCAGCAACCTGCACTCCACAGACCGACAGCCACGCCCCTATGCGCCGCCCCCATCAAGTCAGGCAGGCAGGCAGCCAGGCAGCCACTCAGTCGGCGACACCTGTCAAACTGCTTGGCGCGTATGTGCGTAGGCATAAAATAAATAAATAAAAAATCGACAGAAGGCAGCGGAAGATGATGATGAAGCATGCACACACACATACACATACACAGAAAGCGGGAGAAATGTAAGAAGTAAAAAAAAACCAAGGAAAATAATATTATGTCGACCCATTGAAACGAGCATGATGTAATTTTCTTTTCCGTTAAGTTTCATTTGCTTTTCCTACAAAATGAAAGTGGCCTTCCGTCATTGACAGCAATCGCGAGGGGAGGCGGAACGGGCGGGGTGTGCTGGGGCGGGATACGGTAGGCATGGCCTAGCCTTCGGGTACTCCGGCTCGTACTTACCCAGTGTATTGAAAATTGCTCTAAAAACAAACAGAATTCGTTGAGGTGCGGCGTTTCTATTAATTGTGCAATGACAACTGCTTGATTAAACAATTTGTTAGTTTGGTAAGCTTCTGCCCCAAGAAATAGTAGCGTGATTGCTTTAAACAAAAGTTTATCAGGACGAGATCTGAATTCCATTTGTGAAATAATTCTGTTACTTAAAAAGTGTAGTCTACTTTTAGTAGACTTTATTGGAAAGTGGAGCACAGAGTAGGGCTACAAATACATAAAATATGCCAGTAAAAATTTATACTCTTTTATTCAAAAACATCTTTATGCTTCACTTAATTATTTCGTCTAATATTTATGAACTGAATTATGAACTGAAAGAGATTCTCAGTTATATTAAGGTTTATTTTTTTAATGAGTTTCATTAAAATTTGTTTTGCCTACTTTTTGGGATCAAAATTTAAGTTTTTATGCCGCATAGTTCGATTTTTATAAGTTGCTAATAATACACGAAGGCTACAGACTTTTTTCAGTTAAATTCAGTCAAAGAAAACTTTAAAATTAGAAAATAAATATTATGCATTTCTATGGGCCAGGTTTTTCTATTGTTAAAGTTCAGTGAACCGTTAAGCATATTGTTTCCCGCCGGCTCTGGCAAATGGTATTTCCCATTCTAAAACCGGATTTTTATACGTTGCAAATAACTTAACGAAGAACTTTTTGTTTTTGTATGCAGCAGCGGGTCAGAAAACACATTTTCTTTTGTTTCCATTGTTAAGAAAATGTATATTAAAAGGACATATACTTATAACGTTAAATACAGTGACCGCTCGTTAAAAATAATCTTATCGTTTGAGTTGATTTCTGATTTTCTGATTATTTATTTTCATACCCTTGCAGTGAGTAGTGTACCTTTGCCATGGAATGTGTGATGCAGGAGTAAAGTATATCTATTATTGATCCGCACAATGAGACTAATCAATATAGCCAAGTCCGATTGTCTGCATGTCCGTCTTTCTGTCCTTTCTTTCTTTCAAGTCCTTGAGCTAGCTGTATGAAATTCGATGCATTGCCCAGTTTTCACACAATCGGATCAGGCAGCTATATAATATATCTACTATAGAAATGAAGAATCGGTCCAAAAGGGGTAAGAAACCTTTATAGTTTCAAAAGTTAACTTAATGAAATTGTCAAGTCAAATGAAAAAGTGTGTTTTCTAAATCCATATTGAAAGTTTTTAAAATCAGACTACAATATTATATCATATCACAATCAGTCAAAGTAAATAAATTTGAAAATAATTAAGTAATGCAAGAGTATCTAATCTTTAACTCCATGAACTAGTTAATCCAATTAAATAAATGATTGCTATATAATTATTTTTGAAATTTCTATTTTAAATTTTATTCAAAATGGTTGCATACTAAAAACTCGTACTAAAACTGTTCCGATTTATATTTGAAATAAATAAGTTTATTAGAAATTAGAATGATGGGCTATAATTTAAAAATGTGGCTTGAAAATAGAAGTCAGGGCATACTGGCAGAAAATCTTAAATGCTTTTTCCGAATTCCACTCAATAAAAGAAGTTTAATTTAATAATGCGCCGGGAAGTATGCTTTGCATATTTCGGTGAAAATTCGACCGAAGAGGAGCTAAGGGGGGGGGGTTAAGGTAAATCTGGGCTAAGTAGTAATTCGAACGCTTAAACGGGTCATAAAACCCGCTATCAGCGAGCACTGCCTAATTGCCAGTCACTCACTTCTGCGACAATCAGAAAATTAATGTGTTTAAAGTTGCGCCTTAGGGCCACAAGGCCAGAAGTCGCATGTGAGCGTGGGAGTGTGTGTGTACAAATAAAATGAAATAAATATAAAATAAAATACAAACAAAAAAAAAAGCAGAGGGAGCAGTACGAGTAGCACACAAAATGACATAATTTGTGATTCAATTATGTTGAAGTTTTGTCCGCATATTACATAAGCAGATTACAGCGCTGATAACAAAGCATTAAACTCATTAGGCGCAACGCACTCAAACAAATGCCAGCTGTATATATATATATAAGTACATATACATATAGATGTATATGTGTGTGTGGGCGGAAGAGGGCATGTCAAGCCGTGCCCATTAAATGAACTTATCAATACAACAGCACAACAAATGTGATCCAGTGAAGGCTCCGCACCCTAAAGGTCCTTTAAAAAATAAAAAATAAAATAAGAGTCCTCCACTTGAGAGTGCTCGACTAGTTAATACTCTGTGTGCCAGTTGAATCAAGCCAATTAAATCTACTACGTTTCTTACCATAAAATTCAATATTTACACAGTTAAAAGTATTATTTTATATATAAAGAAGAGGGGAGAGGAGCGAAAGAGTTATTGCAGATTGAAAAAGGAATGATTGATAAGCTTGTTTCTGAGAGTCGGGCGAGAGTATATCGCTTCAGCTGTTGATGCTAATCAAGAATATATATAATTCATAGGATCAGAGATGCTCAAACAAATTGCGTATACTCTTTTTTTTTTTTTAGCCATTTTCAATGGGTGCAGAGTATAAAAAAGAGGAGAAGTAAAACTCGACAATAACGGCAAACAGAACATAAATTGAAGCAAGCCACGCCAAATATCAACAACAAACGGTTAGCCAAGTTAACTGAGAGCGACAAACAGTGGGAAAGAGCAAGACAAAGAGAATTAGAATGAGAGAGAAAGGGAGCGAGATTGAGATGGGGATTCAGAGAGAAGAAGAGGGAGAGGGAGAGGGAAAAAGTCATACACTGTACATAAAATACTATATCGCATATCAAGGAAAATCACAACGAATGACCGCCAAAAATTAAATGTCCCCAGCGGACATAACAAAAAAAAAAAAAAGAAAAAGAAGAACACGAAAAAGAAAAGAGAAAAGAAAGCATGGCAATCAAAGCGGAGGAAGGGGAAGTTGGGTACTTTTTTTTTGTGTGAATGGCTGTGAGAGTGACAGCGCGCTAAGACGGAAGACATAAGACGAGGAGGCAAAGAGATGGCGGCGAAGACGACGCCGACGACGACGACGCGCAAAGCGAAATGAAAAATGATTGACTTTTATGGCGTAGCGCATATTCGGTCTTTAACATAATATTTGTCATAAAAGTGGGCGCTGTCGGCAGCTGAGGTTAGCCAAAAAAAAAAAAGAAATGAGAAGAGAAGAGAAGAGCGAAGAGCAGGGAAGAAGAGTAGAGTAAAAAGAGAGCGACAAGCGACATTGTCATAAAAAATTTGCTAAATGTTGTCGCCGGCATACAGCACAAGCTTCCGCCAAGGCGAACATACAATACATTCACAAAAAAAAAAAGTTCATACAGTTCATATACAAAGATACAGTATGTTTGAGGTTAGGGTTACCAGAGGATGGTTGTGGGGGAGAAGGGGGGGAGACAGGGCAGCACACACATTTCCGGTTAAAATAATAATGCGGGCTCGCACGGGTATCGGGCACAGCAACAACAAAAGCAATAATTATGGCAAACGAGTTTTGCCACGCCTTACGCCTTACGCCATTTGTGAGCCTTCTAACCTACAAAGATGTCCTCCACACACACAGACACACACATAGAAACACAGACACAGGCACAGGCACAGGCACAGACACAGACCTACACACAAAGCAACAAAGCAATCGAAACTGCCCTAACCTCACTTCTGCCCTCTCTCTGCGCTCTCCCATTGTTGCCCAGTTGTAAGTGTGTGTGTATGTGTGAGTGTATTTGCAGGAAATTTCGTTTTATGCGCGAGACAAATCGCACCTTATTATGTGCGCGCATGTATGTGTGTGTGTGTGAGTGTGATTGTGTGCGTTTCGACTTTTCGGCGCGCCATTATCCACACTCATGCAGGCCAGGCTATATCTATGGCTTTATCACCCAGCTCACATACACACACACAGCTGAATTTACATTTTACGTGCAGCATTACACATGTGTTTGTAAGTGTGTGTGTGTGTGTTTGTGTGGCCGAACAAATGCGCTACGTTAAGCATAAAAGTCATTGCATACTTTTAAGCTGAACTATATGACACGCTACCTAAATATCTCTAAATTACTTTATTTCACTTTCGCTGCATTCTTTTCATGCTCTTAACTAGCTTTGCTCATTTAACTGTCCATTATCGTTCTCTTTTTTTCCTTTTAAAACCTCAATTTTTTTATCTAAGCCACTCAGGCACTTAAATAGTCATTCGTTATTCTGAGCAGGAAGAGTATTAATTTTGTTTTAACTGTATGCAGTACATAGATATGCTCGTATAATGATTTTCTTAATTTTAAATGAATTAAAACATATTTAAAAACAGGTGCAACGCCAAAAAAACCTTTATTAATAACAACAAATAGGGAGAATACGAGTTAGTTTTAGACGTATTTCAATTAAATATTTTTACTTTCCCTTTTTTGTTACATACTTTTCGGCTGTTATAATAAACATGTAGATTCTGTTTGTCTGATTTTTCTACACTCTGTTGGGAACAGACTTTAGTACTTAATTTATTTAATGGTTATTTTATTTATAATAATAATGGGTTTTATTATTTAGTTTAAAGGCAAAACTTCAAAGTTATTCTCAATTTCAAATATGAAATGAGGTTTCAAGTTTCGGCACTTTGCTGAAAACTACTGAATAAATGTATTTCCCAAGTAAAATTTAAATATCTCTATGCCAATTGCAAGAAATATAACATTTGATAAAGCCAGGCTTATATTCCGGACAAGTTAAGAACTGTCAGTGGAGAATAGCGAGAGCCTCTTGAAGGTAACCTAGTTTGCTTTGGATAGCCCCCATTGACCTATATTTAATGTGGGGGAGGCGCGAGGATCAGATCCTGGTAATAAAAGGAGAGTAACTTTTTTATATCTTCATTATTATTATCATCGTCAGACAGCGACAGAGGTTAACATAATTACGAGTATATCAGTAATATTTGTGGGTCAACTGAGCCGCCTATCATCGATAAATGCTCTTGGTTTTTTGCTTTTTTTTCGGCTATGGTCTTTGGTCTTTCCAGCAACATTCCAAGAGACCACCACGCCCGCGAGAGCAGAGGCAGCGACAGCGGCAGCAGCAGCACCAGCACCAGCACCAGAGGCAGCGACAGATGCAGAGATGTCGATTCCCTTTTGGGTCTCCCTAAGCTCAAACTCCTCTCTCCTCTTCGCAGCTCTGCTCTGCTTTGCTTTCATTTCGTTTTTTCTAGCTTTGAACCCAAACACACACAGAGCGCGGCATTGTTTGCTTTTGCTTTTTGGGCTGCTGCTTCTGATTCTCTGCTTCTCTGCCTGTCCCTTTTGCCTATTTGCTTCGCATCTGTGCATACGCCAGCCGCGTGACTTTCTCAGTGTGTGTGTGCGTGTGTGTGTGAGGGAGTGTGAGTGTGGGTGCGCAACTGTCTGTGTATGTGTGCGCCACCTTGACATTGTTTGTGCGCGAAATTTCATTCACAAAACTTGCGTTGCCTTTGCCTGCCTCTTTTTTTTTATTATTTTTTTTGTTTTCTTTTGGCTTGTGCGTGCAAAAAGAGCAGAATTGGGTGTCCGTCTGCTGCTTTGCTGCTGCCTGTCAGCAAAACTGCGCAAAATCCTTGCCGCTTCCTTTCGCTGCCCAGTTTCGTTTCAGCGTCCTTGTAACGTTTATCTCAATGCGCTCAAGGTAAACGCTGATTTCGATTACGATAACCGATAAACCGAATGTAATGCTCACATTTTGACATCTGTTTTAAAGCAGCTGCTTGTAGAAGGCTGATCAATTGCACTGTACTTGGAAAATCAAATGCTTTCAGTTTTAAAAAGTCAACCTAAAAGTAAATCAAAGATAATTCTTCTTGTCTAAAAAACTGGCTTAAGAAGCACTTAAAACTGTAGTCTAACTTTTGTGTCAGATGTAGATTAAATAGGAGTATAGTTACTGGACTCAATAGAAAAAGAAGATAAGATGGTAAAATTATACATAACTTTGAAAAGAAACTTATTTTGTCAATAACATTTCAATTATAGACTTTCCTGCGTTCTTCATGTTAAGTGAATTACTATAAATTATAACGCACTCATATAATTTTCTCAGTGTAGAAAAGGCAAACGTCTGTTATCGATATCGATTGCATACATCTGGGCAAATGAGCTTATGATCTGCATACCCCGCTGTAAGCTTTACAGAGTCAGAGATGCTGGTAATAGAATTTCTTAGAAATTGAGCTTGTTGTATTGTTATTTGTGCAGGGAATTTCTTTTTTTTTTTCTGTTTTTTTTTTTGTTTTTTGTTTTATGTTTTCCATTTGCTCTCTCTCACGCACACGCTCTTCGCACAAATTTCTTCTTCAGGGTTATTTTGTTTCTTATCAATTTCTGCACGCTCTGTGTGCGTGTGTGTGTGAGTGTGTGAGTGTGTTTGTGTGTGCGTGTGTTTGTGTGTGTGCCCGCATAAGTTTGACACATTCATATCCATTCCTCTTTTCTCTGCCTCCTGCGACGCTGCTGGCCAAAGCTCCGCTCCACTTCTCTACTTCTCCTTCTCCTTCTCTTCTCCACCTAATGCTCGCTCGCTTTGGGGCATATCTTAGCACTTTCACTCTCCTTGCTGGCTGCTGATGTCCTTGCTTTTGGTTCCTTCGCTGGTTCGTTGGTTCGTTGGTTGCATGTGTCACAGTTATTGATTGGAATGCGCATAAATTGAAGCAAAATGGTTTCCCAGCCAAATTATGTGGGATTCTTCTTCGCTGAGTCCCTTTTCTTTTTCGTTTCTTTGTTTTTAAGTTTTTTTTTTTTGCTTTTATTTTGTTGCTGCTCATTCACTTTTACTTTTACTGTTCCTTATCCTTATCACCCGCATCGGGTGTGGTCAGAGGAAGGGGGAACTGGCGAAAATCCACTAGTAACTGTTCTTAGAAAAGGAAATCACTGTAAATCCCCATGTCGAATCCCAATCAGTTACTGCCATAACCTTAAAACCTTATTGAAATTAAACCAATTTTTATGAGTCGTTCTTTTTTATTGTTGTTGCATATTATGAAAGATATCCTCTTGGAAAGTTCACTCATTCCTTAACCATATATTTAAAGTGGGGTCAAGAGAAAATTTAAGCGGTCAATGCCATATTTCCCACTCCAAAAAGCTCCATTTCGTCTATGTTTTACTAAACAACTCTTTCGCTAATAGGTTTAATCTAAAAACTAATAAAACAAACCTCAGTATAGATTAGCTTATTTCACTATCATTCAGTTAAATATATATTTTTTCATTTTTTTCATAATAGTCCAATAGTCAAATTGTTTCAACCAATAAAGATGTTTACATAGAATTTTAAACTGGAGTAAGATGTGTAATTAACCAAGCTGACAGTAAAAATCAAGTTTCTAGCAAAGCTTTTAACCTAATTATCGATAATTATTTGTCTTTTCTCCTTCTTATTTATTTCAAGTTTATCATTTATTTTTTGTTTGAATGTTTTTTTTTTGTTTTTCTTCCATCTTTGCAAAAACTATTAAATCATTTGAATTAAAACGCACCCAGAAGAAATAGAATACTTGATATTATTTTGTATTTTAATTAAAGTAAAGATTTGTATTATTTTTATATTATATTATAACTTTAATGCTGTCTATATTTGTTATAGATAGCCAGTAAAACTCCATAGCAGATTTGGACGTGTCCGAGAGTGGTAAATTTATACTCCCTATTATTGCCACTTCGTTTCGCATTTGATTTGTAGCCCCAGTTACTTCAGTTAATTAGCAGAGGTTAATAATTCAAGTGGACGCTGGCATATCATTCGTACTGGTCGTAACATTAACATCAACATCAAATATCAAGCATCAAACATGAAACATGAAACATTAACATGAAAATCAAAATCAAAATCCAAATCAACTGTCTGCTGCTGTCTACTGTT